>VZRL01001503.1:36815-52222 GCA_013397895.1 Origma solitaria
CCCAGCCTGTCCTGCTCACGCCATCCCTGCCCAGCCTGTCCTGCTCACGCCATCCCTGCCCAGCCCCTCCCCCATTCCCCACGTGACACACACCTGACCTCGCCCCACAGCGCCCCCTGCAGCTCCATGGGAGTCACTGCACCTGCCCTGCCTGGCCGGGAGCCAACAGCGCCCCTGCTGGCTGTGACCGGGACTGCACCAAAGGGACAGTGCCTGGCAGCCCAGGGACATCTGCCAGCGGGTTTGGGTTTTGTTTGTTGTTACTGTTGTTGTTATTGTTTGCCTCATTATAGATACTAGTAAAGAACTTATTCCTTTTTCCATATCTTTGCCTGAAAGCCCTTGATTTCAAAGTTATAATAATTTGGTGGGAAGGGGGGGTCACATTCTCTATTCCATGGGAGGTTCCCACCTTCCTTCGCAGACCCTTATCTTTCAAACCAAGACAACTACCTAATTGTTACCAGAAAATAATGCCCAGATCAAAATGAAAAAAAATCAACCAAACAACACAAACAGTGACAACAACAAAAAAAAGAGGTCTCTGACTTCCCGACTTCTGGAATTAGGCTCTTGAAAGAAATCACCTCTCTCTCCAAACCTCGCTTCACTCATAACCTCAGTAATCACAACTGCAATTGCATGGCTTCTTCTAAAAAAAATGACAGTACTATCCCTATATTTTTGAATAGAATTAAAACCAGATTTATTGATTAGGTGAAAATATGGAAAGGATGCAAGTTCCAAGCTTATCCCTGTAGCTTTTTCCTCTAGACCAGCTCTGAGTGTTTTGGATAGTTCTGTCTTCCTGCAAGGGCTGTACGTGAGGCCCAAGGATTTTATTTAGGGAAGCTGGACTGCTTTCTGCTGGAATCTACTTTTAGCTCTTGCAAGATGCCTACATTTAGCTACACAGGCCAAAAGCCAGTTTTCAGGAATGCTGCAGGCACTTGAGCATATCAGGAATGCAAGTGGATGCTTGGTGCAGTGGCTCCCTGCTGTCCACGTCCTCCCGCTCCCAGCCTGTGGACAGCACTGGAGACTCCTGGGATTCAAACTATTGTCTGCATTTCACATGCTGTGTACCCAGTTATGTCTTGAATAACCTAGTCAGCCTCCTTTTGTCCAGGTTAAACACCCTCAGCCACTCCTCACAGGACTTACTCTTTAGCTATCTATCTTAGTATCCAAATATGCTGAATTTTAATACATTAATCTCAATGTATTGAAGATAAATGTGCCATAAAGTCCATGCTTGGCACGTGTATTGCTATTATTAACTAAAACACAGATTCTAAGGATATATTTTGCCTCACTTTCTTTTTAGGGAGGAGGAATTTGTCAGAAATCATCCCCCAGTGGTGTTTCAGGAGAAATATGTATTTATTAAAAGAGGTTTCCTATTATTTGTAGAAAATATTTTAATAATACTCTGTTTATGTGCATTATAAAATCTCAGAATATTAAGGAGATTTCAAAGGAGAACTGTTTCATACATATTAGTGCACAAAGAATAATTAAAGTAGATGATCTCAAGCAGTGACTTCAAATCTAAATAATTCTGTGTCTGTACTAGTGCAATGTCGCTCCCACCACACAAGCCCTGCACTTTCAGCTGCCTTACCACAGCCTTGTCTCACACTCTGCACAGCAACACTCACTTTACGCCCTGTGTAAGACCTCCCTGCATGTTCAGCTACAGAGTGCAAAATAATGTCATCATTAGGGCAGTAATAAATCATATCACACTGATTCCTGGAAATAAAACAACACACTTTTGATATGATGTTAGTATAGGAGGTAATATAAAGGCTGGTCTTCATTGGAGGCCTTCAAGGGGCAGATATGGAAAATGCCAAAATTTTTATCATAATTGACAAAAATCCCCAATTAGAGACATAAGGGGTAATTCCTCCCTGGTTAAAACCTCTCTGAATCCTCCCACCTCAGACAGGAACTAAACTTTGTTTATGAAAATGTATCTCGAAGAGCTGTTTTCAACCTTGGTTCCCAGGAAGAACCAAGATAGGATAGGGGTTTTGTACCCCCAGCTTGGAGTCCTGGAATGTGTTTTGTTTTTCTGCCTAGGGAAGAGGAAGGGAAAAGTACCGGAACTTGCTACAAGTGCAATAGGCCACAGAGCTACAAATATATGTGTAAAGAATGTAGAGAATGTATAAAAGCAAAAATCATTCCGGCAACAACATGTTAACAAACCCAAAATTTGCTCATAAATCCACTTTTTTCTTTTGCACAGAAGAAATGAAGAGTGTACATAGAAGCTACTGAAGTATGTGCTGGGTAATGTCTCAGGAATGATATGGATCAAAATTTGGGAGTTAGGCAGTGCTCCCACTTAGGAACAGGCTGTGATGTGTGGAGGACAGAATGCTTCCCATCACTTCAATAACACACTTCCCCAACTCTTTTGGGAGCAGCTGGAAAAATCTGTCTCCAAATTTCTTTGGCAAGAAAGATGAATCAAAGCCAATGAGGAAAGGGGAAGGAGGAGCCGATCTCAGACAAGCTCCCAAGGAGACACAGTTCAGCATGGAATGTATTCTCCATTATTACTTATTACTGCAACCTCACTGGGGATAACGAAGATACAGAGCACAAACGTGATGGATGAGGTGAATCAGACTTTATTCTATACACAACTACCCAAATTAAAGGTGGAAAACACACCTTTCCTACAGGCCATGATTCTTAAAATGATCACTTCCAAACTACATCTCTCTCTTGCTGATTTGAATGTTCCCAGGATCTTTGGCAGCTCTCCACGTTTGCAGTTCCTCTGCAAGGAGGAAAAATTTAGGTAACCTAAATGCAGCCAGCTCTGGGTAAATATATCTTATCTGCCTTTGATTTATGGGCAAGATTCAGCCTTCCTAGAACAGGCTTTGTGCAGGTGGAAGGGCAGGTGGAATGGGTGGGGGCACCAGAGCACCAGAACCCATCCACATGGCAGGAAAATGAGCTTACAAGTGTTGCACTTAATGATCTTTCTCTCAAGCGTAACAGCTGGCCCAAAACCTGGCAGTGGCTTCATGGCTACATCAGCACATCCATGTGAAGATGGCCAAAGGGAACATCTTTTACAATGGAATTGAGTTCTAACTAAAATCACTACAGGACTTCCTAATATTATCAGAGATTATTTATAAGGGCATGGAGTGACAGGCCAAGGGGAAAAGGCTTAAAACTGACAGAGAGTAGATTTAGATTGGACATTTTTAAAAAATTCTTTCCTGTGAGGGTGGTGATGTGTGCTAAAACTCTGTGTCCATGGGTATGAAGACATTGCAGGTTCATCACAATACTCATAGAATCATAGAATCATGGAATGGTTTGTGTTGGAAGGGACATTAAAGATCATCCAGTTCCACCCCACTGCCATGGGCAGGGACACCTTCCACTGTCCCAGGTTGCTCAGAGCCCCATCTAGCCTGGTCTTGGACACTTCCAGGGATGGGACAACCACAGCTTCCCTGGGCAACCTGTGCCAGGGCCTCAGCACCCTCATGGGGACAGGGACTCCACTACCTCCATGCAGAGCCCATTCAAATGTCTAATCATGCTTTCTGTGAGGAAATTTTTCCTGATAACAGTGGCCAGTTGCTGCCTAATTTCAATACAGGGAAGCACCATGGCATTCTGAGTTGCTGGGGAGCTCAGTTTGTGCCTCCAGCATCTGAGGCCTATGCTGTTCTCCTAACATTGGTTGTCCTGAATGCATCCCTTTTCCTGACTTAGATATGCTGGGAAGACAACAGAATCCCAGAAAGTGTCAGGTTGGAAGGGACCACAGGCCATCTGGTGCCACCTCCCTGCTCCAGCAGGGCCATCCCAGAGCACAGGGCACAGGATTGTGTCCAGACTGTTCTGGAATATCCCCAATGAGGAGACTGCACACCTTCTCTGGACAATCTGTTCAGGGCTTGGGCACTGCACAGGACAGAAATTCTGCCTCGTGTTCAGGTGGAACTCCCTGGGCTCAGTCCCTGCCGTTCCTCTGTGCCATTGCTGGGCCCCCCAAAGCAGAGCCTGGCCCTGCTCAGAGCCCTCCCTGCAGACAGGGACAGACAGGGACACCCTGCGCTCAGGGTCCCTCTCAGTTGTGTCTCCTCTCGAGGCTGAACAGCCCCAGCCCCCTCAGCCTTTCCCTGTAAGAGATGCTCCGGTCCCTGTAAATCATCTCCGCAGCCTCCGCTGGCCCAACTCCAGGAGCTCCATGTCCCTCCTGTCCTGAGGAGCCCAGGACTGGACAAGTACTCCACATGTGCCTCACAGGGCTGCATCACATTTGCCCATTCTTACATTTTTTGACTTCCAGGCAACTCTGTTCCTATGAAATCATGCCAGAGACTCTGATACAGCTGAACCACACTCAAAAATTTCATCTATATGACTTTTAGGGAGGAGCTGACTTATGCTTGAGAAAAATTATAGCAGACCTCTTGAAAAGAACGATATGTTAAAGCTTATAACAGAATTAAATAATGCAAGAAATAGCTACTACCATTAGTAGTCACTGACGAAAATGTATTATAGTGACACTGTGTTGCTGATAATACTTGACAAAAGTTAATATGGTTAAGGCTTATTTATCCTTTTTGTTTTTCTGTTCTTGATACTTTGCTGACGCCTGTCATATGACCCTTTGATATGCAAACACTTTGCAAATACAAGTGATAGTCATACAGCTCTACTGCACTGGAATGATAACTTGATGTTATTATGCCCTCTAATGTTGATTTCCTACACAGTTACAGACATTCTAACATTTTAAAAAATATGCATCTATCTACTAACGTTTATGCTGGGATGGGGTTCACAAGGTATTTCTGAAAGAACTGCCTGATTATACCTCTTCAGAATCTTCAGCTTAATGAATTCTGCAAAGATAATAAAATGAAAGCAAGATTTACACAGACTTACTAGAAGTAAAAAAATGTGTAACACCCAAGTGAATCTCTCATCTGTTCAAGGAGGGAAACAGAAAGAGAATCTGTCATCTTTGGCTCCACAAGATGGTTTGTCACCAAGCAGATAAGTATCATCTGGGTTTCAATCAGTTCTAATTTCTCATAATTTTTTTGTACATTAGAGTATTGCAATTGTCCCCAAGGGCTGTCAGTATGAAAAAGAATTTGGTGAGTGGAATTGAGATGCCTGAGCATTAAACTTAACACACTCAGGAACATGTAGATTCTTTTACACTCAAAGCCAGTTAAGCTTTAAGTCCTTCCATGCTCTTATTCAGTTGAGGCTAGAAAAAACTAACCTTTAACTTTTGAGATTGTTACATTCAAAAACAATTTTAAAAAACAAACGATGGGAAAAAATACAAAATGCAAGAAGAAATTTCAGTTTTTCAATATCCCAAATGTACAGGAACAACCCATGCTCAAAGTCTCCATTTAAATGTACACAAGTGTTGTAAATATGGGGGTGAGAGGACAGATTCAGCACAGCAGAAACAGCTGTGACCCAAATAAATTTGGGGTTTTTTTAATCACAGCTTTTTGGCTTCCTCTCAAGAGAACGATGAGAACCTGAATGGAGACAGACCAGAAATTCTTTGTAAGCAGCAGGACCAAGTGTTTTAAATGCAAAGAACTGGGTTTTGCACAGAGGGTCACCAGAAGGGGTAACATCCTGTTTTCATCTTTGTGGTTTGCAACATCCTTCGAGTCTGTTGAGTAAAAGAAAGTTGGGACAACAAAAGTGATCTGACATGAAAGTCAGAATAAATTTATCTGCTTAGAGCAAATTACACCCTCTGTTGAAAATTAAAGAGCGGTTTATGGAATTTCTGATGCATGCAATTGATCTCAGGAAATGGCGTTTGGGCATTTCTTTTCTATTAGAAAAATAATGGGAACATATTTGTTTCCCTTATTAAATCCCATGTCTCTGAATAAGCATTAAGATACATCTTTATTACTTAGCCACTTTAAAGATACACAATTTCACATTAACAGAGTATCTGAGAATAACCAATACAGACCTGGGAAATGAAGGTTTTGGACCTTCTGAAGTACTTAAGGAAATAATCACACTGAGAATTTCTGAATCAAAACCAAATTCTGTTTTCTTCAGAAATAATGAAAACTGAAACAATAACCTTTGCCTTATAATAACCTGATTGCTAATGCATCAAGAGCCAACAGACAACCAACCTGCAAGGAATCAGTGAAACCATTAACAGAAGGCTTTGCAATGGTACAGATTAGACGTGAAGGATAGGATGCCATCCAGGGGGACCTGGACAGGCTCCAGAAGTGGTCCAAGGGAATCTCATGGAGTTTAACGAGACCAAGTGCTGGTGCTGCACCTGGGTCAGAACAAACCCTGGGATCAATCCAGACTGGGAATGAGCATAGAGAGCAGCCCTGGGAGAAGGACTTGGGGGTGCTGGTGGGTGACAGCTGGGCCTGCCCCGGCTGTGTGCACTGGGACCCAGAATATCCCCTGTGCTGGGCTGCACCCGAAGCCCCGTGGGCAGCAGGGGAAGGAGCGATTCTGCCTCTCTGCTCTGCTGAGACCCCCCTGCAGGGCTGCCTCCAGCCCTGGGCCCAGCACAGCAAGGACATGGAGCTGCTGGAGCCAGCCCAGAGCAGGGACACCAAGGGCATCAGAGGGATGGAGCAGCTCTGTGTGAGGAAAGGCTGAGGGAATTGGGATTGTTCAGCCTGGAGAAGAGAAGGCTTTGGGGTGACCTCCTTGTGGCCTTCCAGTGCCTGAAGGGAGCCTACAGGAAAGATGGAGAGAGACTCTTGACAAGGGCCTGGAGTGACAGGACAAGAGGGAAAGGCTTCAGACTGACAGAGAGGAGGTTTAGATTGGATATGAGGAAGAAATTGATCCCTGTGAGGGTGCTGAGGCTCTGGCACAGGTTGCCCAGAGAAGCTGTGTCTGCTCCTGGATCCCTGCAAGTGTCTACAGCCAAGATGGATGGGGCTTGGAGCAACCTGGGACAGTGGAAGGTGTCCCTGACCATGGCAGGGGGTGAAACATGATGATCTTTAAGGTCCCTTCCAACCTCAGCCATTCCATGATTCTATGGTATTCCTTCATTAATAAAATTCTCTGAGTCTTTAATAATATCGGCAGAAACAGATCTGATGCCATCCACTATAATCTTAGATAAGCTTAGATAGGAAATTATTGACACTGTGGATTAGTAAAAGCTCAGTTTCATTAATCAGTAACAATCACTTCACTGCTTTATAAAACCCCCTACCCTAGCATGCTATCAGGGCCCTAAATGAAGCCCCAGGAACTCCAAGCCTGACTAATGCTGCTGACTTCCAGTAAGAGAATACACAGGTAAAAATATCTGCCAGACTGCAACCAACATTTAAAGAGACCTTCAAAATGAATAAATGCAAAGAATAAAACTAGATTACACAAAGTATTTTATTTTAGCTTTTTTCTTTTAAATACAACATTCTAAAAACCATTTCCTTATCATCCATACTGCCATAGTGCTGTCTAGACTATTTTAATGTTGAGACTTCAGATATTAGAGAATTAAAATTATCACAAGCCAACATTCTGAATACAATACATCAAAAAGCTGATGGCCCAGATTTCACCTTGATTAAATAATGCTATTATTCAGTAGCACTTAAGGATGCCTAGGAATTTGTAGAATAAAAACGCATCTTAACATGAGACACATCCATAACGAGCCCTCCAAAATGGATGATGCCAGGATGCTGCCCACCTTCAGTTTATCAGCAAAACCCTTTCTACAGTCTTTTCCTCTGTGTGGCACTTTGTCACTGACCATTTAACTGCTGGTAGCACTGGGATGGAGTGGTTTGACTCTTGCCAGTCTGGAGAGGCCAAGTCTAAGGCAGTGAGTAGGTGACTTAACAGGAACACACTTCACAGAGGCATTACTGCTTCTTGATGATGCTGGAAATTATTTTAAAACAAAAATAAGGTATTAGAAGTTTAAAATGGAAAAAAAATCATATGACTGTTGTCTTCTAGTAGTTTTGCTAGCAGAACAAAAGAAGCATTCTAAAGAGAGGGCAATAAGTTCTGAACCACAGAAGCACAAGAAAATCACTCACCAGGGATCCATCCCTCTGGGAGCCAGTGCAGCAGGAATGGTGCACAGATTAATTAAGCAGCCACACACTGCAGCAACACTGAGCAACTGTTCCCAGCGTCCTGGGCATTTTCAAGCACTCCACAGAGAAACACTGAGCTAACTCCAACAGGGAAAAGAAGGCTTGAGAGCAAGGAGCCAAACAGAAAGAACCATGTACAGAAAAGAAGAGTAAATTTGGAAAAAAACCCAAAGAATCAGCAGTCAGCAGCAGCATGCTCAAACACCTTGAGAAAATAAAGCTTCCAAGCATTTGCTTTACTGGAGCAGTTACAACACCCCAACATTTCTCTAATATTATTTGCTTAGAAGAGATTATAATTCAGCACACACTAGAGATAAAGAAAGCTCTAAGTAAGAGAGAAATGGACACAAAAGGATCTTTTGATTAAGATCTGATCCTCAGTTTGGAAAATAATGCTGTGCAGATAAAGGAGTTAAGAATAATACTGTAAAAGAAGCACAAATACAGCTTTTCTTCCTTTCTCTCTTTTCTGTTTTAAATCTGTTCAAAGAAAATCTTTATAAAAGGTAGATAAAGGGCAGGCATTTTCCTGGAAGAGTTTTGTTCGCTTTTAGGAGAGATTGCTAAAAACTTAAGTCAACTCATGTATGTGTCTACAGTTGCAACCTCACCCGTACCTGGTGGTGTCCATTTAGGCTTTTTGTCTGTGACAGGACTTGATGCATGCAAAGGCTTCCCAGCTGCTTCTGAGGGACTGGACATCACCTTCTGCCGTGGCTCAGAGCTTTGTTCTGTCATCCAGGAAGGAGAAATCACGGGTGATACTGAGACGGAAAATAAAATTACTTTAGGAAGATGCTCTTTAGCAGAGAAATCGTCACTTAAGGTGACAAATCACTGCAGAGCAGAAATGATGAGGATGGTACTGGATTGGCCCATCTGAGGGCAGTAAATATTTACACAGACACCTCACCTGTCAGGGAGTGACAGAGAGATGGATGCAACTTGCTTTTCCAAGAGATGAGAATCAGAGGATGAAAAGAAGGAAGGCTACTTCCTTTTTACAAATAAGCTTAAACAAAGCCAATAGTGAAAGCTCCAACACCTGATACTACTCCAGAGTCACCGTTTTAACACAAACCCCAGAAAACAACAGGAAAAAGGAACAGAGGCTTTTTAAAGAGATGACATTTTCCTGGACAAGAAGGGCGGAAGAAATTTTTCCTGACATACAAATGCAGAGAAGCAGTGAAATTTTGCTGGTTTGGGGATGAATAAGCTACAATGTTTGCAAAAGTGCAATTGAGCTGTCATGAGTATGAGGGGATAATGCTTCAGTAAGGGGGGAATAAGGGAAAATACAGTCAAAGAAGCACGAATTTCACTGAAAATCAAAACAAAACCTAAGACAGACATCACATCCAAAGCATATCTAAAGAGAGGGTTTTTGTGGAGAACTTACTGGGCACGGCATCTGGCTCAGAGTCAGGATCATGGTCTCTGTCATCACTGTCAACCATCAATTTGTGATGTGCTGCAACTTTGGAGGCTGCTGTCCTTTGCCTCCCATCACCTTCAGGTGCATCATCATCCATAACGTGATTGAGACCTAGAAAACATGAAGTGGCTCAATTAACTCAAAGTAAATTTATTCTCTGTCTCTAAAAGGATTTGGTATTTGAGTCCTCAGAATGCATTTTGGTAATTTGGAATTATACTCTACAGAAACATATCACTGACACTTGTGTTCATGTGATTCTCAATTTATTTTCTCACTGCCTAATTTATCAACATTTCTCTGTAATCAGGCTAAGAAAAAATAAAAGTGGAAAAATAAAGTTTCAAATGTCATAGCAAATATCTGGTCATGTTTGGTTGATCCTTAGACATTATGAACCCATTATGGAGTTGAGGATTAAAAGTAGCTTCCTGAAGAATTACATGAACTCAGCATCTAAAAATGTCAAATGTGTGGCACTTCCAATTAACTTCTAGTGATCTGTAACAATCCCACTCAGCAATCCACAGATTTGCCCATTTCAACACTAGGACCAAATTTTTAATGAAATAATTGATACATCCTTCAACCTTTATTTAAAATAAAGACTCTTCTTTCCGCATAGGTGAAAATGAGAAATAAATGGAAACAAGGAAGAGATAAACTACTTAAAAGTTCATTCTGAAAAGAGTATGAGAACAACTTACCTAAAAGTTCACTGTCTATGCTGCAGTTGGAAAAAGGGGGTCTCCTCTGTATATTTTCTGATGAGACATTCTTACCTGTTTGAAGATCCAGGAAAAAAAGAAAAGAAATATTACTATACAAAAACCACATTATAAAAAGTAAAAATATTAAGAAATTAAAATAGCTGAAGTTTTCATCTGTCTCTAATTCAAGCATCTATTTGGAAGATCCTATAGAAGAATTACTTTTCTCACACAAACCCAAGAACATAAGAAAACAGGCAGTACCTACAAACTCTTTCTTGTCATGACATCTTGAAATAAAATAAGATTTTCAATCTATTTCACTGTAAAATAAATTGCCATGTTCAACTTCACTGCATATACGTAAAGAGTGTTGCATGGAACTGTAAAGTAACCTTGTTCTGAGTTTTGCATCTCTTGGGGATTTGCAGATTTTTCTTTGACGGATAAGGCTAAGGCAACTTCCAAACCTCTTTTATAAAGTTTGTCATCCAAGGATAACCTAAGGAAAAATGCCAAATGTTAAATAATAAAACAACTACATGACTGTTATCAATCTATTTTTAGCTCACTGAACTTCTAAAATTTCAGAGACTTGTAAAGAGATTAATATTTCAGTACTTATTTTCTAGCATATTGTGTTACAAATATTACATTTTGAAGTTATTTAGACCAAGTACACACTAATTTTTAAAGCACTCTATACTTAAAAGTATTATCACAAAACATTGTGTATACATATACATATATACACACACATATATAAACCATTAACTGGCTTTACCACATTTGCTTGAAATGCCACACCAAAATGTAATATTTAAACACAACTTTACTAATAAAAATTAGATTTCTCTTTTCCATTGACATTGACTTTGTATCTTCCTTTACATATGTTCTTTTGGAAGGAATCAAACTTGTCTTTATATTTCTCTGGTTTAGGAGTCACTTAGAATCTCAGAATTTTTAGAGTTATTTGCAAGTACATCAATAAAACTCAAAATCTTTATTACAATCATGTATTAGTTGTTTGTTCTCAGCTGCTTAAAACTCTAGGGGAAAAGAAACCAAACCTAAATAGTCTTACTGAAATCCAGTTTTACGGAGTTGACCACAACATTTCTTACCTTTTACTAAGTGTCTGTGATGGAGTCGCTTCTTTGGGTGGCTTTTTTTGCTTCTCTTTTTTCTCCTTTTTTGATTCCTTGAGCTGTGTTCTGGATTTTTTGCTTGAAGGTGCAAAGTCTTCATCTGTTGGGAAAGAGCAACAAGCTCTCATGAGTCTTCCTATATTCTTAAATGTCATACTTACACTTCATTGCACACATAAAATACATCAAGATAACCTTTTTTGGAAATTAATCCTATTTTAAAAGAATACAACAACTATAACTGCACTATCCTTATATGTATTTAAAATGAAAATTCAACAGACCTCTTTTGCATGTACTTTTATTTAAGAAGCAATGATTTAAAATTCTTGATGTACAAGAACGTACCACTTACCATCATCTTCCAAATCCCCAAACTGAGAATAATCAACAACTTTCTTGTTCCTGTGGCCAAAAAAAAAGTAAAATATTTTAAAAAAAAGTAAAATAAAGGATTTTGAGCCTTTCTGACTGAGCATCTTGACTTGTTAACACTTGATTTTTGGGTAAATCATATTTTACAAGAGAAAAGGAAATACATCTTCAGGTGTTCAGAATTATGGAATCATGGATTATCTTGAGTTGGAAGGGACCCACAAGGATCATCCAGTCCAACTCCTGGCCCTGCTCAGGACACCCCAACAATGCCACCCTGTGCCTCAGAGCTTTTTCCAAACACTCCTGGAGCTCTGGCAGCCTTGGGGTTGTGACCATTTCCCAGGCAACTGTTCCAGTGCCCCACCACCCTCTGGGGGAAGAATGTTTTCCTGATATCCAGCCTAAATCTCCCCTGACACAGCTCCAGCCCTTCCCTTAGATCTTGTCACCAGTCACAGAGAGCAGAGATAAACTTACAACCAGTGCAACTACACACAATGTGTTAATAGGAATAGCTTGTAGACTTTCTTAAAAAGACTGCACACCCTCTCTGGACAATCTGTTCAGGGCTTGGGCACTGCACAGGACAGAAGTTCTGCCTCATGCTCAGGTGGAACTCCCTGGGCTCAGTCCCTGCCATTCCTCTGTGCCATTGCTGGGCCCCCCAAAGCAGAGCCTGGCCCTGCTCAGAGCCCTCCCTGCAGACAGGGACAGACAGGGACAGACAGGGACAGACAGGGACACCCTGCGCTCAGGGTCCCTCTCAGTTGTGTCTCCTCTCGAGGCTGAACAGCCCCAGCCCCCTCAGCCTTTCCCTGTAAGAGATGCTCCGGTCCCTGTAAATCATCTCCGCAGCCTCCGCTGGCCCAACTCCAGGAGCTCCATGTCCCTCCTGTCCAGGCCCCTCTGAAAGGCTGCAGAGCACTCCGGGGTATCAGCCACTCCTCCCAGCTTTGTGTCATTAGTGAACTGCTGAGGAGACATCAACCTCTCATCCAAGCCATGGATGAGCAACTTGTACAACACTGGACCCAGTATTCCCCCCCTGCAGGGCTGCCTCCAGCCCTGGGCCCAGCACAGCAAGGACATGGAGCTGCTGGAGCCAGCCCAGAGCAGGGACATCAGAGGGATGGAGCAGCTCTGTGTGAGGAAAGGCTGAGGGAATTGGGATTGTTCAGCCTGGAGAAGAGAAGGCTTTGGGGTGACCTCATTGTGGCCTTCCAGTGCCTGAAGGGAGCCTACAGGAAAGATGGAGAGAGACTCTTGACAAGGGCCTGGAGTGACAGGACAAGAGGGAAAGGCTTCAGACTGACAGAGAGGAGGTTTAGATTGAATATTGGCCCCTTTGAGAGTGCTAAGGCCCTGGCATAGGTTGCCCAGAGAAGCTGTGGCTGCCCCATCCTTGGAAGTGTCTACAGCCAAGATGGATGGGGCTTGGAGCAACCTGGGACAGTGGAAGGTGTCCCTGTCCCATGGCAAAAGCATTGGAACGGGATAATCTTTAAGGTCCCTTCCAACCCAAACCATTCTACGACAGAACCCCGGGGGACNATTTTATATAGGAAGGCTTGGCTGTTGTCCATGAACATCTTGATCACGCCTCCCTTGCCTTTCACCCTGCTGCTGTGAGGAGGAACTGAACAACCTGAGCAAGCTGACTCAGGGGTGGGTTAGGTTGGATATCAGGAAAAGGTTCTGCCCCCAGAGGGTCCTGGGCACTGAACAGGCTCCCCACAGAATGATCACAGCCCCAAGGCTGCCGGAGCTCTGGGAGTGTTTGGACAGCCCTCTCAGGCACAGGGCAGGGTTGTTGGGACTGTTGTGCACAGGACCAGGAGTTGGGCTTGACGATCCTTCAAACTCAGTATATTCTATGATTCTATAATTCTATGAACCTGACCACCTTTATTCCCCAGAACTCCCTCCAGGCTGAGTGAAGAGGGAGATATCTACATTATCATGTAGATATCTACATTATCCTGTAGATAAATGTGGTATCAATGGGCTGTTGTCAGGCATAACTTGCCCCTCAAACCCAGAGTCCCCTCCTCTGGTGTGGAACAGTTCTCAGAGCTGTGCAAATGCCCACTTCAGCTATGCTGTCCTGGCTGTTCACTGCACATTCTGTGCAGATGCTGAGGAAAAGCTGTAGTCCTCAGTGGCCCATGATAGAATTGGACAAGCTGAAAACTGTGCCCACCACCTGGAAAAATCCTTGAGAGAGCACTTCACATACATCACATGGTCAGAACACCAGCATCTGCCTCTGGACCTGGGAATCTATAGGTGGCTGTAGAGAGGCCTGGAAAGGAAACGGATTACAGGATGGGTAAGGCTGGAAGGGACCACAGAGGGTCATTCTGGTGCCACCTCCCTGCTCCAGCAGGGCCATCCCAGAGCACAGGGCACAGGATTGTGTCCAGACTGTTCTGGAATATCCCCAGTGAGGAGACTGCACACCTTCTCTGGACAATCTGTTCAGGGCTTGGGCACTGCACAGGACAGAAGTTCTGCCTCGTGTTCAGGTGGAACTCCCTGGGCTCAGTCCCTGCCGTTCCTCTGTGCCATTGCTGGGCCCCCCAAAGCAGAGCCTGGCCCTGCTCAGAGCCCTCCCTGCAGACAGGGACAGACAGGGACAGACAGGAACACCCTGCGCTCAGGGTCCCTCTCAGTTGTGTCTCCTCTCGAGGCTGAACAGCCCCAGCCCCCTCAGCCTTTCCCTGTAAGAGATGCTCCGGTCCCTGTAAATCATCTCCGCAGCCTCCGCTGGCCCAACTCCAGGAGCTCCATGTCCCTCCTGTCCAGGCCCCTCTGAAAGGCTGCAGAGCACTCCGGGGTATCAGCCACTCCTCCCAGCTTTGTGTCATTAGTGAACTGCTGAGGAGACATCAACCTCTCATCCAAGCCATGGATGAGCAACTTGTACAACACTGGACCCAGGAGATCCCACCAACAGTGCTCCATCCAGCCCTGGGCCCAGCACAGCAAGGACATGGAGCTGCTGGAGCCAGCCCAGAGCAGGGACACCAAGGGCATCAGAGGGATGGAGCAGCTCTGTGTGAGGAAAGGCTGAGGGAATTGGGATTGTTCAGCCTGGAGAAGAGAAGGCTTTGGGGTGACCTCCTTGTGGCCTTCCAGTGCCTGAAGGGAGCCTACAGGAAAGATGGAGAGAGACTCTTGACAAGGGCCTGGAGTGACAGGACAAGAGGGAATGGCTTCAGACTGACAGAGAGGAGGTTTAGATTGAATATTGGCCCCTTTGAGAGTGCTAAGGCCCTGGCATAGGTTGCCCAGAGAAGCTGTGGCTGCCCCATCCTTGGAAGTGTCTACAGCCAAGATGGATGGGGCTTGGAGCAACCTGGGACAGTGGAAGGTGTCCCTGTCCCATGGCAAAAGCATCGGAACGGGATAATCTTTAAGGTCCCTTCCAACCCAAACCATTCTACGACAGAACCCCGGGGGACAGCAGGAATGCCAGGCCTTCAACACGACCCTGAGCCACTGTCACGACCGCTCCGGGATCCGGAATCCGCCTGTCCGCTGGAAGGGAAAAGGGCCACCCTGGAAGCTACAGAGG
>VZRL01001503.1:52515-67729 GCA_013397895.1 Origma solitaria
GCTCGGCTGGGAGGCTCCCGGTGCCCGCGGGCGCTGCCGCAGCCAGGGGAGGGAATGCGGGCCGCGGGGAGCTGCCCGGGGCGGGGAGGGGGCGGACGGCATCCCCCGGGCTGGGCCGGGCCGGGCCGGGCCGAGCCGTGACGGCTTCGATCCTGCTCTTGCAGGAGCAGGAGGTGCCGCTTTGGGACAGGGGCTTTGTTCCCCTCTCGCTCTCCATCACCTTCCTCCCCATCTTCGCGCTGCATCGTGGAGCAGCAGAAAGAGCTTGGTGGGTTTGTGTTTCTCAGTGTTTCCCTTTGAATCCCACTCCCGGAGGGGCCGGGACACCGCGTCGCTTCAATATTGGTTGTCCTGAGATGTTTGTTTGTGAGACGGACTTGTTTAATCTGTGTTCACCACGTTTGTTCACAGAAAACCCCACCCAGAAAAAAACCACAAACTCTAAACCCATGAATTCTGCTGTAGAATTTTTTTTTTATTGTTTTTTCTTCTCCTCGGGCTGTGGCTTTTAGCACTGGGAAGGGTTCATCTGAAGCAATGTGTCCAGCTTTGCAGGTGATGTTCTAAACAGAGGGATGTGAATGAGCAGAGGAGCACAGTGGAGGGTAAAAATACCAGCTCAAGCATGTGCTCCCAGCCTGTGTTTTCATTCTGTACACAGCTCCCTTGCATCTCTCTTGGCTTATTTTTAATACAGGTTACAGCATGACAAAATCAGCTCTTTCTAAAAATCATTGCAAACATCTTCTCCCCCACTCCCCAGGCCTAGCACCTGCAGAAAGGAGGAAATCAAACCTCTATTCACTGTGAAGGATTTCAGGTTTTGAGAATCCGTGGCAGAAGTCAGGATTTTTCAGTTAGTTTTCCATTTAGCAGGATTCCCATCTGCCCTTGTTCTGCTTTTAAGTCAGGAAATTCCTAATTTTTAAGAGTAATTACCCAAATTCATATATTGACACACTCCAACAGATTTTAGAAGCACTTCATAGTTTGGAAACTGTTGTTTATGCTTCCCTTCCAGCTGTGTGTGTTTGGAAGTCAAAATTGAATATCTATGAAAATTTGGGGGGTTAAGTGTTCTTGGACCTTAACAAAGCCATGTTTGTCATTAGCATTTTTTACTTCTGATTTTACAAGAATGTAATTCTTGTTACTTTCATTTCTATTGCAGGAAACCAGCTCAAGAGGATGAAGCCTAATAAAGGAAAGACTTTCATTAGGGAGAGAGACTATGTGTACAAATTCAGTGCTGGAAATGAACATTTGGTGCTTACTGTGCCTCTCAAATTCCCTGTGCAAGAGAATATCAGTCATTTGCATGGACGTCTGATGGTGCTGCACAACCTGCCATGCTTTATAGAAAATGGTATGAATCAATTTCCTAAGTTAATCGCATGTATCCTTGTCCACAAGTGTCTTACAGTTTGCTTTAAGAAACCAAAAGAAGGGTGTTTTACTAGAACAGTGTTTAAAAATTGGTTTTTAAGCAGCAGAATATCAGAGAAAATTGCTGTCAGTGCTAGCAAGTGCTAGCAAAGAAAAGGTTTTCAGGTGAAAAACTGTATTTATAGGTTTCCTGGAAGATTACTGATGTGTTCTGTTGATGGACAATTTTCTTCTTGTTGTAATAGACCTGAAGCAATCTCTTAGCAAGTTCGTAGAAGAGGAAACTATAAAGGATTATGACAGAGAAGCTGAAGTGGCTCTGGAAGCAGTGAAATCAGGAAAAGTAGACATCAACCAGCTGGCAGACACTTGGGCTAAAACTTATAAAGAGGTAAGATTAAGGCGGGAAAGAATATTCAGGGATTGTTTTGTGAGAGTATGTGTGTGTGCACAGTCACAGTCATGAAGATGAAAAATTAAACTGAAATTCACTTTTACTAATAAATTATTACAGTTTTTTCTTTTTATCTGAAAGGAGCATTAAGTCTTCATCATACAAGTTCTTCGTCAGATGTTTCTTTAAACTAGTAGAGTCAGAACACACAAAATGGAGAGACAAATGCTTTGTTCATTTAACAGTTGATACTCAAACAAAAAACAGACATAAGGCTTATAGTGCCTTAGAATTAAAGCAAGAGGTAATAAAGTGATACTCCTATCCTAAATCTCAGTCATAGCAATTAAGGCTAGAAGGAGAAAGTATACAGTGGAGAGGGACTTTTTAGTTAATTTTTTGAGTTCGTGTGACTACTTCACATTATTTAGGGAAGATGAGTCTTTAGCCGGAATAATGTTTCCAGTTTTGCATGTGATCTTTAAACTAGTGGAATGCAAGAGAGCTGGAGGAGTCCTAGTGAAGAGAATAAAAGAATGACAAACCTGCAGTATTTGGGAAAGAGTTTACAGGAATTGAATTTGCTTGTCATGGAATATAGAAAAATGTGAAAAATGCCATTAAGAGCTTGTAAAACTGGTGTCTTTGGGCCATTCTTTGTTCAATAAAAATAGCTTTTCATAAATCAGTGTTGTTGATCAAATTCTTAGTGACATTAGAGGTTTGTCATCCTTACTAGCAGGGCATTTTTGTTTGCACGGCTGGTGATTTGGGCCTTATCTAAAATCTGTTAGGTACAAATATTATTGTGGATATGGCTGCTCTTTCCAAATTGGTGTTGTGTGAAAACTGGTAATTCCTCACTGTAGTCCAAACCTCAATGATTCTGACTTCAGTTGCTTTGAAATAGAAAGAATGGGAAATAAGGAAATTGAAAGCTAAAACAGAATACAGAAAGCTTAAATCAGGAAAGATAATTTATGTATGGTAAAGGCTGTGTGTGTGCTTTCATGGTTTTACCCCACCTTTATAAAGAATCCTTTTATGTCCTAAAAGGAACCCTATACTTTAAAATCTCTTACATTTTCTTTAGACAATGTTAGAACATGCCAAACCTGAAGAAACCAGCTGGGATGAAGATTTTGCAGATGTTTATCATGATCTGATCCATTCTCCAGCTTCTGAAATGCTGTTAAACCTGGAACACAATTATTTTGTTAGCATCTCAGAATTAATAAGTGAAAGGGACGTGGAACTGAAAAAGCTACGGGAAAGGTATTTTTAAATTTTTTTTTTTAATGTTTTCCTCTCACTTATTAAATAGGAGTGCATGCCCTTGGGTGTGTAAACTCATAGGACAACCTCTGTAACTTGTATTTGTCTATATAAACCCAAAGTCATACAATGCTTGCCTGGCACAAGAGCATGTAGAGATAGGACAAGGGGGAATGGCTTCCAACTGAAAGAGTGGAAATTTATATTGGATATTTGGAAAAAATTCTTTATTCTGGGCATGATGAGGCCCTGGCACAAGTGGCCCAGAGAAGCTGTGGCTGCTCCTGTATCCCTGGAAGTGTTCAAGGCCAGGTTGGATGGAGCTTGGAGCAATCTGGTCTGGTGGAAGGCATGCCTGCCATGGCAGGGGGCTGGAATGAGATGAGCATTCATGTCCTTTCCAGCCCAAACCAGTCCATGATAAAATTAGGTTCAGCTATCTTTGAGGGCCTTTTATTATTTTCAGTGACTGAGGAGAATATAAGTTTTGATTTCCAGAAAGTGTTGAGTTTGAATCCCGAGTTTGGGATAAGCTTATCCCTATAAGCTTGGATAGCTGCAGGTGACTCCTTTGTCCACAAGAGGGAACACACTGAACGTGGATTTTTCTTTTTCGTGACAGAGTAATTTCAGTAGGTCTGGTGTAGCGTTCTGGGTGACAAGATTCCTCTTGAACTGTATGTGTTTAAGCTCACATTACACGATGCATATCAGTTCGTGCTGTGGTTTCTTCTAGACTGAATTGTACAGATTTCTAATTTGGGGTAAATGTTGCCAGTAAGGTGTTAGCAAAGTTTTTTGCTGCTCATTGACTGTTCTCAAGTGTGCATATAGAAGAAAGAGCAGTTTTGTTGTAGAGGTCAGGTGTGATGTAGCTGTGTATTGACTCTGATGGAATTTATCATATCTCTGTTGGAATTTTTCACATCTCTATGTTGGTGGCAGCTGAGACTGTCCCAAATGAGGGTAAGTAGTGTTCTGTTTACACAGGAGCTGACTTGAATCCCTGACCCTTAAGTCCAGTTTGTTTTGTGGATTTTCATTGTTAAATCTGTAATCATTACCAAACAGCCAAGTTTGTTGTGTCACAACAAAGGTTGTTCTGCTGCCAGTCTGTTGAAATCTGCATTTGCTTCTCTTTCAGGCAAGGAGCTGAAATGGATAAAGTGATGCAGGAGCTTGGGAAGTCACTGACTGATCAGGATGTGAATTCCTTAGCAGCTCAGCATTTTGAGTCTCAGCAGGTAACTAGAATATGTCATGCACATAATCACCTTAAAAAGAACATCCAAATCACTCAGATTGTCACTGTTCTCCTGTCAGGATTTGGAGAACAAATGGACCAATGAAATAAAACAGACTACTGCTATCCAGAAGCAGGAGTATCAGGAGTGGGTAATAAAGCTTCATCAGGACTTAAAGAATCCAAACAACAGCTCAGTCAGGTATTTAATTCTTCTGTGGTGCTTAATTCCAGCTGTAACAGTTCAAAGGATTTGCATTTACATAATCTTTTAAATAGAATACTATAGTCCTATTCATTAGGAATATGATAATATGTATACAATAATTTAAATAGAATAATCAAAGGAAATCAAAGGCAAATCAGCATAATTAAATATGTATAATTTTAGGAGTTTCTTCATTGGGTGATGTTACAACCTCTCTGTACCAGAAGGTGTTATAATGCACTAAACTACACCTTGAGTTGAGGGGAATTTCTTCCTATTTTACCTTTATTTCCTATGTCTGTTTTAAACACTGTTTCACAGGGCTTTCTGTTACCCCCTAAGGATGTTCTGTACAATAATGGTACCTTAATAAATGGTAACAATTTTTTTTCTTTGTGTATATTACTGGACAACTAAAAAGATAGATTTTTTTAGTCTGAACAGTTGTGGAAGAGTTGAATGAAAAGCTTTCTGTTTGAAGAAATGGCAGGGAAATTGGAATTTTTAAATTGGGTGGGATCCTTTGTCACTAGTACATTGCTATTAGGCATTTGCAATCAGTAGAATTGCTTGCAAGTTTATAGAAGATTTTTGGAGGGGAGGCATATTGAAAACAGAGAGAAACTTCTCACCAGTGCAGAAACAAATTGGAGAGATGTTGATGATCTTTCATGTATTAGAAACAGTGTTTGTTGCATCAATACCAGACAGTTGAATTTAGGGAAAATATTAAAACTGATACCTGAAATGTTTCCCAGTAGTTTGAACACCGTGGAACATTTGATAAGGTGGTTTTTAACCTCCTATTTTGTGTGGGAAGAAGAAAATAAATGCTTTATCTAGTAACTTCATAAATAAGGTTTTGGCTGCTATAAATTGGCTGAGAAGAATTCTTTTTGTTTTCTCTTTTATTGCTACATTCTTACTATTTTATAACTAGATATTGTGACTTACTGTTATTTTTCAGTCTTGGAATGCTTTACAAAAGAGCCAAGCAATGTAAATCTTACAGTGGAGTCTACTCTTGCTGCTGCCAGGAAGGTAAAGGTGAAACCTCATATGAGTGGAGCTCACACTTATAGGTTTGGTCCCCTGGTTTCCACAGACCAGCTGAGAAGACTCTGGATAACTTCCCCAAAGTTGTTGGTCCTGAACAAAAATTAGGATAAACTTTTCTGTACTTTTCTCAATATTTTAGCGATGAAATAAAAGTTCAGCCCAGCCAACTGAGGGAATCTGTGGAAGGAAATGGGAGAATTTATGAAGAGCAAAGGCTGTTAGAAGAAAGCTTTACTATTCATTTAGGTAAGTGAAGTAAACCAAACATAATAACAGCTGCTAATAATGTATCCAAGACATGTATTATTTACAGTATTTAGCAGTCAATGTGCATAATCTACAGTTTGTAATTGTTTTGTGTTTGTTCTTTGCATATGTAAGAGAACAGCCTGGTATTAACCGCATCAAGCACTGTCTGGAATAGCTTTAATGGGAACCACTCTAGAAGCAAATTCTTATCCCCTCTGGCAGGGTGACTTGTGAAAAAGCACAGCAACAGCAAAACATATATTGCTTTAAAATGATAGTTCTACTTTTCTTATGTTTGGTAGAGAAATGTGTTTACGAAATTCAATTGCCACAATCGGTTGACAGCAGAATAGATACTTTCAATTTGTATTTTTTGTTCGTGCAATAGAGTCTTTTTGTGCTGTTTTGACCACATTATGTTGTGAAGAAGTGGTTTAGGTCACTTGAAAAACCACCAGCAAAGGCATCAGCCCAAACAGGTTTGATACAAATTTGCAAAACAGTGAAAAAGTTCAAAGGCAAGGTTCACTCTATTACAAAGGAAAATTGTATTTTAATCAAATCTAAAATGATTTAGGCAGAGATGGGCAGCAAGAATCCTCCCAGTATGATGAACTTGGGAGTTTGCAAGCTCTGAGAGGCATCTCTATCAGAGGGAGATGCTGGTGTAGCCTGCAGTGGGTGCAGGAAAGCTCAAAGGACATCGCTTAGGACCTCTGTCCATAGGGTCATAGGATGATTGGCATGAGTCATTTGGAAAATGTTCATCCTCAAGCTGAATTGCTGGGGGTTCCAAAACAGCAGAAGTTGTTCCCAATACTCCAGCAGCAGTGGTACCATTCCCCTTGGGCCATGGATCAGGTAAGGAGTGTTTCCAGGCTGTCAGGGGCTGACTGATTATCCCTTCCCCTCTGTGCAGCTCCCACTTCAGCCATGCAGCAGTTCCTGGGATGGTCAAGGGATGCCTCACCACCCAACCCATGGCACAAATGCCAAGGTCTAGCAGGAGTTCCTGAGCTGTGGAGTGGTTCTGGGGAAGGGTGGGGAAGGATACACCACCACACCTTGGTATTCCATCCCTAGCCTTGCAATATTCCTCAAGAAGAATTTCTTCACAGAAAGGGTTGGCAGGGTCTGCCCAGGGAGGTGGTAGAGTCCCCATCCTTGGAGGTGTCCAAAACTTTGGAAGTCTTTCCCAACCTTAATATTTCTGTGATTCTGCAATGGCAACAAGACTCACTTCAGGCGTGAACAAACCTCACTTTGTGAAAAAACTGCATTTTATTGCTACTTTGCAAATTGCTGACGTGTCTGTAAAACTGAATATGTGGCTAAAGACTTTCTCTGGGTGTTACTGGTTGTAATTCCCTTGTGGATCTTTAGGGAAGCACTTTGTTCCCTTGCATTTGAATCCCAGTCCTGAGTTTAGTCTTCTACTGGGATTAAGCCACATGTGTTCTGTGCAGGAGCTCAGTTGAAGACCATGCATAACCTGAGACTGCTGAGAGCTGATATGTTGGATTTCTGCAAACACAAGCGCAACCACCGCAATGGGGTTAAGCTCCACAGGCTTCAGACTGCAATGTCCCTCTACTCAACTTCCCTCTGTGGCCTGGTGTTACTGGTGGATAACAGGATCAGTTCATACAGTGGAATCAAAAGAGGTGAGCCCTCTAATGGGATGTATCATCGCAGGGAAAATGAATAAAATAATGAAGAAGAATAAAATCTTCTTGTCTTCTCTCACAGAAAAATACTCCTTGTAAAATTAAAGTTCAATGGAGACACGGGTGTTTTGGATATGGTATTACAAAAGGGTAACAAATGCAAAAAGAGATACGGATGAGGATGGGGGACAGTGTTGTGCTGTTACCTCTCATCTCTTCCCTACATTTTATGTCTGAGTAACAAACATACTGAAGAGGACCCTTAAATGTTGATTTTGCTGCCTTAGACAAATTTATTATAGGAGCTTCTAACTTTCCCATGGCAGATTATCACAACGAAACATATTTGCAAAAATGAAAAAGAAACATGTTTAAATTTTAAAGATTTTAAAGTAAAAAGTAAATGTATAAAAATACCATATGCTTTTGATATTGTGAATGCTATTGAAATGAACAATAGGAATATTACTTCCCTACTACTGGGAAGTTTGATTAATAGCCATTTTAAGTGCATTTCTTCTGAGTAACGGGGCACTGTGATGGTTTTTTCTATCAAGGTTAACCAATGAAACTTTTGTTTATTCCTGTTTGACCTTACCACCTCTATCTCAAAGTTTAATCCCAAATACTCACACTTGGAATGTCTTTCTTTGACTACTACTTGTCATTATTCTTGCATGCCATGAAAAAAAGTATCCTGTGGGAGCTGATATTTTCTGGAAACAATTGAAATTAGATTTGTAGCAAGAAGGAACAGGAAGTGTACCAGGAGAAACTGCAGTTGCATTTGTGCTATTGATGGTTCCCAAGTTGTTCAGTTTTAACAGTATTATTTTGTAGTTGTGCTTATTTGCAGTTACTTTTTTAACTGCTTAAATATTTAAATGAATAACAAAAGAGGAAGATTTGTTTTTATGCTAAATTTTAGGTGATGAGAGAAGACACACATTTAAATAATACCATTAAACACAAGATTGCATCTTCTAGCCACCAACTAGATCCTGTAGCCACAGTCAAGGGGAAAGTGTGGGACCATGTCATAATCAAAATATAATCCTCAATAAATTTTAAAAGAGAAGTCCATCAGGGCTTTACCTGCTTTTGGGGGTGGTGCCTTTATGACTGGATTTACTTGATCAGTAGAGTAGAATTGCATAGTATTACTGAGCACAACCTCAGAACATGCATTTCAATCTTATTTTTTCCTAGATTTCGCAACTGTTTGCCAAGAATGCACAGATTTCCATTTTCCTGGAATCCAAGAACAACTTGAAATTGTCCAGAAGGTTGTACTTAAGGCCAGAGCACAGCGTAGCAGCAAGACAAAAAGACTCCCTGGTCAGTGACAACCAAAATTACCCTTCTTGAAATAGAACAGTGGTCAGCTGGATGTTTGTAGGCAGGGGCGAGTTGATGCAACTCTTCTGCAGTTACTTCATCTGTAAAATGGAATGTTTGGGTTCATCAAGAAACTCTGCATGAAATTCTTTCTTCCCAGAGAGAATGTGATGTTCAGGTGATGTATTTGCTGCCATAACAGACATCCTTTAGAATAAATCAACAGAAGTCACATTTTAACAGCATGGGAAGTACATCAGGCCATTCTGCTTTCCTAAACTGCCTGTTGCAGCACAGACTTTCTGTCTTTACTTGTTTATTGCCAGTTAACTGTAAATCTTTAAAAATTGCAGAAAAGGAGTGTATGACTTTTCCTCCTTCCTTTACAATGAATGCTGAAAACTGAATGCCAAATTGCCTAAATGCGTATACTTTTTTGTGCTGACCCAAGCTTTGTGTATGGTTTTCCTTGCAGTTGTGTTTACAAATGGCTGGGAAATGCTCTGACCAGTTGGTGTTAAGGCAGAGCAATTGTCCATCATGAAACTTTGTTTTCTTTGCAAAGAGCTGCTTATGTGATTTAAATACTGCATATTGCTGTATCTCGAGGGAAATTATCAAAGCTGGTTTTATGCTACTGATTTATGTAAACCTATTGGGGACGAATTTGCTTTAATTTATTACATTATTCAGTAAGAGAAAGATGCTATATGGTTGTGGAGCAAAGTTTCATGTTATACCTGAGAATATTGTGTTTGCTTTTGTCCAAATGAAGAAATAACATAGGATGGTAAGTAAGAAAGGCAATGATTTGAGGTAGGATTCAGTTTGGGGTGTGTTGAAGCCAGCAAAAACACTTCTACCTGCCTCCCTGCTTTCTGGGGACTTTTTGGTAAATTCATGGTCAAAATTCAAGCCAGATATTAGTACAGGAAACTTTTCATGCCCAAGTGTAATTAATAGAGGCTATATTTAATATTTGTTCCATGTGTTCATACGCAGAAAACAAAACCAGTGGAAATGAAGATAAATCAAAGAATATCGAACGAAACCAGTCAAACATTTTGCCGGGTGAGTTGTGTTGCATTGACCCTCTCTTCTTGAAGCAAATTGTGCTTTATACGTTATTTTTAGCTCTAAAGTCATAACAGAAATTACAAACTAAACCCGAGCTGACCTCAATCAGAGGATAAGGATGTTCCTGTGTCTGAGGCAGAGGACTGGGTGTCAGGACATCTGGTTTCTATTCCCAGCTTTGCCACTGCATCATGTGGTATGGGGCAAATCACTTCTCTTTGCCTAAAATTTGCTTTTGGAATTTGAGGGTAAAAAAAAGGAGAATCTTGGGAAAAGGTGAAACTTCAATACTAGCAGCTAATTTTATTTTTGAAAATGGCTGTATGTACATCCCAGTTGTCATACAGAAGAGAATTTTTGAGTGGATGTTTTGACTTTGAGAAATCCCTCTCTCAAGGAAAGTATATTCTGTGTATATTGTGATGTTTAGTAAGGAAAGCTGCTGTGGAATTTGAAGATGAATACACAGTTGGAGGGGAGAGGAATTAAGTCCATGCAAGCCACTGGCTGAATGATGGCTTCTTAAAATTAATTTCTTGACTGTCTTAAATCTTGTTAGCGGGAGTGGCTTATAAATCAACTTGGATCAAAGAGATCCAGGTGTCTCTTGCTGCTGTGGACTGTGTGTTACTGCTCGTGGATGGTCACTGCTGGGGATTCCTGCCTCCTTAGCAGTCACCCAGAAGGAGTACAGACCCATTCTCCAGCTGTTCCAGTTCAAAGAAAGGATCTTAACTTCAGTGACCAGTGGGAATGGGGTTGAAGGAAGATGTTTATCTGTTGACTGAAACAGTGGGGGCGTTGCACACCTGCTTTTCTCTCAAGTGTACTATAGACTTTGGATCTCCAGTGCAAAGGAGAGATGGAGAGACCTGAATTTCACTGCCTCTTACCTTTGTAAATGAATACCAAGTCTAAAAATACCCCCAAAAAGATGTCTTGGTTCCTTTTTTCTAACAACTCTGTAGCTCACCCTCCCACTACTCTGAATTATTTTAAATTCTAATGATCACTGATTCCTTTGTGTTCCAGTGCCGTATCTCAGCTGTTACATAACCCACTATCTTTTTCCACAGGCTCTGTGCATCCTTTATTTGAACCCATCCTTTTTTGGCTTTTCCGCCTCCCACATCTGTTTGCAATTTCGTGCTTGCATTGTGTATTTTGAGTATTGCACCTCCTCTGGGTTTGTTTTTCTGTTCTGTGCTATATAGAGATCATATCCTGTACTGGCACTGTTATAGTTTATTACACCACGTGGCCATCAAAGCAGGGAAGAGAGTGTGTGATGGATGTAAAACAATGATATTCCAAGAGACTTTAAATCTCTTGTGTATATTTGAGACTCTTTATGTCTGTTCTCATCTCTGCTGTATATTTGTATTTACCTTTTATCTTTCTCACATTGCCAAACAATTGGATTTCAGTATAGATCACTACCATGATTTCTTGCCTTTCTGGTTTGCCTTATTGTGCAGGAGAGTTCTACATCACACGGCACTCAAACCTCTCAGAAATCCACGTTGCCTTTCACCTGTGCGTGGATGACAATGTCAGATCTGTGAATGTGACTGCTCGGGACCCTGCCATCATGGGGCTCAGGAACATCCTCAAGGTCTGCTGCACACACGACATCACCACTGTCAGCATTCCGCTCCTGCTGGTGCATGAAATGTCAGAAGTAAGTTAATGTCAAGACTTGGGTTGGGTTTATATCCTTGGATTTCTGCAAAGGGTATGTATCATGCTGATTCAGGCCAAATGGGATGGTTTTTCTCAGTCACAGGCTTCTGCCGCACCACATGGTACTTGTATCTACATGGTGACCCAAATTAAGGAGCTGGACCAATTAAAAACATTTCAGCCAACTGAATCACTTGGCATTTTATTCCCACCCCTCCTTTTGGACAATTCACTTCCTGGATCCAGCTCACTGCACAGTTGTACAAGTATTAATTAAAGATGAGACTGGAACTCTTGTGGCAGCAGCTCTTGCTTAGAAATTCTACCTTCAGAGTTGCTGATGCAGTAGTGATACCAGCTTTGACTTTTAATTGTCATTAGCTATAAAACATTAAAACTAAGTTTTGGGAGCAGCAGAACTGGCAAAACTTGGCTTAGAGTTCTGTAAATCTAAACACCATCCTCTACCACCTCAGCTCTACACAGCAGCAGCCAGGTATCACCTTTACTTTGATCTGTCTCCTCCTTCACTACCTGATTTCTGTCCCTGTTTCCTCCTTAAGTGCCCCCGAATACTGGCTGTGCAAGAGGCAGCATATTGCTGATGCTTCTTCTGTTACTGTGCTGAGTTTTACATTCTCTTCTTTAGTGGGACTCTGTTGTAGAGCTGGTTCCATAATCAGCTGTAACTTTCCTCAGTGCACAGTAATTAAAAACCATTGGCAACCTCCTTTCTCTGTCACACCTGGCTCACAGAGAAGAAGGGGGATGAGAAGTGATGGGCAGGGAGTACAGCCATATGCCTAATATCCTGAAGAGCTGGAAAGTCTGTAAACCTAAAGAAATGAGAAAAAGAAGGTAATTCTGTCATCCATGCAAGGGTATCAGTAATAATTACAGTCTGTTGTAGGGTTTTTTGTTTTTTTAATAATCTTTTGATTTTTCACTTGTAAATTCAATGTTACCTTTCCTCCTTTGCAAGTGGCTGACTCACAGCAAGATAAAGGTTCAGCAGTGGGTTTCCTTTAACAGTGGCTGGTTTTATAATAGAATTTCACAGGCACACAGAGTAGAACTGACCCTCTTTTGCAGGATCAGGGTCTATTATCATGAAAAGCAAGCAATGAGAAAGGTAAAAATACCTGGTAATGAAGCTTCTAAGGGTATATTTCCATACATAAAAGTACACTTTCAGGAACAGATGCGATTATCTCTGAAATTTTTCATCTCTTGTATTGAGACCTTTTTTGGGCACAAATGTAAGTAATCAACATGCAGAACAGCAGCCTTGGTCTCTCATGGGACCTAGTTGCTGTGTTTCAGGAATTCATTGATCTTTTTCTTAATCTAGTTGCCACCTGATCATATTCTTCTTCTGATTTTTGTTTTCTTTGAACATGGTTAGTTTTAGCTTCTTTCTGCATATCTGTACTTTGAACTACAAATAAAGGACACAACCAAGTGTTCAACACTGAAGAGTTCAATGCTTATTGCTGCTTGGATGTGTGAAACTGAAGAATTACCTTCTTGTCTAGTGCTGGATTCTTAAAAGGTCCTGGTAAAACAATTTACCTTTTGCATTAAGTTGCAAGTCTTTGCAGAGTAAGCAGAAAGTGACCTGAATTGTTCAGGCACAACTGCTTTGTGTGACCTGCATTAGCAGGTTGTTTATTACAGTACTTTGCAGCCAGCTCACCTGATTTGAAACACACAAATATGTAACTCCTTGTTGAGGGAAAAGTGAATAATGAGAGATTTCTGAAAGTTACCCTGAACTCAGTGCTTTTGGCAGCCCCAGCTCTGACTGTGCATTTACCACCTACATAAGAACATTTTTGTGAGGTGGTTAACCAGAAGTCCAGCTGCAGAGATGTTTCCATGCTTCCCTGGGACAGGCATTCATTAGCGGTGTTCTCTGTGCTTTTCCCAAAGGTTCTTTTCTTTTACAGATGCAAGAGCGGTGTTTATAACCTCACAAAAGTAATCACAGAATCATAGACTGCTTTGCATTGGAAGGGACCTCAAAGCCCATCCAGTGCCACCCCCTGCCATGGGCAGGGACACCTTCCATTGTCCCAGGTTGTTCAAAGCCCCGGTGTCCAACCTGGCCTTGGAAACTTCCAGGGATGGAGCAGCCACAGCTTCTCTGGGCACCCTGTGCCAGGGCCTCCCCACCCTCACAGGGAAGAATTTCTTCCTCATATCCGATCTAAGCCTCTTCTCCATCAGTTTGACTGTGTCAATCTCAATTAAGCCATTAGATTTCATTATTATTTGTATGAAAAAAAAAAAAGTCAGGATTTCTGTTTTTCCTTTTTTTTTGTTATGATGGGAACAAGAAAAACAGATCTCTCTAGTCTGATCATTAAGTTAACTGGAGGAAAGAAACTGTATTTGATACCTGAGAAAGGCAAAAGCAGGCAAGTTTGAATTCAGGACAAGTGAGGTGTTTCTGTCTGATCACTGGAATCTGATATAAACTGGGGAATGGAATGGCTCTGACAGCAAGGCATTGCTAAAAATGCCAGAGCTGGCACCCTCCCTTGGTAATTTCAACTTAGGAGCCATTGCTTTTTCTCCTGGCAGCTGTCACGAAAATGTGACTCTTCAGTAATCTCAGTCCAGTTGTCTCTATTACCATAATTTAAGACAAAATTGTTTTTTGAAAAAGTAGAAATGAAAGGAATGTAAGCTGTGTGACAAATATTTATGAACATGATTTATGTTCATAGAGGGGTTGTTGATGAGTGTATTAACCTCAGATATTTCTCTCTTGAGTTTCCTTTTAAATTTCTGTCTGCTCATCCAATGTTCAGGATTTGCACAGATACACTGTGAGTTAAACACCTTGCTAATTCTTACTGAAATGAACCATTGAAATTTGGTTTGAAATCTTTTTCCCATGTAATGTTTATGGACTTTATTGTTTTCATTACCTGATTATGACGTTGTTCTGCAAAGGCCCAAGCCCTAAGCAGCGCTATGAAGCAGCCTGTCACCAATTGAATGAAAATAAAATCAAAAGGGTTGCAGAATATCTTTCTAATCAGTGAAGCTGGTATCTCCTCCCCCCCTTTTTTTCCTAAATGAGTAGAAGAAATCTTAATTTGACAAAATGATTGCATCCTAAAAAGGGTGTCTCTGCTACTGGACAACACCCAAAGTTCTACGAGTTCTGGTTTTACTTTCTTGAATGTGACTAAGCAAAACTCACTAGAGGAGGTTGGATATTTGCTTTTTTGCTTTCCTATGTCCTTCTCTGTATTTTGAATTGGTGCTTAGCTGATCCTTCATCATTTCCACAACAGAGAAAATGCCTGGTAACGTGGTGAATTCATGAGAAAATGCCTGGTAACGTGGTGAATTCATGAGAACTTACATTTGTGAAGATGGATTAGAGTTGAATCACTACTATGTTGTTGAAGGTTGTGGGAGGGCAGAATTTTTCCCCATTCTGTTGCTAGGTAACCAACGACGGGGTATTTAAGGACCATTTACTCTTACAAAAGAGATAAAAGATTTTGGTTGGGGTATGGTGAAGGGAGGAAAGATCTGGTCATCGGGAACTCTCACTCACTGGCCAGATTTGGAGGAGAGAGCAGTGAAAAAACTGCTGCCTCTATTTTTTTTTTTTT
>VZRL01001503.1:67826-115315 GCA_013397895.1 Origma solitaria
CCATCCCTGCCCAGCCTGTCCTGCTCACGCCATCCCTGCCCAGCCTGTCCTGCTCACGCCATCCCTGCCCAGCCTGTCCTGCTCACGCCATCCCTGCCCAGCCTGTCCTGCTCACGCCATCCCTGCCCAGCCTGTCCTGCTCACGCCATCCCTGCCCAGCCTGTCCTGCTCACGCCATCCCTGCCCAGCCTGTCCTGCTCACGCCATCCCTGCCCAGCCTGTCCTGCTCACGCCATCCCTGCCCAGCCTGTCCTGCTCACGCCATCCCTGCCCAGCCTGTCCTGCTCACGCCATCCCTGCCCAGCCTGTCCTGCTCACGCCATCCCTGCCCAGCCTGTCCTGCTCACGCCATCCCTGCCCAGCCTGTCCTGCTCACGCCATCCCTGCCCAGCCTGTCCTGCTCACGCCATCCCTGCCCAGCCTGTCCTGCTCACGCCATCCCTGCCCAGCCTGTCCTGCTCACGCCATCCCTGCCCAGCCTGTCCTGCTCACGCCATCCCTGCCCAGCCTGTCCTGCTCACGCCATCCCTGCCCAGCCTGTCCTGCTCACGCCATCCCTGCCCAGCCTGTCCTGCTCACGCCATCCCTGCCCAGCCTGTCCTGCTCACGCCATCCCTGCCCAGCCTGTCCTGCTCACGCCATCCCTGCCCAGCCTGTCCTGCTCACGCCATCCCTGCCCAGCCCCTCCCCCATTTCCCACGTGACACAGACCTGACCTTGCCCCACAGCGCCCCCTGCAGCTCCATGGGAGTCATTGCACCTGCCCCGCCCAGCCGGGAGCCAACAGCGCCCCTGCTGGCTGTGACCGGGACTGCACCAAAGGGACAGTGCCTGGCAGCCCAGGGACATCTGCCAGCGGGTTTGGGTTTTGTTTGTTGTTACTGTTGTTGTTATTGTTTGCCTCATTATAGATGCTAGTAAAGAACTATTATTCCTTTTCCCATATCTTTGCCTGAAAGCCCTTGATTTCAAAGTTATAATAATTTGGAGGGAAGGGGTTCACATCTCTATTCTAAGGAAGGTTCCCACCTTCCTTAGCAGACACCTGTCTTTCAAACCAAGACATATGTCATTTTCAGTTCTTGTGGGTTGCGTACAGAAACATTCTGTTATTTCCCTGAGTGCCTACAAAATTTAACCACTCTGTTCCTATAAACTAGTCCAAGGAATGGTGTCATCATATCCTGTTGTGTTGATCAGTGCTTGTAAGGCTTAGTTCCCATCATTGATTGTACAAGGTCCTCCTGAGAGAGAACTTTTCTTCTTAGTCACTTGTTTTTTACTTAAGCCAAAGCAGTGATTAAAACCAACAATAAACACATTACTTGTGACAGAAAGCACATGTGGGCAGATGAGTTACAAGAAAGACCAAATGTTGCTTTCAGAATACTTAAAAATTTTAAAAGCCAAAAAGGAACAAGAAAAAATACAACCCCAAACTTGTCCAGCACTGTTCTGTCTGATTAATGTGGTGTGTACTCTAAAAGCAGCACATAGTGATGCAGTGATTTACATAATGGAAGTTTCATGACAAGATATTTCAAACTTACCCTGTTTCATCATACAATATATTTTTAGAGGATGCCAGGAGGTAATCTCACATAACTAGGAACTTTGGCTTTCAGTAGTTGTTTAATGAAGCTGCACATTCAGTTTTTTAGTTGTGTTATCAGTGGGTAATCTTAGATCACCTTGCTTCTCAACTGTCTTTAATCCTGAAATTAAGCTCTTTGATTATGACAGATTGCACTGTGTGTTTGACATTGCAAAATACAGACTGGCTTTAGTGAATAGAAAAGTATATAAAACTTAAATTTGAAAAGGTACCTAGAATGATAAATTGGTTTCCACACTTATGTTCCTTTATTCACACTAGAACATGCTCATCATCATATTGAAGAGTACATGAGAACAGATACTGTGTTCTTCTTTCTGAGAAGTATTTACAGTGAGTCATTCTGTATCTGATAGAATTACATTATTATGATATAATTGATTTTCTCGCATACAGCCAAATAATATTTCATGAACTTTAAACTTAGATTATTGAGCCCAGTGCTTGTACCCATATCTTAAACCATTGTGTTTTTCATGTCACATTTTGTTATTTAACTTTAGGTAAGGATTTGCTGGCTGTTGATATCTGAAACTCCTTCATCAGACATAAATGCATCTTTAGGGAAGAAGGTATTCTTCTCGTTCCAGCATTAGAGAGAAGGTTGTACTGAAGGCTGTGGGTATACCAAGAAACCTTAAACAAAATCAAGACCAGATAGGAGTCATCATTATGTTAGGATGTGGTCTTTGCCTTTTCTTTGCTGAAGCATGAACCTGACAATTTTAAGTTGGATATTAGACTTTTTCTGCAGCTCCACAGGGGAATGAAATTGCCCAGTTTCCAGTGGGCTCAATGACATTTTTATTCAACGTCTCAGCTTAAAAATGTATAATATTTAATTATACATGTTCTGACACTGGATCTCCTAGCAATAAGGTGCGGCAGTGCTTTTATGGTCACCTATAAAAGTGACCTTTGCATGCACCTGCCTAGAATGCTCCAGAAAACTAGGTCCCTAATGCTGCTTGAAAATTATGTTCTAGGGCAAAAAAGTATTACTGTCAATAATTTCACTGCTACCTTTTCTGGTTAGATCCTTGGGGCATTGAGGCTTTTCATTTCTTCATTTTTAGGAGATGACCATTCCATGGTGCCTGAAGAGGGCGGAGCTCGTGTTCAAGTGCGTCAAAGGTATGGGAGTGGAAGCTCCCGTGGGACCTGGGGAGCCAGTCCAGAGCAGGGACATCAACTCACTGTAGGGCTGGAGCACCTCTCCTGTGAGGAAAGGCTGAGGGAATTGGGATTGTTCAGCCTGGAGAAGAGAAGGCTTTGGGGTGACCTCACTGTGGCCTTCCAGTGCCTGAAGGGAACCTACAGGAAAGATGGAGAGAGACTCTTGACAAGCGCCTGGAGTGACAGGACAAAGGAGAATGGCTTCACACTGACAGCAGGTTTTGATTGGATATGAGGAAAAAATAGTCCTCATGACTCAGCATGCTTTTCTGTCTTTCCAACTGGTGCTATTACTTTCTGCATTTTTGTGTGCTGCACTTCAAATAGTTGAACCAGTCCCTTACTGTGTTTAAAATGTTGGTAGTGTTCTTTCAACCACCTGCTTGAGGAACTTCTTCATATTGTAATTGACCTTTAATAGTTCATAATGGACGTGTCATTTATGAAATCCACATTTAGCAATCAAGTATTTTTCTGAGTGTCCTTATATACGTCTGGAGTATTCCTGTGGCTTTTGTAGTTTGTAAAGAAATGGTACCATAAAGATCTGACGCCACTTGAGCAGTAAGTGAGTGCTGAGCTTTTTCTATATAGGATCGTCATAGAATCATAGAATGGTTTGGGTTGGAAGGGAACGTAAAGATTCCAATCCCTTGCCATGGGCAGGGGCACCTTCCACTATCCCAGATTGCTCAGAGCCCCATCCAGCCTGGCCTTGTACACTGCCAGGGATGGAGCAGCCACAGCTTCTCTGGGCACCCTGTGCCAAGGCCTCATCACCCTCACAGGGAACAACTTCTTCCTCACATCCAATCTAAACCTCCTCTCTGTCAGTCTGAAGCCATTCCCTCTTGTCCTGTCACTCCAGGCCCTTGTCAAGAGTCTCTCTCTATCTTTCCTGTAGGCTCCCTTCAGGCACTGGAAGGCCACAGTGAGGTCACCCCTGTTCATCAGTGAAAGGAAGCCATGGAAAGAGCTCCTAACACAGTTTGAAGAACCTCCTCACTTCTGCTGGACATCACTGTGCTGCCCAGTAGGACTCATTATTCTGTTCCTCAGTGCTGATATTGTGCAGAACTCCTCATTAGATTTTCCACATTTCATTCAGATTGCCCAAGTGTGATTTAAAGGCGATTGAGGACATCCCTAATTAAGGCAGTTCAAATGCTGTTCATCTTTGAAAACTCCCTCACTGCCTGATCATGCTGTAACTGCTGGGGAGTACTGCACAGGTAATCCAGACAGTGTCAATACTGTTTCTTCAGGTTTCATGATGGAAATGGCCTCGTGGGATGGAGGAATTTCTCGGACTGTACAATTCCTGGTACCACAGGTAGGTGAAACCAAATTCATATCCAGCCTAGGAGACAGCAGGTAAAAAGTTACGTGTCAGCAGATCTAGTTTTGATATTTTGCTATTCTCTGCTGCTTTTGAGTGAGCTTAAATTAATCAATCTGGTTTTGTTTCCTATAAAAGAGGAGTAAGAGGCATTTATATTTTTGAATACTCAGTTGTATATTCTGAGAGGATGCTAAAATTTCAAACTGGGAAGTTCATCCTAACAAATGGTGAATGCATCATCTTTGAAAAAGAGACTTTTTTGCTGTTACTTACCCCATAGAGATGAGCTAACCTTGCAATATGTAACTGGAGGTGTTTATTAGTCATACTGTCTAACAACAGGGAACGTTGAAATGCAGTGAGTTCAATCCTGCTTCCACAAAAATGTTAATTACTCCAGGGGTTTGAAGTTAGTTGGAATTAAGATTCTGAAAGTACTTAATATGGAGTTCTAGCTGATCTTCAGAGACAGAAAGTTTTCCAAAGGTGGCCAGCACTAGGTTTTCTTTGTTCCAGAAAGTAGTAAAAGCAGAGTTATGTTAGAAAAGGAGTAACATGTATTTCTTAACAAAGTAGAGAGCTGCTGAACAAAGAGGAAGCCACAAATAAGTTTCAAAGTTGAATCTAATCCTGGAATGCAGAGAGCAGGACTCCTGTAGATAATAAGCAGCACTGTCCTGCTTATGTTTGGCTGAAATAATCAATCCCGGGAACAAGAAATCTACTGGAAACAGATAGGTGAATATGTCACATAAATACACAGCCAGTATTTTTAGGTCAATCTTTTTGTTTTAACTGGATTCAGTAGAACTATAACATACAGTTTGGGAATGACCTGTGTTGCCTTCTGAACAGCAGTAATTCTCTTAAATAGCAAGAAACAAAGTTGAGAGAGACTTAATTCTTCGAAACTGTAGCAAAAAGCCAAAGCTTACCTGTGTGTTGCTTTTTTTTTCCCAGACAATTTCTGAGGAAATGTTTTACCAGCTGAGTAACATGCTGCCACAGATCTTCAGAGTATCCTCTACGCTGACTCTGACCTCCAAGCACTGATTTCCGTGGCTCACTAACCTGGATGCTGTTGACAGAGGATGAGATTAAGGAGATTCTGGACTAGGACGACCCTTTCCTGTGGACTGATGCCCCTGAAGTGGCATTTGTTGCAATTTCAAGAATCGCATTGTCATAATAAAAGATAAATGCTGTCTGTATTTGGGTGATAGCTGATTTGCACCTCTTGCTTTGTTTCAGTACAGAACTGATGTTGAGTTCCTCACCTTTACCTGAAAGACATTCAGTGTAACTGTATGAAATATACATAAATATATAGGTAATTATCATATGTAGGTAGCAGGAATAAGAGCTTATGGTAGGAACAGAGTCTTCTGGCTGGTGACTTCTACAAATATTTTCTGAATTTTCTCACTGACTTTCCAAAAAATACGGAGCAGGTCAGGTGTCTCCTTAGAATAACCAATGTAATTTGTCACAGTGATCATGGAAAAAAATGTGTTACTGCCTCATTTTACTATTACAAAGTGAAAAACTTGAATCATTTACCCTGCAGCATTTTGTAGATCGTGGAAGTGTTTTTAAAAAAATCAAATTAATATGCACTTGTGACAATAATTTGAATTTTTAAGGGTTTTTTTTTTTTTATTATTATTATGTTTGCTTTTTGCTTTATTTCCAGATCTCACATTGACCAGTTTGTCATATGAACAACTTTATAAGAACACTGAAGTATTCTGGACCCTGTTGTACAGATAAAATTACCTGTTTATTAATTATTAACATTTGATGACTAATCAAAAATGCCAGGGAGACAGCTCAAGATGCAGCTATGAAATTTTTTGGGACAAACTTGAATCCAGTCAAAAAAACCCCAGTGAAACAACCCGTGCATCCCAGTGATGGGGGATAAGGGGGACATTGAGACCTGCTTTTCCCCCATCATGGACATCTCAGAACTCAGCTGTAGACCGAGGAGGCTGAAGCAAGCCTTCCATGGCCACAGGGAAAGTCTTGTCTGGAACTGGAATTCTTAGGATTTCTGGAAGCACTGGGCTCACAGCAAGGCAGCTGTAAGGTGAAGGTCCCAGTGGTGAGATTTCCAAATCCACAGTTCAGCTGTGTAGGACTCATGGAAATCCTGACAGAGCAGACTTTGACTAAGAAACCTCTTCCTATGTACTGCTGAAATTGAACCCTTGAAAACAGGAGAACCTGGAAGCCAATTAAAACCCAAATTGTTTTCTATCATCATTGAGGTTTTTTTTTAGCTTAAATGTGAAGATTGAAAATCTCTGTTTTGGGGGAGCTGCATAATTTAAAGTTCTCACAGAGAGGCAAAGGAATATGCACCATCAAGCGATGATAATAAAGTCACTGTGTAATTAACAGACTCAGCTTAGTATTTTTATCTGGTCCTGCATGCTGCAAGAAGCTGTGTAAGTGACCCAGCAAACATCTCTTGCTGAACTGTCAAATACTTTCTTTTCCTCTGCCAGCAACTTCTAAAGAAGAATCATGCAAGTAATGTGACCTAATTCGGTGTTTTAGAAAAGAAGGATGTAAATTCCTCTAGAAGGAGCTGGATTAATCCTGTTGGAGTTCATTTTACATTGCTGGCCTTAAGCTGAAATCAAACTCTGGTCCCAGAAAAGCAAGTGCTCTAACACTATTCTGTCTGTGAAAGGTGTGGTGGCAGAACTACGCCTTTTAAGAAGTTGTAAAACTTACCTGTGTTGTGAAAAAGGTCTGTTACCTACTTACATTAGTTTTATATTTTCCTTCTGTCAGTAAATCTACCAACAAGGAACACCAACAATTCTTGAGCAAATATCTTGCTAATAGTATCTTGCTAATACTTCTAGACTCTTTGTAAATAAAAATTATGTCTGATATTTTTGCCAAAGCATGAAGACACCGTTTAATTTAGTAGCACTTGTGTAAAACTGCCACTAATTTCTAGGAAAATAACAAAGCTTTTTGCCTTTTACTTTTGGAATGTTTATTTTCAGTCCTCAACAGATTGAATCTGAACTTGTCAGCAGAATAACCAGTTGGTCTTTGATACTGAAAGGAACCATTAAAGTCAAAGTGGAAGGAATGGTATGGGAAAACTATTAATACTGCTTGCTGAAGTCTGACCCTTGTAAATGCTGAATAAGCCTGCCAAAGGGAATCTTTGGCTGGAGGATCCATGACAGAACATTTAAAATTCCCATTTTTTCGTATGTGTTCTCAAGGAAGTGCTAACAGCAGATTTTTAGTTGTTTTTGTGCAATAACAGAATGTAGAGATGGGCTGACCTAAGATGTACTTTCTATTTGCTCTATGCCTGGCAGCTGTAGAATACAGGCTGCAGTTTATGGTGTAAAGTCACCTTAGAAATCCTGTTTCAGTAATGAAAACCTATTAAAGATTAAGAGGAAAATGACTTAATGGGCACGAGGTTTTCTATTTGTATATGCAGTGCAGATTCCTTGGAAGGGTGACAGTGTTTAATGCCGTGAAAATGTCGTGTAAAATTACATGCATGGCTTGAATAAAAAGCTCTTGCCACTGGGAGAAGTGAGGAGCAAATGCCATAGTTTAGCTTTTTTAACCTGCCCATGGTGACCACTGTAAACTGCAGGTGCCCTTTCCAGAGTCTGAACTGAGGTTATTGCAAGGAAAAAAATGCCAAGAATCTGGATTTGCCAAGGATGTAACTTACTGCCCTTCACCTCTTGTTACCAGCCTGTGTCTGTTTGCTCCTGTGGGAGCTGGTGACAAAGAGGAGGAGAAAAATGCAGACAGTTAAATACATGTACAGACCTTGTCCTGGCCAGGTGCCTCTGCCCTGCTGCAATGCCAGAAATTTCACTGTTAGCAGGTGGTACTGCATGGACAGTCATAACCGAGGTCCCTCCATATGCAATAGTTCACTCTGGACAGCAAAATCTCGAGTAAATGAAGCACAGCTTAAAGATGAAAGAGTTATTTTACAACTTTTCCTGTTGTATGGGAGGTGAACGAAACCACAGAAAGTGATTATGGAGAGGGGATGTCATGTAAAGGAGGAAATTATCATGGAATGGTTTGGGTTGGAAGGGACCTTAAAGATCATCTAGTTCCATCTGATTGCACATTTAACCTGGTTCTGCTATTTCTGTGAGCTTAAAAATTGGTCAGCTTATTGCATCTGTACCTCATTTCCCCCTCATTAGAGGGAAGTTTAATTTATGCTTGTGTAGTATTTTGAGCATTAGTCTTTCATGTCTCATTTACTCCTATTTCTTACCAGTGCTATACCCAAAAATGCAAAGCTATTCCCTGGTATTCACACCAGGTCAGCTGTGTAAAGAGATGCCTGTCCTCTTCTTGTATCTTTGCCTCATGGAGCTCTCAGGACAGACCATCAGTGCTGCATAAAAATAAATTTATTACTTCATACTATATACTGGTGTGGTAGAAGTCAGTAGCAACTGCAGGACTGTGGTCCTGTGGGACCACAGAATTACAAGAAAGAATTATTTTTATTATTATTATTACTATTATTACTCTATTATTCATGAGGACAAACAGCTTTATTTCTGATTGTATAAGTTGAAGGGTTTGATTTATGCTATAATAGCATTTAAATACTAAGATGTAATCTTACCCCAACATTTAGAAGCAAGTTCTTTTGAAGATTACTTCTTGGCAGTTAGGCCAGATTCCAGGTAAAGAATGATGATTCCTAGTTCTTTATTTCCATTCCCACTTCTGTCAGAATAACCTACAAAGGGAGAAAAACAACATTCACCTTTTATAATAAAGGCTCCAAAAGAGAAAAGCCATAGAAATGAGTCAACTTAGGATGTAAAGTTGGTGTTGCAAGCTCAGCCAAGTGCAGCTTGGAGAAGATGAGATGACTTGAGCAAGCAAAACTTCCTCTGGGCACTTTCTTTCCCTGTGACATATCTTTTTAATTGGGAAATGGACTGTGGACTTCAGTATGTAGTGCTCAGTTCTGGTCTCATTGGCCAGTTTCTCTGCTTTCAGGACAAATATGGTATTTTCAACTAGGTATATGCAGGACTGAGAAAAAGTGGAGAAATTATCTCTGCTGGAGTAATTATCAGAACCATAGGAAAAAAAAGTCACTGAACAAAACAAGGCTATTGTGCCGTGCTTGTAACACTGATATAGAAATATGAAGAATCTAGTGTCAAATATTCTATGTAACATAGAAAAAGCCCTCAAAATCTGGCAGTGTTAAATCATGCAAGCACTCTGCATAGACCAGCACATAATGATGTGCTTTATCTCACTTCTCAGAAGAGCCACGGTAGGTACTGGCATGTTCCTCATGGCTGTTGCAGTTCACAACTTCTTCTAAGCCTTCACTCCAATCACTGGGAATGCAGAAGAAAGTATCATGATAGAAAAGGCACCAACCTTATGCAGTCTGTGGCCTGCAGGATGTGATGTTAGGTTTGATTATCTTCCTGGTTTTTATTTTGGCACGCACCTTCTGCTCTGTGTTTTGCTCATGTCAGTTCAATGTCTACCAAATTCACTGACTTACTCTAAAATTACAGAAATGTAACTGAGAGCAGAATGTGGCCTTGTGTGCCCTTCCAAGGGTGCTAACTTTGAAGAGGTACATAAAGAGCAACACGGGCTAAATGGGAACTGAAGGGGAATATGAAAACCATCTGTGAATATTTAAAGGATGCAAAGACTAAAGAGGAGGCAGCTTTGGACTGCATGTTCCAAGAAGAGTTTCAACTTCACTAACAGCTAAAACTTACAAAGGAAAATAGGAAAGATTTAGACAATCCATATTTCTGAAACTTAGAAATCAGTCTTATAGTGTACAAATATTTCTCTGAGAGTGGAGTGATAGCCACTGTGTCATTTCCAAGATAACAGGCAGATACAGCAATGTCTTTGTGTTATAAAGTACTCTTAAGCTGCCTGGGAGATGGCAAGCTTCATGTCTGCCTTTCTGTTTGGTCAGCTGAAACAGATTGATTTCTCCCTCCCTCTATTCCATCTTGGGGAAGCACGTGGGTGACCATCTGGGTCCAGACAGAAGTGGTTCATCTCCAGTTAGCTTAGTAAATGGATTGATTTTGAATCTGCCTAAAGGAGGATTCCATGGAGAAAAACGCCACATTGCCTTCAAGAGATACTTTCCATGAAAGACAAACCTTGGGGAAAGAAATCCTTAAGTTAAATTAATTCATGTTTAGATAAGGAGTAAAGAGAATCATATGCTCCAAGGCACTATCAGCTCTTTCCTAATGGACATTGGCTCACCCTTAACAGTGCCAAAGATCATCAGAGCACCTTTGAGATCCAGTGGTTTCGACAGGAGTTCAAGGCCCTTGGCCCCCAGGCAGTAACAGACCCTGTTTATATAAATTTAGGAGTATCTTGAACTGGGAAGTTACCAGAGTTGAAGTCAACAGAGTTGATTTGATTGTCTCCCGAAAGTCTTATTTTAAGCTCCTTAAACTGAACCATAACAGCTCTTGCCTGGCATAAATTACAATCCTCCAAAATGCACTATACTCTCTCATGCAAGTAATTTATAGTGACTGTTTCAACTCAGTTCCAAAGAGAGTTTTAAACCCCAGCAGAAATAGCCTGACCCCACAACAGGGGCTGCTTCCTTTCACCACTCTTCGTGTGTGCAGTACCCAAGTTAGCAAAGTGCTCCGTGCCTATTGCCACACCGGAAATCCTACCAGCACAGGGCAGCCAAGCCTCCTTTTTGAGAAATAGATCTCTGTCCCTGCTCACCAAGCAAAGACGGAAATTGCAGCAGGTCACTGACAGGAGCTTGGCCTCAAGCTTGACCAGCTACACAAGAGGATGGCAGCGCTTCTGTTGAGTGGCTTTTTGGAAACCGCTGCCTGACCACCAGTTGTTATCGTGGATGTGTTTTTAGCCATTTTGGGCACTTCTTCCTGCCCATTGGAACTGGTCCTTTCTTTCAAGCAGTCCATAAATTACGGGCAAGTCATGCAAACTTATGTAGCAACATGCAAAATGGCACACACCACATTTATATCTTACTTTTGCTTACAGCGGGAAATCTTTTGCTGCAAGAGCACAACAACATTCTGTAATTTTTCTTCTCTCCATGATCATTTTACAGCAAGTAAATTTATGGATGACAACAATCACCCCCTTTGCCTGTGTGTGAGACCCAGCAGGTGAGTCTGAGCCTCCTGATGGCTGAGAAGTGGTGTCCCCAGGGGTCTGCAATGGGCCCAGTAATTTTTGATATCTTCATTAAATGAGCTGGACAGTGGGATAGGTTGCACACTAAGCAGGTTTGCAGATGACACCAAGCTGAGGGTGTACTGACCCACCTGAAGGATAGGAGGCCATCCAGAGGGACCTGGATAAGCTCGAGGAGTGGCCCACCTCTGGGCCCAGCACAGCAAGGACATGGAGCTGCTGCAGCGAGTCCAGAGCAGGGACACCAAGGGCATCAGAGGGATGGAGCAGCTCCACTGTGATGAAAGGCTGGGAGAATTGGGATTGGTCAACCTGGAGAAGTCTCTAGGGGACCTTCCAGTATTCCAAGGGGCTCTGTAAGAAAGATGGGGATGAACTCTTATCAGGGCCTGTTGAGACAGGACAAGGGGTAGTGGGTTTACATTAAAAGAGGGACGACTGACACTGGATGGAAGGAAGAAATTCTTTACTGTGAGGGTGGTGAAGCACTGTCACAGGTTGCCCAGAGAGGTGGAAGATGTCACATCCCTGGAAACATTCAAAGTCAGGCTGGACAGGGCTCTGAGCAACCTGACCTGTTGAAGATGTCCTTGTCATTGCAGGGGAGTTGGGCTGCATGGCCTTTAAAGGTCTCTTCCAGCCCAAATGATTCTATGATTCCATGAAAAAGGTGTGAAGAACGAGGCTTCACTGTGCGAAGTTTTAAGTATTTATTATTAAAAGAAGGCAATTAACAATTGGGGATGCCCACAAGACAAACCAGCAGACCTGGGGGCGTGGCTGGTCTGGCCAGAGGCACACCTCCCAGGGCCCATGTAGCAACTTTTATCCCCTCCAGGTGTCAATTAGGGGACTGGGATACATTTATCCAACCACCAGTCCCAATGTTCCTGGCCCGCCTCCCCACCCATCCACTTGGGGCCGCCTGACCTGGACCCTCCCCATGGAGCATGCCTAGTTGTGAGATCAGGAGGGGGTCTCACCTTGACTGGCATCCTGATTGACACCCTCCAGGGAACTTTCTGGAAGTTCCTCGCCTATCCCTGTTGGCCATCTTGTCCCCATGTCCCTCACTGTGGCCCTTGAACTGTTATAATAGAAAACCCATGCCCACTGCAACCAGGACCTTTAGAACAATAGGAATATAACAACAATAACCAGAACATGCTTACTTAACATAACAAGAGTGATGAGAACCCAAAACCTTAAACAATTAATTAGCAACCAAAACAGTACAACACTTACAAGAACAATTAACCACTTAATTCATTAACTTTTTCTTCCCATATACGAAAGTCACCCCCATCTTTCACCGTTTATAACAAAAGGCATCAAGAATTTGGAAGGGCAGGCTTTATACAATACATGCTGGAGCCAAGTCTTTTTTGTATTTTCCTCTTTTTTTCTGGGGAAAGATACATTCACTTGTGACTTTTGGGAAACTTGGGCCATGCACATAAAGAGTTCTCCTGCCTATCCAAACACCTACCAATGCCTCCAGTTTTGAGTACCCAAAATAGAGCGGGTTGCCTTTCAGCTGGGGGATATTCAGGGCTTTCTGAGAGCCCAGCCCAACTGCCTGGCATTCACTGCATCTCATAAATATGAGTATTTGGAATTGCAAGCTTTGGAAAATCCTGGATCTGCAGTGACACTGTGCTAGGGCACAGTCTGGCTATCCCCCTGGGCTCTCACTGATGGCAGTGATGCTGTCAACGAGGAGCTCTTTAACGAAGCTTTCTGCTCACTAATAACTGGCCTGCTGGATCACCTACTTTTGCATAATCCATCTTAGTTTTTATAGTGGAATAATACGCAGCCAGACCTGCCAGACACTTTTAAAAACAAAGGATGGAAAACATAAAGCAGTCAAAGAGAGGTAAGGATGGGCCAAGCTGGGAATGGTGTAAGAGTTTTTAATTTCCTGTTTGCGTCAGAAAGACACTGATAAAGTACAGCAACCCAGGACCTATTAACATGCACCAACCGTGACCAGTCCTTAAAGTGGCTCCTCAAGGTGGAGATTATTGTGCTATGAGCACAATTAATTTTCACAATATTATTTCCATTAGAGGTTATTACACATTAAATTACAACATTCCCATGCCTCCAGGTGTCTTGTAACAGTAGGAGAAATGGTGGGCTGGAGAAGACAGCTGGGTTTGCAAGTGGTCTATGTCAGTTTACTGAAGCAGAACCATTTTACTGCTGCTGGAGGAATGCAGCAAAAGGTCAGTGCTGAAACTCCACTAAAGTAAGCTGAGCACGTATTCCATCTGCCAACATATGCTCGCTCCCTACTTGATCAAAAAGGAAATTTCAGAGCTCTGCTGCATGCTTGCCTTGACCCTGCTCCACACCGCCTGTCCCGTGAGCATCAGACAAACCATTCTTTAATCCTGCATGGAATACGCATTCTGCTGAAAGGATGCTTAGAATAGCTGCACATCAGCAGCAGCAGTGTAATCCTAAACTGGGCCCGTGCACATGGAGAAGTGCAGGACAGCATGGAGAGGGATGTCCAGAGAAGTGTTTCATGAATACATGAAATGTGTGGGTTTATTTCTTAGTCCTGTGTGCCCATCACAACCTGACCCTGTCCAAATGGGACTCATCTTTGCAGGGGAAAAATAAACTCACCCTTGTTATTCAGCTCTTGCATTTTCTTCACGTGTTTTCTTCAAATGTTTAATCTTCTGGAGTCTACCTGATCTGGTCAGTGTCAGAGGAGGAATTCTGTACTAACAACATGCACAAGGAGCTGCACAAACTTAATTGGGCTGTTAAAAATTGCAGAAGTGAAGCTCTTGTAGCCACAAGAGCTTTTTGGCTGATTTAGAATATGCCCTCATAACATCACTTGATAAAAATAAGACTCAGGCTTTTTAATAGAACAAATTACTTAGGCTTTATATTTAACCATGGTCACTGTTAAAGCTATAACTGGTTTTCAGAATATTTTAGGAATCCGATCTTGATCTTCCATATGTTAAAAACCATCACAAAAAATACTTTACACTGCAGATCCTGATGAAGAAATAATAAGGTGGCTGCAGCCTTAAATACAAAACTTTTTCTTTGGGCTCAGATTTGCTACTGTTCAGAGTAACTACTGCAAATTATCATTTCAAGGCAAGGAAGGAGGCAGCCTTGAACCAGAGAAACTCACAAATCTGCATGATTTTTGTAGAGAGGACACTGATGTTCTAGTTACTCACAGCCACAGTTACTCACTCTTCAACGGTGGGAAAAATGGTACCAATATTGAGACCCCCTCGATGCACTGAGAGCAGAGGGTATTTTGATGCAGAGAGGTGAGCTCCTTTCTGAAAACAGGACTTGCAGACTTTAAATATATTATGCAATGACCATTGTAATCAACCAGATTAAAACAGGATTTACTCATCTCACATTGTCTTTGGTCTGTGCCTTGGGGGGAAGCTTCAGGTCAGTTTAACTGTATTGTAGAGTCACGGATTATGAGGAAAGCATCTAAAATCAAACACAGATAAAAACATGAGTGTTAAAAAGATGAGGTTAAAGAATGAAGTCTTCGCTGGCAGAGACCCAACCTGATTTTTTTAATAATGCATTTCACTATTGTATTTCACTATGTGTGATGACCACATAGAACAAAATCACAATGAACAATGATTTCGAGAGTGGAAACAACATGCTGCATGAATGTGGCAGGCATTTTAGGAAGAATCCATCACTACCCCCAGATTAGTTTCTTTTCCCTGACTCCACAAGTTTGCAGTTGGCAACAATAAATTGTAGGAAAAGCTGATACAATGAGGGCAGGGCAGGCATCCAGCTGGACCCTGGAAAGGTGGAATAACAGGTTCACTGGACTCTCGTGCAGTCTGGCATTAAGAAATGCAGAGCCTTGGCCCTGGGGATACATTATTCCTGGCAATAGTCCAGGCTGGGCACTGATTGACTGGGGAGCAGCTTTGCTTTGAGAAGAGGCTGGGGATCATGGTGCAGAGAGAGCTGAACCCAAATTGGTCATTGTGTTGAGGCAGCACAGCCACAGACTGGGCTGCATTAGCCCAAACATGGCCAGGAGCTCGAGGGATGAGGAAGGGATTATTTGCTGTCACAGGCACATCTGGTGCTATGGTCAGTTTGGGGCATCCCAGAACAGGAGAAAAGTCAACAGATGGGAGGAAGTCCAGTACAGAGCCCTAGGGATGCCCAGGGAGCACATTGAAGGTGTTCAAGGAGAGGCTCAAAGTGCTCTCAGCAGCTTCTGAAGGATCAAGGGACTGCTCAGCTGTTTGGAGCATTTTTGACTGAAGGAGAAAAAGCTTCTGTTTGCCTTGGAAAGATTCCTTTTGAACAAGATCCTGGATATCATCAGGGAAGTAATTCTGTCATCCTGCTGTTGAGAATTCACAAAATTTTGTTATAAATTCATGCCTTCGTCAAGCACAGAAGATGCCAATAGGGTGCAACCCTAACAGCTCTCTGCAGGAACAGTGCAGGTCTTTGTAGAATGAACAGAGAACAGTGGGAATGGGAAAAGGGTGGCAGAAGAGGAAGCGAGGAGATGTCAAAAATAGGATCCTTTCTATGGAAATTAGGCAACAAGTCACAGCTGCTGTCGAAGATGAATTACAAGCTTTAGAACTTCAGGTGTTGCCTGCCATGCAGGAAAAAGAACAACTTGAAAAATCCAGGGAAAAGATGACTGCACAATAGGTTTGAGAATTCTCCTTTGAAATATGAGGGAGGATCCAGACCAACAGAGGAAGAATTGACGTGCAGAGAAATTCCTCAACGGAGCTGATGGTACACAACACATGGAAGACACAATTACCTGGCAAATGACAGAAATTGCCTTTAAACTTCTATAATGGATTACATAATTTAGTCTGAATAGTTCTATGGTCAGGGGTCACACAGAGGTCAGCTGGGCCATTGGACAGAATCTGATCATCAACAATAAAAACAAGGGGTTTCTTTGGTTTCCTACTCAAAATGTTACTTAAACATGACATTTAGCATCCCTGTTCCTGCAGCGACTCTGTTCCCGCTGTAATGAGAAAACTGCACGCAACAAACTTAAACCAAATTAAACATGTCCATTGTCATTCATCTCTTCTAATAAATAACACCAAGCAGATCCCTGTGGGAGTGGTGGCTGTCACTTCTGTTTTCTTCAGCTCAGCCTTTTACCCTTGGACTGCCTGTCCTTGTGGGGTGGCAACAGCTGAGGAGGTGATGAGAGAAGAAGAGCTGCCTGGTGGGCACGGCACCAGGTGGAAAGTCACAGGTTCACCGTGGAGTCACCACTCTGTCTTCTGACAGTCATTGCCATTTCTGTGGGACATGGAGAGGGAGACATGGCCAGCTCAGGAGATAAAGATGGGCATATTTGTATCTGTGCTTGACATACCCTCTGCAGAGAATGAGTTTAGCATGAATAAGCAGTAAGCCAAAATCTTTTTCCAAGCAAGCTAGCATCTACCTAGTCCTAAATCCTCCAGAGTTTTCTGTGGGCGTAGATCCTTTTTTCCACTTCCATCCAAAAAGAAAATAGCAATAGGCTGCTCTGTGATTTGTGCTTACTTGTAAGAAATTGGCATGTGAAATCTCAGCAAGAAATTTCCCTGTAGAGAAATGTGAAGATAATTATTTTAGATGACTCTAAGTTTCTAAATGTACACACTGTCTTGCCCAGGTGTGTCTGAATGGCCCAGCCAGGACCTCTGTATGACAAAATGTAGGTTCCCCATTAATATCTTAACTTCCTCATGACTGGTGATGACAAACCATGTTTGAGCAGGTCTTGTACATGCTTTAGGAGTCAGCAGCTGAGATGAGGGGATAGTTTTGGTCTGGAAGTTTGCTTGCTTCAGCTTCCAAGAGCTCATCAGCTGCCAAGAGTCTCAGGCAAGATTGCTGTCTGTTGTCTTGTGTACTCATTTTGGGGATCAATGTGACAACAAATCTGTCTCTCTGTTGGATTATAGGAAGAGAAATAACAAATACAGTGTGCTACAGCCCTTTTTGTCATCCTCCTGCTACCAGAGCTCAGGTCTGCTACTGATTAATCATCTATTCTGTGAACCTATCCAAACTAGCCTTGATGCCAACAACACTGCTCACTGTTAGCAGTTCTACAGCTACTGGTGGGGTCCTTGGGTGTCAATACAGCCCTGAAACCCTTGCTCTATTAATTTTTTCTGCTGCTTTCAGGCTGTGATTTGTATTTCATTCATAATAGTCCTGGTATTTGTGTTACAAATCTCTACATGCTGGCCAGCAAACCCCATTAACCTGAAGATGATCAGAAGTGGCTTCATGGTCAGAATTTGGCTTACAGCTTTTTATGCAACTTGTCCAGAGTCTGCAACACTTGCCCTGCCACAAGAGTCAGATTTATCACCCAGAAATCTCCCTTCTCCACTGTCCACCACCAGCCCGGGTCATCACAGGCAAGGTGAACAATTTTAGTCCATCCTTCTGTGTTTGAATGAGGGATTGCTCTTCCCAGGCCTTAAAATAGGGAGAAACTTTTAACAGATTTGAAAATGAAACTTAGGACCCTAAGTCATCACACATTTTTTGGAAGACGTGCTCTGCATCCATATCATATTACTGCTCAGCTGCAGGACTTTTATTTGATTATCTGAAATTGGATCTGAACTGCTGTGCTCCAAAGAGGGGTTATTTTAATATTGTGCTAAAATACTGACAATGAAAACTTGTTACTTTAGTTAGGCAGTGAGCACTGTCATCCCGGGTCTTAAGAGTTTGGGTAAGCAGAGTTTGATTGCTGAAGTAAATTTTTACCATTTTGGAGTTCATCAGGTTTATTTTAATGCAAATGCTCTTGGTGTCTCCCTTCCAAATTTCACTGGGCACACAAAGCCAGAACAACATGCTATCTGAAAATCAAGAGGTTCCAGTGTGTTTTCTGGAAACATCACTTAAAGGGCCAAGAGGACAAGCCGAAGCGGGAGGCATCCTTTAGAGCAAACAAGGCTTGCCTAATTGAATCAGCAGCTCCAGAGTTTACATGGCAGTTCATCTTCAGATGCTAATAGACAGAAACTCAGCAGCCAGCCGGCCACACATCCAGCTAGAGAGTGGTTCAAGACTCATTTCAGCTCTGATGCAGAATTGCTGAGCAGTACAAGACTGCAGAATGCACTCCATCTCGCACATGCACACATTTGGTCTGGGGCCAGATACCAGGACTGCCGGTCTAACAAGGGCAAGGTGTCCCAGTGAAATCACAGGTTTTAGCTATTTGGTTTGGTTTACAGTTCAGGCAAGAAAAGTCTTGATTTTTTGCAAGCAAGTAATCCATGCACCCTTTCCATACAGAATGCTGTCAGATCGACTTGCTCAGCAGGAAACCGCTCTCAGCAGTCACTTTCCAGCTGGGCTAACTAAAAGATAAAGCAATGCATCCCAAAGACTTGTTACAAATTATAATTTTGTTTTGTTTTCTTTTGTTTTGTTTTGTTTTCTGTCTGACCATTTGGTTTTTCTTCTAGGATCAAGGGTACTGGAATGAGACATGGTGCATCCCATAAAGTGTTTCTTTAACATGTGCCATCAGGACAGCCTATGGGGAATTAATTGGCAGTGGCAGACATGCCTGCAGAAGTTAGAGGAACTCATTTAGCCCATGGCTTGTCTTTGCTATGAGAAACCTGATGAATGAGACATAAAGATGCAAAGGTGATCAAAGCTGAGGATGGAAATCCAGCATTGCACCCATTACACTTGTAAAGTTCCCTAGGGGGAAAAATAAACAGGAAAGAAAATATTACAATGCATGTTTTTACAGACAGCGATAGCTCTGAGATCAAACAGTGCTGCCAGGAGTCACATGTATAGGGAATGCACAGGTTTCAGACTGTAGCATAACAAAAACTGGGAAATCAGTGCTCCATGCTTGTAACAGGGAACCTGGGCCTTTTTTCTCACTGATGCTGGCCTCTCATGAAGGCTGCAGCTAAGATAGGAGGATGTAAAATACTAGTATTATTCCTTCCTAAAAATTATATATGTGCTTTGCATAGATGAAAAACCATGAAATGAAGAGAAAAGGATCTGAGGATTTTGTCAGCAAAGATATCCTTCCTTTGGCCACTACCCCAAGCCTGCCAGAGTTCAGGAAGTATTTGGACAAGGCTCTCAGGGATGCACAGGGTGGGATTGTTGGGGTGTCCTGTGCAGGGCCAGGGGTTGGACTTGCATGATCCTAGTGGGTCCCTTCCAGCTCAAGTTATTCCGTGATTCTCTGATAGTCCAAGAGCTGCTTCAGCAAAGGCACAGAGACCTTGAAATGTCACCTGGCACAAGCCAGCGCCTAGCCCTGTGGTTCCCAATTATTTTATTGCTGAGCCTGTCTCGTGAGTGCAATCAGTATTTATAGACATCACTGCCTCTGACTGCTCACCTGCCTCAGGGCTGCCAGGGGGTCCCCTTCACCTCATGGGGCTTGTGCTGGGGAGTCTGCAGTGTTCAGGCCTCAGATTACACCTCTCCTAATGTGAAACTGTCACGCTGGGTGTGCTCAGATTAATTATGCTTCCAGGTACTCTCCTCATTAGCAGGCTTCTCAAATGGCACACAAGATGCAAGGCCTGTACTGTGAGAAGCTAACAGACATATTTTCAAAAGTATTTGTTAAAAATCTCGGCCGTTTTCCTCTGAGTTGTGTCTTGATAAGTTCTGTGAAACTAATTAAGATAAAAGGCTAATCTATCCAGCTCCCAAGGAGCTGAAAGAGCATCAGTGGGAAATGAGGGGTAACAATTAAGACAGTCTGAGCAAACGGAAGGGGAGGCAAATTATGATGGTTGTCAGTTATAAAAAAATTATTTGGGCTGGTTGTAAGTTATAAAAAAATTATTTGGGCTAGAGGAAAGGAGACAGTGAAACACTGGGAAGCTGTGGCCATCTTGGTTTTTCCTTGTCTTTAACACATTGCCTAAGTCCTTGCCTTATTCCTACAAACACAATTGCCTCCCTGTAGGAGGCACACACCCTCCCACGGTAAATGTGATCATCTGGAAGTCACCACAGTGAAAAACACGAAGGCCTAACATTCCCAGCTCTGTGTCACTGCAAGATCAATGCTCCAGCCTGTGTGCCCTGCTCAGTGGAATTCCCGCTGTGATAAAACCAGCAGGAGCTGGGGTTTCCTGTCCCTGTCAAATGGCTTACCTCTCCTTTAGCCAGCCAGGAGCACTCCTTGCAGAGGTACAGACAGAGGTTAGCACGTGGGTCACTGAGTAAGAGGTGCCTTGGCTTTGCAGAGTGTGCACAAAAAGAGCTGTGGCCACCTCAAGCCAATTGTCCCTGAGTATCGAGGTGCCCCGACAAGCAGCCTCTGGTCATGCCACCAAGGAAGTGGCTGCAAACCTCTCATTGCTCGCTGATGAGATCCAGAACTGTTTTTACACCTTCTTCTCTAAATAAGGAAGCTGCCTGTGAGGCCTCTGACTCCCCGACCAATTTGACTCCTTTGCTTCCCACAGCCAATGAAATCCCACTCCTGCCTCCAGTCTTGGGTGACAGCACTCGCGCCTCAGCAGGCAGGGAGGACAGCAGGTTTGTGTTACAGCCCTGGCAGCCTCACCTTGGGCAGGCTGTTGATGTCAGAGTGATGATGTGGGGAGGGACAGCCCTTGCACTATAAAGATGGCTCAATCAAATATAACAGAGGCTGCCCAGTGGGAAGCAGGATCTACAAACCATGGTCCCCACCAGCTGGAGTCCTGCTGGCCTGTCTCTGCTCCCAAACCAACTGCTATTGGGCTTTAGTTTCAGGTCAGGAAGCTCTATTTGTGTTCCAAAAATAAGCCTCTGCCACCATGCTGAAAGGAGAAAAACAAGAAGGACGGTATTTTTAGGGCCATTAATTCTGACCACGTGCCCAGGAAGTGAACCGGATGGCCACAGCACAAAGACCTCTCATCACTATGTCCTGCGACACCAGCGCTCAGCGGACATTGCCTGCGGTCCTTCTCCTGGGTTTGCTAGCCAGGATTGCCTGCACACACCCAGGTGTAAGCAGAACTAATGGCACATTGCTGGAGAGAGGATGGCAATCTCTGCTGTCCAGGTCCATGGCTGGGATGTCAGGGGAGAAGGCAGATGTGAACTGGGAGAGTGACTATTTGCTAGGAATCAAGAGGCAGCGGAGGCTTTACTGCAACGTGGGCATCGGGTTTCACCTTCAAATCCTCCCAGACGGAAGGATAAGCGGAGTTCACAATGAAAACCAATACAGTGAGTTGCATCCAAAAATGAAATAGAATAGATGTCACTTAATTGCTGTGAACTCTAGGAATTACCCTTCATAGAGTGCAAATGTTATAACTTGATATTATTAATCTCTGCTACATCTGTTGCCTTTTAAAAGTCTCTGAGATCAATAAAGATGAAAACTCTTTGGGCTGAAATGTGGCACAAAATGGTTAGACAAATTTCGATAGAGTTTCTTTTTACCTGCTTTGTTGCACAGATGAGAAAAGACAAACCAGGTCAAAAACTGACTGCTACATTTTCTTGTTCCTCATTTTCTCATTTGCTTTTTGAATCCGGGAGGTTGTTGCTGACTTCAGAGTGCCAAAGCATGATTTTTGAATCCCAGCCCACCAGTATTTTTGGGACACTCAGTGTGTCCCATGGAAAGGGTTTGCTGTTCCTGGTTTGTTCGTTCTTGTGGGTGCTGTTCTGTTACCCTAAGGATTAAGGAAAGCATTAGTCATGTGGATTTGAATTTCCTGTAGAGGGCAGTTGCTAAAATATTTGCAGTTAAGATGTCATGTGGGACTTCAAAATGCAAGCCACACATCTCTAAGGCTCAGTAAAAAACCTTTTGTAAGTATAGCATACTACATAAAAATAATTTTCTTATTAAAGAGGTCCAGCATTTGACAGATCAAGAATCTGATAGAGCAAAAGGCTTATACGGAATGTGACTACAATTCTAGCATAATTACTTTCAAATCCTGTGACATGTAGGAAAACCCAAGATCTTCTCTGTGTATATTTATTTTGCTGCACTAGGGAGATAATTCTTATAAAGAATATGTCAAGTTTGGTAGGGTTTGGAAAAAAATTGTATCTGAATTTCCTTCCATTATCTCTAGATTCTGTGATAACACTTCTATTAAACTTCATGTTTTTTAGGTCTCTTTGAAATATCCACTGTAGAAAGAGGTGTTGTAAGCCTGCTTGGTGTGAAAAGTGCTCTCTTCATTGCAATGAACAGCAAGGGGAGGTTGTACGGAACAGTGAGTACAAGTGCAAGTAGATTTTCACAGTTTAAACAAAAAGGTTTTGAAGTGGTTTGTTTTGGTTTAGTGTTTTGCTTTGCTTTGTTTGTGTTTAGTTTGTTTTGGTTTTTTCCTTATGGAAATCTCTGATTACAAGCAGAGAAAACAGCCCTCAAGTTACACCTGCCCAGCCTGGTGTCATCAGTGCTATTTAATGTAACAAACAGCGTGGCTGTTACAGGGCTGGCATTTTAAAGCTTTCCTGTAAGACTGTACAGAGAACACCTTAGGAAAATGAATATAGTCTGCAAATAGTACAGATTAATTAGATGGCTTCTTTTAAGGTCACAGGGCTGCAGACACGTTCTAGCAAAGCTGAGCTCTGTTGATTCCATTCTGCATTGCACTGTGTGTAGGAGAGGCACAATTGGAGCTATTTCTAACACTACCCTCAGTAAAATAATGACCACATGCTCCCTCCTACCAAAAACAACCACACCATGAAGAATAAATAGGAAGTCTACCCTACAAGGTCAACATATGTGGCTGCGGTTATTTTAATGATCAGTTTTGTGAGATCAGTTGCAAAACGTGAGAAAACAATAACTATTAACAATGATATGCAAATCATACTGAAACACCATCATCCTCAGCTAGATGATTTGCTATTTAAATGCAGTTTAACATCTGAGATGTGAGCAACACATCTCCAGTCTCAACATCCAGCAGAAAAAGTTTTTGTTAGGAGGCGCTTTTGAAAGAGGCTGGCTCTGGGCAAGAGGCAAAATCAGCCCATCTCAAAGTAATGAATGGCACTGGTTGTATCCATCTGTTTTGTCAAGGAACAGCAGAGTTCTTTCCTTTGGAACAGCTGTAATTTCAACAAAGCATTGCAGTTGTTTTTAAAAAATGCCAAATGTTTTGAAGGACATGTGGCCAGTACTGACCTGATTGATTCCTTCTCACACGGATAATGACAGCGGGACAGTTTAAGGTTCCACTCTAGGAATATTCTTTCAATCATGTCTGATCACAAACACCTCAAAGGTGCTTCAAGCCCAACTCTTTTACTTAACTGTGTCGTCCTAATGAAATGCAGGGTCTGGCTTCAGAAACCCCTTTGATTTTTTCCACCCAGTTTCAATACAGTTTTGTTTATCTTCAAAGACACTTTCAAAAGCTGTAAGAGATGCTCATTTTCCCTTGCACAACACAATGCCTGAAGTTAAACTCTTACAGGCTTTGGGTGGATGCCCAAATAGAACAGCACTGGTAGCATCTCATGTGCCAGACATTTGAAGTCAGAGAATTATTCTGTTTTCTCTTTTAATTTCCTCTGCATTTGTCTCCTGCTTGCCCTTGCACCTCCTCTCCCAGATAACTCCCTCTCCTTGGATTTTTGTGATTTGACATGGAGAAAATTAAAACTATTTTCCCAGCTTAGAATGAGCTGCATACTTAAATATCACTAATGGTTTAAGAAATAAAAGATTTATTGCTAATCCAATCTCTTATTCAAGCAAGCAGTTCTCCCTGGACACTGCTGTTTGGAAGAGCACTGAAGGTTTTGACAGCCAGCATATCTTTTATAAATTACAGGACTTCTGGCAGAGGGGAGGTCTTAAATAAAGCTGTCATTTGGGCAAGAGGGTGTCATGCTGACAGAAATCATTACTTGCAAATAAAATTAAGAAATCCATGATTTATAATGAATTAACTAGATCTGCCACAGGAAGTACACAGTCCATTATCTGGGCAGGTGGCATCTGAGTTCATCTGACACCAAATTAGCACCGAGGAGGGAGATTTATTGTTGGCTGCAGTGGCTGTGGCACCACCTGTCACACGCTGCAACGAGCCCTTGTGTGAAAACGCGAGGAAGAAAAATGACCTGGGCCTTGGTGGAACACTGATTTGTACCCTCACCCCTCTCCCGTCTCCCCTTGCTGTTCCTTAGGTTGTTTTCCAAGATGAGTGCAAATTCAAGGAAACCTTGCTGCCCAATAACTACAATGCATATGAATCCAATGTTCACCGTGGTGCTTACATAGCCCTGAGCAAACACGGGAGGGTGAAGAGAGGGAACAAGGTCTCTCCTGCCATGACAGTGACCCACTTCTTACCAAGAATATGAATACCAGGAAAACAGAAGATTCAATCCCAGAACAAACTGTTTCATTTTGCACATGGGAAATAACCTCCCAGGTAAAGTATTTATACTGGTCATTGAAGAAAACAAGATATCTCTATATGTATGTGTATATTTGGATAAAAATATTTGTACTAGATTCATCACAAAGCATATGTAATATGATGCTGCTTCTCTTCTACTCTGTACAAATTTTACATGGCTGTGTGCCTCCCTTGGTGCTGTACAGAGAAAAATGCAAGCTGGAGTGCAAAGGAAATTTTTGGAAGAGACGGAATGGCTGTGGGCAACCATCTAACCAGTGATAGGTTATTTACTAAATATTATTTACCTCAGATAATAACCTCTTTTAGTGAGCTGTTTACATATCATGGGCCAAATCACCAGATGATTTTGCTTCACCAGAGCTTCAGGCAGTTCACTCCATCTGAATATCTGCCTGCACCCCCCTCTACAGACTGTGCCTTGTCCTGCAAAGTCCTCAACCTATTCTCATCATTAAGGTGTCAATTCCACAATTGTTTCTACATGAGCAAACTGTCTATTCCCGGAGCCCCTCTGTCTCTGAAGGGATTCTCCAGGGTCTCCTCACATGGACTGGTTGGCAAAATGAAGACCTACAATGAATTTCCCATGAGAAGGGCCACAGGATAAATCACAGATGGGTCCCAAATGCAAAACTTATTTGGAGCTGAGAATTTTGAATGGCATTTTGTGAGTTAGTTTAGACTTACCTCAAATATAGATGTGTACATCTTTAATATTAATATTTGTATATATATAGACATGGAATGTGTGAGTGTGCATCTATGTAACTACATACTTTTAATGAATCAATGATCATCAATCATCCCAGACTCCTGATGCCCCAGGTGCCTTTATATTGGTATACACACGAAAGAACATAAATGTTTAATGGCATTCTATTTCATTTAGGCTGAATGTTGCTAATCTCTAAGAGCTAGAGATCTGTGGGATGCACTTTATAAAATGTAAGAAATTCATGGAATCTTCCAGCAAAGGGTTATTTTAGAAAACACTGCGTTGAATTTTCACTGCCTTTAGTGTATTTGGTTCTTCTCTAACATACCTCCCTGAGGTATGGACAGAGAAAGAAGGAGGCTACACAAGCATACCTTCCCATGCTGGGATAGAAGAATTTGTACCATAATTCCAATTTCTGTCACTTGCAAAGCATCAGTTTCAAAGACAACACAGCAAAGCTCTATGAAACATTCTTCAAAGCTCTCCTAGAAGCCGTACAAATGGCACATAACCTTGCCTTGCTATTTTGACAACCCTTTTCCAGGTCACCAATGAAGCTGCATTCTCTGTCCCTTTGAAAGTATTTTAAGAGGCCCTAAGTCAATAGTCACTATAAATGTCAGTTACCAGAAGCCTTGGGATTCCTGCATTGGTGACATGCTCCTAAATTTGAAGCTGGATTCAATGCCATGTCAGAACACAAGCATTTTCAGCATAGATGGACCATGCTGCTGCAGAAGTGAATATCTGAGTGCAAGATTAACTCCCACGTCCAACCAAAATGGGGCTATGTCCAGCCTTGACATGCCATTCTATTTGCAGGGGCTGTCTATTCACAATGAATTTGAGCCTTCTGACATGCATGAGAGACTCTGCCAGGGCCAGATCCTCAGCTGGAGTAAATCAGCCCAGTAAAACTATCAGTTTATAGCTGCAGAAAGATTCGCCCAAAGGACATACCCACAAGCCACCATTACTGAGAAATTGTCAATGCAATTGTTTTGTGAACAAGATACAGTTTTCCAGCATCTTTAGTATGACTTTTACTTGAATTTATCTGGCTCCAGTGTAAGTGGTGATCACAGTGTAAATGAAGAGAGAAAAAGAGAGGAATGCTGCTCACAGTACGTGAACAGGATGGTTGGGATGATGCTTTGGAAGGAGAGGAGTTGCTCTTCCTTTTCTGTTCTTGCAGTATTTTAGAGAGAAGACAAGTTGACACACTTTGTTCACCCACAACATGTGCAGCAGTTTGCTTTGGAAAAATGTGCATTTGAAGTGAAAAATCAGGATGTTTTGAGTGGGGAGAGAGTGGGTCAAGGAAAAGTTTGGAGGATATCAGACAGTACATTGACCTAGGGTCCCTAGAGGTACAGAGAGTTGTGCTGAAATACATTAGCTGGCAACCTGTACCCTGGTATTATATTCCTAAATGTCTTTGAAATTAAGTTTGGAGAAGTATGGAAGAGTCCAGGGATGTTAAAGGAAACAGAATTCCAATACTGACCACTGACCATTTCTGGTCAGTTCAAATACTGACCATTTCTGATCACTGCTTAAACCGGTGTCCTTATGACAGGATAAAGTCTGTTCCCTCTTAAACCAGGGCAGTTGAGAGAAAGTTATTGTTGCAGTGGGATAGCTGACACAAAAGGTGGGAATCAGACTCACTGGCTCCATTTTGCACACACTAATCAAGTGAGGACAACTGTAAACCAGGTTACAAGAAGTCAGGACAAGAGGAAATGGCCTCAACCTGTGCCAGAGGAGGTTCAGTTGGACACCAGGAAGAATTTCTGCACTGAAAGGGTGGTCAGGCATTGGAACAGGCTGCCCAGAGAGGTGGTGGAGTCACCATCCCTGGAAGAGTTCAAGAAATGACTGGATGTGGCTCTGGTCTGGTTGACAAGGTGGGGATTGGTCAAAAGTTGGACTTGATGATCTTGGAGGTGTTTTCCAACCTCAGTCATTCTGTGATCCTATAAATCTGGGCTGAGATTGTTTTTGAGAACTGCAGACCCTTTTGGATGCAGTTTTGGTGGGCATTTGGAGAGCCCCATCAGTTACTCCACTGAGTTACTCCTGACAACATCACTGCTTTTTTCTCTATTACACATCAATGCCAGCCAGATCAACATGGAAATCTAGGCTGAAATCAAAAAACGATGTGTGACTATGTAAAGAAAACTCATGAAAGTAAAAGGATTTTCCAAATCAGGGCCAAATTAGGAATTTCAAAACATATCTCAGTGTGCATTAACAGGGGCTCATGCCAGGGGCTACAAGCTTTGAAAGCATTGCTGTGAATGCTCCACACCAGCCTGTCATGCCCACGTTTTGCACATGGGATTCTCCTGTGGAGCGGATGCCTGTTTTCAAGGTTTCTCCTTCCTTAGGTAAATCCCATAACAATGTAAGACTTAATCCACCCCTGTTAGAAAGCAGACTTGGCTGGAACTGAATCATGTTCTTAAATAAATGTGTTTTTCCCAAACATGCAGAGACACAGACACAGAGTGGAAAAGCTGAGTCATATTTGTATACCTCACTAATTATGTCAATTCCAAGATTTTACTTTGCACAGTAAAATGGTGCCAAAGTTCTCAGGTTACTTTTTTTTCACTTAGAATATACCTCATATTCTGACGCAATATGGACTCACACTTGAGACTGTAAACTTGCAAGAAACACAAAACTGTCCAATCAATTGTTTATGAAATTGCTTCTATTTTTATATGTATGTGCTGCGCACAATAGTTTAATGTATTCATAAAATAAAATTTTATACATTTTTGGTAGTGTTTGGACTCTAAATCCTTCTTGACTTCTGTTTTTTCCCTTGATTCAGAAATGTTGTATTAGCTTCTTCCTCAAACCAAGTTTTATTCACCTCTAGAACCAGAGTATGTACAGGTACACTTCAAATTCTTGTAGACTTTTGTGTTACTCAGATTTCTTGCCTGGGAAGTGTCCAGGTGTCCTGGGAAGCATGTGCACTTCCCATGCTCCCTTCACACTCTGTGCTCTCAGCTTAGGGGATGAAAAATCTTCCAGGAATTTTGGGGACAAGAGATGGTGGATAAGCCCCACACCTCTATGAAGAATAGGAAAATTTTGCTGAGTTTACCTCATTTTCTGCTTCCTCCCAAGTAATTTGAAAATAATGTCTCTGTTTCTACGCAAATATTTAGATGGGAGAGGATTGTTGGAGAGCTTGAATCCAACCTCTTAGATTGGTGCAGGATCAACTTCAAAGCTAGGGGAGGTTGTATCAGGAAGAATCCCATCTACCCACCTCCTGCGATTGCCCCTGCAACAGCTTCATGATTCATTAAGTTCTTGTTGAAACTCTGGATAGCAACTCAAAGGTAATCAAACACAGACAGATGTCTCAAAAGGGTCACCAGAGCAGCCCATGCTTTGCTGCAAGAGTCTGCGAGGGATTGGCATCTCCAAATATGACACAAGACACATTTGTACTGTGCACTGACAGCATCCCTCCTGCTGGAGCTAACCCTTACCAACACAAATGCTGCAGAAATTATCTGAATGATTCAGTACCAAGAAGGGAAAGGAAAAAAAAAAGGAAAAAAAGAAGGCTTTCTGATAATTCACATGTACAGGCTGACCTCCACTGCAGGTACACAAAGCTGGGCAGAGGACACAGCTCCATGAACTCCGTGGCTTGAGTGCAGCCCGAGCACAGTCAGGGAAAAGTGTAGCACCAGTGCCAGTGCTGGGATCCAGAGCCCCCCGTAAACTGGGCAGGGGAGGGGGCGATTCTGCCCCTCTGCCCAGCTCGGCTGAGACCCCCCTGCAGGGCTGCCTCCAGCCCTGGGCCCAGCACAGCAAGGACATGGAGCTGCTGGAGCCAGCCCAGAGCAGGGACATCAGAGGGATGGAGCAGCTCTGTGTGAGGAAAGGCTGAGGGAATTGGGATTGTTCAGCCTGGAGAAGAGAAGGCTTTGGGGTGACCTCATTGTGGCCTTCCAGCGCCTGAAGGGAGCCTACAGGAAAGATGGAGAGAGACTCTTGACAAGGGCCTGGAGTGACAGGACAAGAGGGAAAGGCTTCAGACTGACAGAGAGGAGGTTTAGATTGGATATGAGGAAAAAATTCTTCCCTGTGAGGGTGCTGAGGGCCTGGCACAGGGTGCCCAGAGAAGCTGTGGCTGCTCCATCCCTGGCAGTGTTCAAGGCCAGGCTGGATGGGGCTCTGAGCAATCTGGGGTAAGTATTGGTAATCTAATTAAAGATGTGCTTGTAAAAGGAAATAAAGAGCCCCAAATCTCTTGCATTTTTTTTTTTTGTGGGGGGTGGGTGTTGTTTGTTTTACTTTTGGCATTTGCTGAGTCCACCCTGCTCAGCATCAGTTTAAGCAGTGGAGGAGAAAATTAGGTCCCAGGTATTTAACTACAGGTGACTTGGTTCCTTGGAAAAATGGCCCAGCTGCAAGCTCTTGTGCTTCTTGTTTGGAACCACAACAACTCAGCAGAAGCCAAGAGGACATTTGGTTTCCTTGTCAGGACCCAACAGTAAAGGAAGAAGTGAGAATCTCTTCCAGCTGCTGGATAACTGATTAGGAGACCCAGGCTAAGATAAAACCCTGTGAATCTCTAGGTTTAATATATGGAATTAAAACTGGAATTGCAGTGAACTGCAGTGACCAATCCTAGCTGAGGAAACAGCTGTCATTAGAGAAAAAAATTATAAAAATAAACAACCAAGTATGCAGCCACGAGCAGAGATTTCTTTTTTCTCTCCAGCCAAGCTCTGCATCCAGCTCAGTCCAAAAGCATGTTTGTTTTGGAAGCCATAGGCTGCTGAAAAGTGTTTGGCCAAAATCCAAGGGGCCAATAGGTCCACATGAGCTGAATGAGCTGTGTCCTTGGATCATGAGATTTGAACATATTATTCAATCCTGGATGTCATGAGCACATACTATTGTTGGTAATTTTTTGTCACAGGGTGTGGAGCAAAATGCCTTGATTAGGACTAATTATTTTTTTCTCCTCAAAATTAACTGTTTACAACTCACAATTTTATTGTGTGCTTGTGGTATCGTGAACCATAGCTCACAGCTCTGAAATAACTTCTCCAAGGACAATGTCACCACACCAACTTACGTTAAATGAGAAATCATTAGGGTTGATGTATAAAACAACACAGTTTATAATTATATTTGTTTCAGGGCTCTCTGCAGAAGAGCTTCCTTTCCTTTCCTTTCCTTTCCTTTCCTTTCCTTTCCTTTCCTTTCCTTTCCTTTCCTTTCCTTTCCTTTCCTTTCCTTTCCTTTCCTTTCTTTTTTTTTTCCTAAATAGTTTTTATGAGAAATGATCCATCTTGACTCAGTCCAGGTGTTTGCAGCCTGATTTTTTTTCCTGGAGTTTACCTTCTCTATGACCTAAGCCCAGGGCTCACAGGTCCAACACAAATCTTCCAGCTCATTGAAGAAGCAATAAAACAAAATAAAGAAGGAAATTATGACAACCAGCAGAGGTATCACTCAGTGAGATCAGGAGCACTTTAACTACCTCAGTTATCCAGTGAGGGACAAGCTAGATTACATTTAACCCAGGGTCAAAACACAATGAGATGGAATGGTTTCCAACTGACAGAGAGTAGGTTAAGATGGGATATTGGGAAGAACTTGCTCCCTGTGAGGGTGCTGAGGCCCTGGCACAGAGCAGCTGTGGCTGCCCCATCCCTGGAAGTGGCCAAGGCCAGGCTGGATGGGGCTCTGAGCAACTTGGGATAGTGGAAGGTGTCCCTGCTCATGGCAGGGATTTGGAATGAGATGGGCTGTGAGATCCCTTCCAACCCAAACCATTCTATGATTCTATGATGATGACAATTTTGCAAATGCAATGACTATAGAAATAGAAACTATGGGAAAGGGAATATGTATGGGGAATGTCTGGGTGCCACTTTCTGTAGATCTTAAGCAAATCTGTAGATATTGCATTTGCACATTTTAAAGAGAAATTTGCAGATTTCAAAATAAGAAAGAGCTAATCTCAAATGGGATTTATTTTCTACACCCCTATAACAATCAACATGCAGGTCTACAGGCCACCAGGGCAAGTGGAATTTCTTGTGTATGACATTTCTTACGTATGTTTGCATTCTGTGCAACCTCAGCTCATGCTGAGCTAGTCATCAGCTGGTCATGAAGGTGGTGACTTGAATTCATTTCCAGTCTTCCATCAGAAGTGGAGTTTGGGGAGCAATCAGCTATGGAGCAAAGGGTCAAGAAGTGACACCAGTGTCAGAGAGATATAGTCTTATTCAGGGTAGGCAGATGGGCTAACCAGCTTCTGGCATGTAAGGGATAATAGAAAGGATAATAAAGAAGATTTTTTTACATTAAAACAAAAACAAAACCAAAAACGGTGTTAAATTGCATTTCTAGGTTTAAAAAAAATTGTCAAAGAAGGAATCGTTGCTTTTAGAAAACTGAGCAGTTTGATGAGAGTCCAGAACTTCAATAAAGATGACAAGAACAGCCTCATTGACTTATTTGAAAGAGAATGCATTTCCTAACCAGCCCTGGCATGGCACCAGCTTGTGGCAGCTGTGAAAATGGCCAAAGATCAGTAGGGCCTAGGTGCAGGATCAGTGTCCCAGCAGCTGATGAACCTTTGCACAATGTGACTCTCAAGTTCCTCCTTGCCAGCAGTGTGACAGGATGAGAAAGCAACATGAAGAACTATTGTGTCTACAGTGCAAAAAAAATATTGTAGCTGCACATCTATCTGAAAAGTCATTTTGTGAAGGAAAACCTGAATCAGGGGCAGACATATTTTTGCCAGATTTCTGTTCAGTCTCGTAAATCCTTCTCCCTGTGTTCCGGGTGCCCCTGTCATAGAAATCAACAAACAAACAGCTTCTGAGCAAAGATGAGCTAACAGAGTTTAGCTGAAAAAATTAAGCCACTGCTACTTGTCCTGCCCTGCCCCTTAACAGCTTTGCTCTTCATGTTTCTTTAAAGGATGCCAGAATCATATACTTGCAGTCTTGCAGTGGCTTAGGGAATCTTTCTATTTTCCTTGCATTAGAAGTCCAGGGTACAAGGACAGTGTTCAGTCATTACTTTCTTCATTTATTATTTAGGCTTTTGTGCTAAAAAATTACTCATAGAACTTATAGAGAGCAAAGATTTCTCCAATGAAGTTTTAGTTTCAAAGAGATCCCACTAAAAAATAAGTCTCAGAGCTAAAGAGCAGCACCTGCAATGGCACTGAGGCACTTCCAGCAAGAGTCACATTATTACTGTCATTACATTAACAACAGTCTATTATTATTACTATCCCCCAGCAAAAGTGCCCTTGGCTGATGATGACGTCTGCATATTTTGTCTTCTTGTTTCATTGCATTCCCCTCTCCCTCTTTTTATTTTCCATTCCTAATTTCTTTAACCTATGACTTTTTAATCTCTTCTTCAAGGAGACAGATTTGAGTAAAACATGTAAACCCAAGAGATGAGAGTAAGTTTAGAATTAGGTTACAACAAAGTTTATTATTGATACTCATCTTCTGCCTAACAAGGGGAAAATTTCCATTTAGTTTATTGGAAACTGTCAATGAATGTAGTGGCAGATGTCACTGAATCAGAGAAATACTTAGATCAGAAGGGGTTCCTGGATGTTTCTAGTCCAAGCTGAGATAACAATGTTGGGAAATAGGAAACTTTACATAAACCAAAGAGTTTTCCCAAAACAAAACAGCCAGACAGCCTGCTTTTAGGCACCTTGCAGTGTATTACAATAGGAGATGGATGACTGAAATGATTTTCTTGTTGAGGCTGTCTATCTGTGTCCGCAGGATTCCTTAGGACCTGGAAGCAAGCACACCAGGAGAAAGAAGACACTTTCTCAGAAAAGACACTGCACAGGAAGGTCAGCAGGACTGGATGTGCACAGGGCAGATTTCAGAATCCAGACAAACTTCTAGGTCTCAACACCAAACCAGAACATTTCGTGGCCTTCCAGACCTGAGGGAAGCCTACAGAAAAGATGGACAGAGGCTCTTTCCAAGGGCCTAGAATGACAGGACAAGGGGCAATGGCTTCACACTGACAGAGAGGAAGTTTAGATGAGATATGAGGAAGAAATTCTTCTCTGTGAGGGTGCAGAGGCCCTGGCATAGGTGCTCAGAGAAGCTGTGGCTTCCCTACCCTGGAATGTGCCAGGCCAGGCTGGACGGGGCTCTGAGCAACCTGGGATAGCAGAAGGTATCCCTGCCCATGGCAGGGGCTTTGAATAAAATTATCTTTAAGATCCATTCAGGCCATTCTGTGGGGTTTTTTTTTGGTTTTTTTTTTTTAATTTGAGGGTATCAGCAGCTCTCACCACAGATTGCAACCATTCTCTCTCCCACAACACCTAAGAAAACTCAGACCCCTTAAAATGACAGAAACACTCTGTGTTCAGAGAACAAAACATTTTAGGGACTGGTTCTGCTTTGCCTGGGAGCTGTGCCAAGGATTTCAGCTGGAGGGGGAACGAGGCCCTTCGTTTGAGTCCATTGGAGCAGGCACACTGCAGACACTGCTGGTACATGCTGCGGTCTCAGACCCAGTGGGCTGTGCTTACCTCATCTCTTTCACGTAGGTGAGCTGAGCCAGGATGTTTTCTTTAGTCGTGGGCAGTGTGACAAGAATGGGGCCTCCAAATAAGGTCACTCAGGATGTGTTTAACAACATCGGGTGAAGTCTGTGGCAAAGGCTTCTGCACACACACACACACACAGAGCATCCACTGTACATTCCCTCAGCTCAGTGCGTCATTATTCCTGGAATAACTGCTGGAGAGGCACTCCACCCTTGCACTTCCAATGCTGGAGATGTGATTGTCCCAGAGCCACTTGTTACAGTGATTTTAAGGAAAGGGGAGGCAGAGTGAAAGGCCCCTGACTTCCCTGACCTCATTTGAAGAGATCCAGTGCAAAGGAAATTATTAAGAGCAGAGGTAGTTTGGAATCTGACAACCCAGACTGCCTTGTGAGCTGAGCAGCAGAGAGCAGGAGGCTTCCTGAGGCCAGAACGGGCACTCAGATGGCACAGAACGCTGCAAAAGGGCAAGCCACCCACCTGTTTAAATAGAAGTCAATATGCTTTATTAGGCAAGAGTGCTACAGGTGCTCCTACGTGATGAAAGGAACTCCAGCACTCAGGGGACGTGTAGTTTTTCTCATAGGAGTGTCCTGGAAGGCAAATCCATTAGATTGAGTAGGAAACTATTTTTTTATTTTAACCTGCAGATTTCTGATGGTCCACAAAGGCCTTCCAAGGGATCTTAAAAAGATGACTGAAAGTCACTTGTAGTAACTTCAGTTTTTTGTAAAAAAAAAAAAAAGCTTGCCTTTGCCTTGTGAGTCCTCTCCAGATTGAAGTAAGATGCAGTAAAAGAAAGCAACACAAGGGATGACATAGTGCTGCTGAGATGAAGGGTTTACAGAGCTGAGGTGGAAAGTCTAGATCAAAAAATGACCTAAAGCTGAAACTCAAAGCAGTCAGAATGGGGGAAAGTCACACCCCAGTCTGCTCCTGTGACCCTCAGTTCCTTCTGTGTACAGTTTTGGGTATAATTTTCAGTGAAATGATGATACCAGGGAGGCCTGAGCATCACCTGTGTTCCAGCTGAGGCACCCAGCCCTGGTGAGAGCCCAGAATTCCTGGCTTAGGAATTCCTGAGCTGAGCTGCCTCTGGAGCAAGGAGCAGGAGGCAGCAGGAGCACGCCTGGGACAGGACAGAGAGGGAGGAGAATGAGACTCATTTATGGCTGGAGAATCACAGAATCACAGAAGGATCTGGCTTGGAAGGGACCACAAAAATCATCTTGTTTCAACACGGCAGGGACCCCTTCCCCCTAGACCAGGTTGCTCAATGATTATCTCAAATAAATTTTATCCTGAAAGCTGGGGTCTGTCTTACCCATCTTTTCCTCTCATCTTTTGCTCTGGATTGAGGATTTCCTCACTTTCCCTTGGTTCCTGATATTCACCATAGGTGGTGGCTCCTCTAGGCTGTCTCCCAGCTCTCTTTAGAGGACACTTTCAAGGAAAGCCTTGCACCACTGTGGCACCTGACACTGCCTGTGTAGCACCTCTACAGTGGGAAGTGGGAAATGTGGCAGTGTGAAATGGTTTTGATCTTTAAATTCGGTTCCATTTTTCCCTATTTTTTTCCCTACAAGCAATTTCCGTTAATTATCAGCAATTTCTTAGCTGAGAACTGAGAAAAACCATCTCAATTCATCAAACACCACAGAAAAATAATGAAATCTGAAAAATCAGTACCAAGTCCTGCGGTTAAAGTTGCAGAAATACTGTTATTACTGATGCATCGGCATAACTAATGCAAGATGAGAAAAGCTGTCATCCCTTCTATTATAACAGGTTTGGCTGAGGAGTAAAGCAGCTTTCATACACCTGGTTACCCATCAAGAGCTGACAGAGTAGAAGATACCCACAGAAGGAATAAAGTGATCAGCCTGAAATAAAAAATACATGGATTGTAAAAAAAAAAAAAAACCCCAACCAAACAAAAAAACACAACAAACCACATGCAGTGGGCATTTATAGGCTAAAACAAAAAAGATGATGAAAAAGCAAAATTTGTATTATCATCCTCACAACAAGAGACTTAATAAATTCACTTTAGGCCAGCAGCTTAAATAGAACTTAGTAAAGTCTGGTGTTTTGCTGACCCTGTGGGAAACTTTAGAGAATGCCAAATAATTAAAGCATGTAAAAGTAATCTTTGCTTGTCTGACTATTATAAAAAGAGAAACAGCTGCTCACAATTGGCATGTGCTTAAATGAGGTTGAATACATTTTTCAAACGTCTGAGAAAGTTTTCTGTACCACCAAGGCACTGGAGAGAGATCAGATCAGCGTATGCTGACAAGCACAGTAAAATGTCATGGTTAATATGAAACATCAAACCAGAAAAACTGCATTCACAAAAGAATGACAAAATATTCCAAGAGGGTACAGTGCCTCTGTAAGAAACTTCTGCAACTGCCCCTGAGGTATCAATATCCACATTTCCATAGGAGTCTAATAAAGGGGGCAAAGAAAATAAAAAGCAGAAAAACCAACCAACCAAAACCTCCAAACATTTGTTCGAAGACCAGAGTGAAAAATATGGGTGGGTAATTTTAAAAAGAAATAGAAATATTGCTTTTAAAAAAGAGAAGAAAAATTACCCTATCTTTTAATTTAAAGCATTTCAGATGTTACAACAAGTAAAACGTCTGAGGCCTGGGCTGTCTTTCAGTGCAGCCAGCTTTGTCAGTCTACTAAGTTTAAGATCTGACCCTTATACACTTTGGCTAAAAAGTGCTGTCATTTACACAGGTGAATATACTCTGACGCAAGTCTCTGGATTTACACAGGTGTGGCAGCAGGATTTGGCAGAGTTTTTCTGATTTTAAACAATTAAAAAACCAAAATCAGATCCACTTTTGCAGTGTGTTACAGCTGTATCAATTCATTAATGTTATCAATCCATTATATGCTGATGGCACAACTGCACAGCTTCTTAATGAAACTAAGAATTTTTCATGCTGTGTCCAGCTAGAGTCTGCAACTGAACTTAACACTGCTACAGTTAAAATCCTCAGGTTTCATTAAAGAAATAGTCATTTATTTTTTGTCAGTTTTATATTAAATTTCGAAAGAAACCTTAATACAGTGTAGTTTTAGAACCTGTCACTCCAGTCATCATTGATTCACCCATATATAGTGTCCCATTAGTATAGCATTTTCATATAATAAATTGAACCACATTTTTTAAAAAACAAATTTGTTTGTAAGGACCCAGAACACTGGCAGGACACCTGAGAAGAAGGTTTTGTATCTTGGAACATTTTTAGCATCACTATGCACTTATTACTTTTCAGTCTGGTCGTTTCCAGATCAGGATAGCCGATGACTCTGTGTTCTTTTTAGTTCTTCCAAGCGTGCTTGTTGTACCTGGAATAATAAAAATGGGCTGATTTGGGTGATTTCAGGATTGATTCAGACCCCAGAACTGCTGCCCGCACTGATCTATGGGACTGTCTAAAACTGCCCGCCAGATGTGCAATGCAGGAGCAAACATCTAGCTTTTACGTGTTTTACACATTATTTTCAGCTGTTTGGACAACTTTATTTATGTGACTCAGAATGAAACAGGAGAACTAGAAGGGACACTTAATTGAAAATCTTTTTTTCATATTAAGTTTCCTTTGCTTAAATGGAGTGACACAAATATAAGCCCAACAGGCTTGGTGTGGAACTTATACCATAATGAAGGGGGAATCAGGCTCAGGACAGCTTAGTATTAACTTTTGGCACATTTGCAACAAAATTTTAGCTGTATTTAATGCTTCCACTAAGTCAAAATACAGCTTGGAAACCGTGAGGGGAGGTGAGAGTCTGAGTAAACACATCCGGAAAAAAAGATAATACAGGTCTGAAGGGTCATTCCCTTCAGTTCAATTGCAGTGGATTGCTCTTCCTGGATCCAACAGTAGGGGCGTGGGAAGCTTTCAGATGTCACAGGGTTGTAGATAACATTTGAACATATGATTAGCTTTCATGAGCTGTCTTTAGAAACCTTACATTTTTCCCCCACACACCTTAGCCAGAGATCCTTCCCTTGAGGTTTCGGGACACTTAAAATGTTGCTTTGCCAAAAATCAAGGATGTGGAGAAGTTTTTCCTGTGTGATGTCATGTTGCTGCCCTTTATAAGCCTCTGCAGAGAAGAAGGGATCCTGTCTGAGGATTCACATTCAAGGCACAAGGAAAAGCAAAGAGCGGGCACAAGCCAATGGAACGGCGAGCCAGTCCCCAGGGCACTCCCTGCAGCTCCCTGCTCCTGTTGCTCTGCAGCCTGAAGGCTTCTCTCGCCTTTCCCAACTCCTCTCCACTGCTGAGCCCCAGCTGGAGCAATGGAGACCACCTGATACACCTCTACACAGACACGGAGAGGAGCAGCTTCCACCTCGAGATCAATGCTGATGGTTACATCGATGGTGCTCCTCACCAAACCATCTACAGTAAGTGACTTCCTAAGGACCTCCATGGGAGCAGGGGAGGGACAACAAGATTTTTTACCTCCTCACTACCTACGGAAAATCCCCTCTTCTCATTAGGCAGGCAGGCAGAGGAGCACAGCTATGGGATGGAAAATACCCATCATTATAATTGTCTTTTTGTTTAACAAATAAAATCACTCCAAAGAAATCTAGTGAATGGGGAATTTCATTCCTTGCCTAGGACAACTGAAGTCTTATGGTTCCTGTAATACTCTGCAAGGAAAAACCACCTAAATTGTCCTTCACTTTATTATTTTACCCACAGTTTCTTGTGGAAGTTCCTATTAGAAGTTGATGATGACATCCCTCAAATAGCTGATGGTACTACCACTGATAGTGCTACCAAAGGAACCGCACTGAGGGAACTCAACAGAGCAGCACTGGAAAACTGATAGCATCCATAAAATCTGTCTTTTGGGGTAGAGGGCTGAACACTACTAAAACTTAAGTTTCAGTGTGGACAGAACATGGGCATGCAAAGGTCAGTTAAAAAGGGGAAAACTATGAAAGACCAGACTGGCATAAGTGTTGAGCTTTTGGGGCTCATGAGAAGTAACTCTTCCCTACTATAACGAAAAGGTTTTCAAACTGTGTATTCACAGTTTATTTGATTATGTATGCTATTATTCAGTTTAAACACAGGCTGGTGTACTATTCTTCTTCCTTTGCTAAATGTCCAAAACTCTTTAGTTAGTAGTCAGATGTGGGGGGTTTTAAGACTTAATGTTCTTTTATTTCAAAAGTTCTTCTCTCTTAGCAGCACTCAAATCACAAGTAGCTATGCACCCTAAAATCAAGTAGTAGTTGTTGTTGTTGTTAGTAATAGTAGTAGTATTACATCTATTTTATATACTCAGTTAAAAATCTAAGGCAAGGTAATGAAGCTTTTGCATAAGTAAATAAGGATGTTTTTAAAAGTTATAGTTTAATGAATGAGAAAAAAGGATCATATTCTGCTGGTTTTTGGAGGAATTGATAATGAAACACTCACAGGAACACTGGCATTGTCTTGTTATTCTTCCTATGTATTTAAAGATTTTAGAAAACTAATTTTAGGTATGTTGGTCAAGAATCAATGTAGGATTTTAGAGAACAACAGAAAACAAGTACTGTATTTTCCCATATCTGCCGTGAAACAAGTACAGCAGGGTTTGAAATGGTGGAGCAGGAAGGGTGGAAATCAGACAACAAAAAGAACTGTGAGAGGGAAGGTGACTGATTTGCTGCGCCTGAGCCACCAGACAAGTTTTGCACCAGGGTGGCATGGCCTGGGTGCGCACAGATCTCCTGGACGGGACAAGAGAACAGGCACTGATTCAAAAGCAAGGAGCAGATCAAGAAGAGTTGTTATTCCCACTTAACCTGGCACCAGTGACATTGCTCTTGGAGCACTACAGCAATCCCAGTTCGAGTTAGATGAGGAGAAGGTGGAACTGGTCTGGCAGAGGGTTTTCAGGAGGCCTTGATTGTGATCTTTTGGGAAAGGTTTGTGGTATTAGCCCAGCAGAAAGGATGTTAAAGGTAATGTAATCACAGCATCACAGACTGGTTGAGGTTGGAAGGGACCACAGGGGGTCATGGGTTCTGCCTCCCTGCTCAAGCAGGGCCATCCCAGAGCACACGGCACAGGATTTTGTCCAGACAGCTCCGAATATCCCGAGTGAGGAGACTGCTTGGTCACTGCACAGGACAGAAGTTCTGCCTCATGTCCAGGTGGAACTCCCTGGGCATCAGTTCCTGCCTTTTCCTCCTCTGCTATTGGTGGGCACCACTGATAAAATACCACAGGGCAGTCACAGAGATGAGGATGACAAACTCCCCCTGGATGTGGGCAATGGCAGAACTGAGGGCAGTGTCCTCAGACCACGCTTTGGGACGTCAGAGGGAAAAAAAGATGTCTTTGGGAGGTTAGTGCCATGTTGGAACAGGGCACCCAGAGAAGTGCTCTCTGTCCTGGGAGATTTTCAAAGCCACAGTGAACCTGATTAAGGGTGGGCAACAGTCCCAGGTCATGTGGGAGGTTGGTTTGGACTCCCAGAGGTCGCTTTCAGCCAGAGCACCCGTGGATCTGTAAATGCAGTGTTGAACTGGATCTTGGATTAGATGTTTTTGTTGTTCTGAACAGGTGCCCTAATGATCAAGTCTGAGGGTGCTGGCTCAGTAATAATCACAGGTGTGAAGAGTGGACGCTACCTGTGTATGGACATGAAAGGAAATATATTTGGCTCGGTGAGTGTCCTTTCCTAAGGCTTGAGGCTGAATGGCCAGTGCATTCTGCTGCTGTGGTGCTCATTTCCCCAGCCACGGCAAGCCTGGGGAGCTGCAGGTGGAGGGGGCAAATGTAAGAGAGGATCTGACACTTAGGTAAAACTTTCCCCTCTTCTTTGATTGTATTGAGTTGTAGAGCTGACAAAAATCATCTGAGATTCTGCGTGGGTAAATGAGGACAAATTCCTGCTGTAGCCCAGAGCCGTGGGTTGGGACCCTCTGGGGGAAAACAGTTTATCATTAAAATTCCTTTCTGCAAACACAGACATGCAACTCGGATCTACATTTGGATCAGATACAGACCTGGGAGATTAGAAAAATACCTGCTTCAACATCTAATCCCTCTTTCCCTCTCTAACCAGTGTTTGTAATTCACCAGATCGCTCTGCTCACAGGTGTCCTATTGTTTCCCCTCAGCATTACTTCAGCCAGGAGGACTGTGTGTTCAACCACAGGACGCTGGAAAATGGGTACGATGTGTACCAGTCCCCCAAACACCACTTCCTGGTGAGCTTAGGCAGAGTTAAACAGGCCTTCTCCCCTGGTATGAATCCACCACCATACTCGCAGTTTTTGTCCAGGAGGAATGAGATCCCTCTGTTTCGATTCAACACCCCCGAGCCCCACAGAAACACCAGGAGTGCAGATGTCGATCCAGTGGATCCTCACCAGATCCTGGTCCTGCAGAGGAAGACCCCAATGTTCGGCTCCCCAGTGCAGCAGCCAGCAGACTTTCCCCACATGCCCAGGGAGCCCATGAGAATCAACCAGAACGATGTGGTGAATCCTGACGATCCCCACGCTATGATGGAAGCCAGGAGGTACCCAAGCCCCCGCTTCTACATCACAAGATAATTGCAGCCTTGGCGCTCACCAGGTGAAGACAGGGGCAAAAGGAACTGTCTGTCACACTCAGATTGAATGCCAAAATGGCTCTTAGAAACCTGGGAGACACTGGGGAAAATTCATTTCAAATCTCATTTTGTCAGTAAACTGTCATCTATAAGTACAAGTTGGATTTTTCCAACTGGAGCTCCATTGGAAAGAAGATCCATTTTTTAAAAGAATAACACAAAACAAACTTTTTAGGGTCTGAAACACCTTAAGTTTGCAGCAATAAGAAAAAAAAAAAAAAGGAAATCCTTTGAATGAAATGGGAAACTGATGTCAGTGATATAGAGACCTAGAGCATCTGAGATTCCAGCAGAGACACGGCAAGTTCTGACTAGCACCATCCTGTCCAAGCACAGCAGACAAACTGTCAGGTGGTGTGTTATTTTATTGTATAAAAATTACTATGTATGTCATATATCCAGTATTTGAAGGGGCTACAAGGAGAGAGGCTCTTCATCAGGAGCTGGAGTGACAGGACAAGGGAAAATGGCTTCATTTTGATAGACAGTAGGTTTAGATTGGATATTAGGAAGAAAGTTTTCCCTGTGAAGGTGCTGAGGCCCTGGCACAGGGTGCCCAGAGAAGCTGAGGCTGCCCCATCCCTGAAAGTGGCCAAGGCCAGGCTGGATGGGGCTCTGAGCAACTTGGGATAGTGGAGGTGTCCCTGCCCATGGCAGGGGTGTGGAACTGGATGATCTTTAAGGTCTCTTCCCAACCAAAAGCATTCTGTGATTCTTTGGTTTTAGCTTTTAACTTGGAGCTTCATTCTCTCTTCATCTATATGAGTCAAAAAAAATGACCACTCTGCTGTCACAGGATCAGCACACATGGAAAACTGGAGGAACTGACAGGACAACAGGACAGGATCAAAGGGTCCTGTGGAAAAAGAGCAATTTCTGAAACTGAATCCAAGCTGAGGTTTTGAAAAAAAGAGGAGAGTCTCACTCTCTCTCAAGTGCTTCTCTATCACAGTTCTACATTCTAGCATGACAATATGGAAATTGAGATAATTAGTTTTGCATGTTTCCAACCCAGAGAGAAGTACCAGGATTAATAATAATCAATAGTGTGTTAAACTGAATGGTTTGTTCTGCATAATGCTGAACTATAGAGGGGGAAAAATAAAAAAAATTACTTTTTATAAGTATGAAACTATTAATATTTAGACTATAATGAAGACTCTCATCTAATGAGTGAAAATTAGGTTTGTATTTAGAAAAGGAATATCCAATTAGCATCTATATTTGTATTGAGTTCTGAGCAGGTATCAGATGCTTTATAGTTGTAGGAGTGAAATTAATCAAGAGATCTCTTATGTTGACAAAACCTTTTCCCTATATTGGTTTATGCTTTGGGTAAGTTCGCTTTGAAAAAATTATTCTTGATGAACTCTGCAGAAATCAGGTGCAAAACACTGATAAGCAGCACGAAAATCCAGTGTGGCTGAGATTTGAGAAGAGATTTTTATTTTGCATGTGTTTTTTGCATGTCAAGACACAGATTCTTCTGCTCTGTTCCTCTAGAGTATTTATCAGCCTGACAACAATTTGAAGTGGTACATTTCTCCTCAGTGTGCTCATAGCAACATACAAAATATTAGGCTGGATGCTGGTCCTGTTCTTTTTTGATTTCTCATGAAGTAATTCACTGAAGCCACTGGAGTTATATCAATGCAACAAAATCAAAATAAGACCCCACCATGTTTCTTGCTTACATTTATTTTTTTCTGGATTTAACACAGGCTCTGTCCTGCTGACAGCATTTAAAATAATCGCTTTTTCCTCCCATGAATGTACATACACATGATATCTCTTTATCTACAACATCCAACTCATTGTTTGGAAAAGTCGTAGGTCCTGATTCTGCTCTTTGAATAGTCTTCCTCCTTGGAGAGATTCCTAATTCATATAAATACTTAGGAGCACAGGACAAGCCAAATGATCAGGATTAGACCAAGAGTCCCATCTCTTAGAATTTGTTTTTCTAAACTCATCATGGTTTTGATAAATTTCTGAAGGAAAGGAGGGATTCTAAGGAATTAAGTGAATTGCAGGCAGGCAGACTGTTCTGCTTTTTCTTGCTTATTCAAAATACAGCAAGACTTTTTAACTTGCTGTCTATACAGTGGTGAGGTGTGATTTTATTTATGTTTTCATTTGATAATTTTACTTGATTCCTATACCATTATTCTTGGTTATGCTCCTTGAGAACTTTGGACTTCAAGTACACCAGCAGTTTTTGCATTTTGCATGAACTGTTGGAAGCTCCACAGAGCTAGGTCTGACACAACTGACCTACAAAAACTGGAATCATTAAAAGCTCTGTCCACATTACATTTTGATGGGAAATGTTGGTGGGGCTAAATCTCTAGACCACCTCTATATTCCTGCATTAGAACAGAGTAAGTAGGGTTGCTCACTCTATCAGTAGCCAGGGGATAAGTAAGCTAAGACTGAATACATGGTGGATTTTCCGTCAAAAAAACGTATTTCTAACTATAGGCAACCTTATCAAAATGTAAAAGAACTTATTCTTCAATGGAGATGCTGGCAAATCACCAGCTAGTAAGAAAGCATTACTTATTTATGTCACAATATTTATTTATTTATTTATTTGGGTCTTAAATCCTGCAGAATATTTATAAATATTTATAATAATGTACTACAGAGACTATTTCCTTTTATAAAAGTACCAATAAACTTTTCCATTCTCTCCAAATGGTGGATTCTGCATTGTCTGTTCAAGTACCCCATTCCAGAAATACATGAGTGAACAAATAAATGGTAGTAGCAGTGTCCAAAATTGGTTGTGTGCTGCTGTCCCCTGTGACTTCCAGCCTCACAGGCTTGCAGCTTCCTGGGTGTTTCATGCACCACCAATATAAAAGTTCTGTGAAAGGTGATGAGAAAAACAGTGTCTTAGTAGGTCTAGACTCACCACGAAGGGATTTCCACCTCTATTGGAAAACGTCTTCTGCAAGGAATGGAAAACCACTGGTCTGTCAGTTCAGTCCTGCTGGGAATTATTTGTGATCCTGGCTCAAAGACCTTGGGGTAAAAGATACTTAGTAAATGAAAAGTCTCTGCAGGGAGGGCTCTGAGCAGGGCCAGGCTCTGCTTTGGGGGGCCCAGCAATGGCACAGAGGAACGGCAGGGACTGAGCCCAGGGAGTTCCACCTGAACACGAGGCAGAATTTCTGTCCTGTGCAGTGCCCAAGCCCTGAACAGATTGTCCAGAGAAGGTGTGCAGTCTCCTCACTGGGGATATTCCAGAACAGTCTGGACACAATCCTGTGCCCTGTGCTCTGGGATGGCCCTGCTGGAGCAGGGAGGTGGCACCAGACACCCCCACTGTGGTCCCTTCCAGCCTGACCAATCCTGTGAAGACTCAAGCAGGAGTAAGACTGGAAGTTCATCATTTCCTCCTTTGCCCCACATGACTATTGATGATGCTTTCTCATGAATATTATATTCCTGTATTTTTATTCCAAATCATGACCAAAAAATTGCCCCCCAAGGAACTTAAATAGCAGCTTTACTCCAGCTTAGTGCTCCACCTTGGACATTACTACTTCTATGCCCACTAATTCTTTGCATACCTACTTTAACTTTTTCTTCTCCTAAGCAACATTTATCTTTTCCAGCTGAGCTGATGGTTTCTACTGTGGCATTAAGCATTCAATTAAAATTCACCTAGATCATATTTCATTTTTCCCTTGCCTATACATGAGTTACTTCATCAAGGAACTACCCATTTAGTCTAGTACGGACTACTTATGGTAAAAACTCATCTAATTAGATTCCAGCTTTCATTTACCTCTTTTAATTATGTTCTCCTTCAGAATTTGTTGCATTAACCATAATTTAAATTTCTTTGGAGAAGCAGAATTAAGGTATGTGATTCTTGGGACTGTCTTGAGTCAGGAGTTGGTCTCAATGATCCCTGTGGGTCCCTTCCAACTCAGAATATTTTATGATTCCAAAACGAATTTTGTGATTCCTGCTGAAAGGGACCAATATTTTTACTAATGCCTCAACATATGTTATACATGAGGTGAAAAGATTGCTTTAGGGGCTGTATACGTGCGGGGTGCTCTGTCCTCGGGGAGGCTTTGCCTGGCAGCCGATCAGGAGAGAGAAAGCTTTCCCTGCTGGGCTGCGAGCGACCCGACCCCATTGCTGTGGGGCAGATCCCCAGATGCCCGGGAAACAATGGGCGGGCAGTCACGGGATAGGGGAGCCAAGCACATAAAAGCAGCTAACTGCGATACAACCCGAGCCATTTTCCTTTGTGTTCTTGGAGGGTCAGCTCTGCCCCCTTCCCCCCCTTGCAATTTCCTCCCTGCGACCCTGCTCCTTCCCCGGCTGTCTGTGCTGTCTGCCCCTGTCCTGCCCTGCTTCGCTGCTTCCCGGCGCAGCTCCGTCACTGTGACTACTCCGTGCTCGCTGTTTGCCCAGCCCGGAGCCACTGCTGCTGCCTGCACCCTGCCTGCACCCTGCCTGCGATTCCTGCCTGCACCCTGCCTGCACCCTGCCTGCGATTCCTGCCTGCGATTCCTGCCTGCACCCAGCTTGGAGCCACAGCCGTCTGTGCCCAGCCCGGAGGTGCCTGCACCCTGCACACAGCTCGGACCCGGAGCCGCCTGCACCCGCAGCCACAGCAGTCTGTTCCTGTTCATCGCCCACGGAAGACACACGCAGCTGCTGCTGTTTGAAAATCGCGCCCAGCCGCCACGGGAGCGACGCAGCCTCCTTGCAGCTCGCAGCGCACACGCTCCATGTGCCAAACTCTCATCGATAGGGTGCCCGGGGTACAGCGGGAACGATGTGTTCGGTATTTTCTTTCTCTCTCCGTCTCTCTTTTTTTCCCCTCTCGTTCCTTTTTTCGGTCCCCCTTTGGTAGGAACACTTACCCTTCCTATTCAATAAACTGTTTTCCAGATATAATATTGCCACATTTGCGCTTCTTTTTTTTTTTTTTTGTCCAAGAAATCTATTAAAAAGAATCCTCCTGACTCCCCCTTTCTTTTATAGCGGGGTGGGACACCTGCCCTTCTGAAATCAAACCTCCTTTTTTAACCTCAGCTTTTAACTCAAGTACTTTCTCAAGTACTCAAGTACAAATTCACTTTTCAATGGCCAGCTCTTCCAAAACATTCAGGACTTATTACATTTGGCTATGGCTGGATCACCCAACTGGGCATCAGAAGGAAACCAGTTACATTATTATTATAACCATTACAGCCAGTTATGCCCCAAATGGAGTTCTGCCTAGACCTCAGGAGCCCTGCTGCCAGGCTCTGGCACTCAGGTAGGTAACACATTGCCACACAGGGTCCCTGCACCCCAGGAACCCCAGAGCTGTTTCTAAGTGACACCAGATCCATCTCAGTCACACAGGAGACCCTCCTGAACAGCACTGGAGCCACCAAACACACAGATTCCTCACACTGGCTCTACCATATCTGTGGATGCCAGAAAAGCAGCTCACTTACTGCAGTTGATTTGTACCCAGGCAGCTGCCATTTACCTGGGATTATACAGATCCAAAAACCTCAGGCTCATGGCCAAAACCCTCAAAAGCAGGACACATCTGGGTGAAATCTGACATAGTTTAAGTCCAGGCATGTGGGCTGTGGAGCTGAGGCAGCCAAAAGCTTGAAGAGAGAATGCATCTGATTTAAATCCTGTTCTAAATGAAAAAAAAAAAAAAAA
>VZRL01001503.1:115385-127640 GCA_013397895.1 Origma solitaria
AAAAGAAGGAAAAATCCTCCAAACTTTGCCTATTGCAAAGGCAGGGCTATGTCTGGAAAACATTTTTCAACAGAGAACAGTGGGAACAGAGAAAATATCTCTGCTTTAGAGGAAGGAAACTGTGGTACTACCAGAGCTCTCTGCCTGATGGGTGCTTGAGGTGGGGCAGCCTGGTGAGGAGATGTTGGTGGAGCCAGCATCCATTGCCACTGCTGAGTAATCCCTCAAATATTTGTGTTCTGTTACTGTTCCTAACAGACGCATCTATTGCTGCAACTCTCCCATGATCCAAATAAACTGTATAGATTTACTGTACAAAGGTACAAGAGTCACTTGACCAAAAAAAGATTGTCTCAGTGTCAATGTAAAAACTTAAAAAGAGGAGTACTATACACAGACCTAAAGCAAACAGCTTTTAGTATTATCTTCAGAAGCTTCCAAAATTAGTGACTTTTTAATGCAGAGGGAACTTGACATCTGACATAAAAATGGAAAAATAACAAGTGCGACTATTTTAGGGCAGGCTATAAGCTCACCTGGGCTGGTGTCCTGTCTCCAGCAATGTCAAGGCCAGATACAGAGGGAAAAAGCACATTTGGACTACTGCAGGACACTCTTGACTGCTTGTACTCCCATGGCCACTGGCAGATGTGTTTGCATCATTTTTGTGTGTTTTACAAAGTCTGAATTGGGAGATTCTGACTCATTTTCACTGACAAATGTTAATTCATTAACACAGGAGCTGTTTAGAAAACCTGAGTGGTTTCACTCTTTGGTATTTTTCCTTGTTAGGCACCACTGTACCATCTGCTTGCTCTGTGTGAGAGTTACAAGAGGAAAGAATTTGGTCACCGTAACTTAAACAAAATCACATAAACAGGTTTCTTAGGATGGGACTAAATTTTAACAACCTATAAATAAAAAAAAAGAAGGTGAATCATATTATAGAGGCAGAATCCAAAATCCCTTGGAGAAGAGTGTTACCCAAGCAGTCGCAAAGCACTTAACAAAGAAGTAGATGTTCTCCTACATTATTGGCACCATCAGCAATAACAAAATATTAATCACCTGCTTGAGAGCAGGCAAGAAAGAAAAAGAAGCCTTTTAAAGTGAGAAGCAGACCAATCACTATTGTGTTTTGAAATATATGACAGAATTACAGACTTAGGGAGAAAAACGTGCCACATCTCCAGTCATCTTGCATTTTCAACTCCATTACTCTGGCTCCAACAAGAATTAAAAGAATGACTGGCAAAATTCAAGACCTGGAAATTCCAGGGAAATCCCAGCTGTTTAAAACACTGACAGGAACATTCCCTGCTATATAATTGGCTTTCCTGAAATAAACAGGCACTACCAGGGACAGGCAAGCACTACCAGGGAAAGGCAAATTCAGAATGAACTCCTGCCCCACTCTCTACCATTAACTCTGTTGGAAGTCATAATTAAAGCTTTTCTATCTTCATTGGCTGTGACCATCAATTTAGTATTGAGGAGCCTTCGAGGAAGATGCATTCCATACAGAGCTTGAGGAGTCCATGCAAAAGTCCGTATTCCCATTTTAGCTTTCTATGAAGACTTTTATTTCCTTCAGTATATTGAGAAGGAATTACTATTTTATTTGTGAAAAAGAGCTGTGGACATTTTAAAACAATTCCTGTTCACAAGTTGGTGAAGGTTAGGGGGTGCAGAATTTTTCCCCATTCTGCTGCTAAGTAACCAACCACTGGGTATTTAAGGACCATTTACTCTTACAAAAGAGACAAAAGATGTGGCCAGGGCATGGTGAGGGGAGGAGAGATCTGGCCATCGGTAAACTTTCTTGCTACCCGAACTTCAGAGGCAACAGTGGGGAACTGCTGCCTCTTTTTGGCTGCGACTGCAGGAAAGCCCAGCTCTGCACTGTTTTTTCTACCTGGTGTGTGAGCTTTTGTTTGGGAAAAAGGNGGAATTACTATTTTATTTGTGAAAAAGAGCTGTGGACATTTTAAAACAATTCCTGTTCACAAGTTGGTGAAGGTTAGGGGGTGCAGAATTTTTCCCCATTCTGCTGCTAAGTAACCAACCACTGGGTATTTAAGGACCATTTACTCTTACAAAAGAGACAAAAGATGTGGCCAGGGCATGGTGAGGGGAGGAGAGATCTGGCCATCGGTAAACTTTCTTGCTACCCGAACTTCAGAGGCAACAGTGGGGAACTGCTGCCTCTTTTTGGCTGCGACTGCAGGAAAGCCCAGCTCTGCACTGTTTTTTCTACCTGGTGTGTGAGCTTTTGTTTGGGAAAAAGGGTCATGAAATTCCAACCCGTTTCCCTCCTGGAAGGCGCATTTTCCCCAGCTGCGCTCACGGCTGCTGCTGCCCTGCGCCTGCCTACCAGAATGCACTGCCACAACTGCAGAGTTCCTGCCACCTTTTTCTGGTTAGTCCAGGTGACCCCATCCTGCTGTTCCATCTCCCTGCTCTGAGCTCCCTGCCCAGCCTGTCTTGCTCCCGTCATCCCTGCCCAGCCCTGTCCTGCTGTGTGCCATCCCTGCCCAGCCCATCCTGCTCACGCCATCCCTGCCCAGCCTGTCCTGCTCACACCATCCCTGCCCAGCCCATCCTGCTGTGCCATCCCTGCCCAGCCTGTCCTGCTCACGCCATCCCTGCCCAGCCCCTCCCCCATTCCCCACGTGACACATACCTGACCTCGCCCCACAGCGCCCCCTGCAGCTCCATGGGAGTCACTGCACCTGCCCTGCCTGGCCGGGAGCCAACAGCGCCCCTGCTGGCTGTGACCGGGACTGCACCAAAGGGACAGTGCCTGGCAGCCCAGGGACATTTGCCACCAGATTTGGTTTTGTTATTGCTACTGTTGTGGTTGCTTGTTTGCCTCGTTATAGTAAAGAACTGTTACTCCTTTTCCTATACCTTTGCCTGAAAGCCCTTGATTCCAAAGTTATAATAATTTGGAGGGAAGGGGGGCGGTCACATTCTCTGTTCTAAGGGAGGTTCCCACCTTCCTTAGCATACACCTGTCTTTCAAACCAAGACACAAGTCTTCCTGTGAACACAGCTTATTTCCTTCAGTATATTGAGAATGAATTCTTTAATTTGTGAAAGGAGCTCTGGACACTTTTAAACATCAGCCCTAAAAGTCTTTTTCACTGCAAAAGGCCAGCGTGGGGCTTTTCAGGGAAAAGAAAAAGAGAAAGTTACGTGATTTGAGCAAAGCTTCACAGGACAATATTAAGACTTTTACCTCAAAAAAAATACAGATGAAATAGGAATTCTGTTCAGAAGCCTTTAATTTTTTTTTTAAAACAGGCTTAAAATATGCAGATGAGGAAAAAAAAAGTGAATATTTTAAATAACATAAACCAGATAAGCTCACACTGTAACACCACAAATACCCCAGAGGGGAAAGAATGCAGTATTAACACCAACAATGGCCAAACAATCAAACTCGCCTCATTCTAGGCAAAAATATTCATAGAATCAAGTGCATGACTGCAGCTGACAGAAGAATTCCAGTCAGGTTCAACTCATCCCAGAGAGAAAGCTCCTTTTTCACAAAAGAGACCGTTACTACGTGCACATGAGGCTTCTCATCCTGCTTACAGCTAAAAATAAATACTTTGTGTACAGTGCTCTTCAACAGAGATCTCAACAACCTGAACAATTTCTTAGGAAATACTCCTGGCGAGGTAGGTTTATCATCATTCCCACTCTACAAATGGAGACTTGCCCAGAGTCTCACAGATATTTGGTGTCAGAGTCACATCCCCTGGCTCTGCACAAACCCTTCCCCACTAGGCAATGCTCCTTCCTAGATTATACTGTTGCATTCAAAAATTTATTTTAAGACAACATGTATGTTTCATATTACAATATAGCATTTTGTAATAAAACAAGAATACAGTATAGCTCATCTTTGAAGTACCACTCCTCTCTCCTTCCCAACTCTTTCACTTGGAGGTAACCAAAATAATTACGGAGTAATTGGACCAATAATGGAGTCATAATTATGGGGTAAAAAAAGCAAAAAAAAAAATTTAAAATATGTGCTGTAGCAGCAGATATGCAAGTGACTGGAAGTATTATGTTTCTGAGAACAGAGAATATTTGTTTTATTTTGCTACTGCCAACTTATATTCGGCATTAGACCATGCAAATTGTATTTTTTAAGATAGTAAGCAGTTGCATGTCTTTCTTTTAGCAGTTTAGTGTCAGCAATTCCAGTCAATCTCAGTAATTACTGCAGCTACTTTTCCCAAGCTTAGCAAAATGATGATCTAAACCCACTTTCCTCCCACAGAGACTCTTAAAACACTTTTGAAGCTACACATTCAGCTCCCACATCCACTAAGTGAGAGTCTTGGTTCAGACAGACACATGTGATTTCGGGTTTTAACAAATTCCTCTTTTCAAGTTTTATAACGAAATGACTGACTCCTGTATTGGGACTGACAGAAGACAGTTGGGACTTGGTTAAATTTGCTGGTAAGGTACAGCTGAGATCTGAAACAAAATAGCCAATCCAGTTCCTCATGTAGGCTCCATGACTCACCACCAAAATATTGGCATCTAATATCATGGAAGATCTGCTGCCCTCAGAGCTCGGCTCTGCCTCACTGCAGTGGTTTGTCCAAGGGAAAACAAAGTGTTCTCCAGATGTTCCTGAGCTCCTGCCTGGTGCACTAGGCTTGCTGTGCTCCTTCTGCTCCAACTCAACAGCCAGCTGGCACAGGAATTCAAAAAAATCCCTTGCACGTTCTCTCACCTGCAGGGAAAGGCCAGAAGGGAACATTGTGAAGAACAGAGATCATTGTGAAGCAAGCACAGATTCTGCCCTTCAGAAATCTGACATAGAACTACTTCAGTTAAAAGGCACAAATTTATCACAGACAAGGCTCAGAAGTTACTGACTGCTGCACAAACTCCTCTGCCCTCCAGAGAGTAATTGCCATCATCCTCCTGTGAGCAAGAGCTTCATGAGGAGTCCATCTCAAAATCAGTATTTTAGTTATAAAGAGATTCCCCACTTGGAAGCCACTGCTGTCAGGCCAAGCCGTGTTTTTAGTTTAGAAAATATCCCTGGTTGGGCTGAGCTCTCAGTAGGAAGGTTCCAATAGCTGCAATTGCACAGATAAAAAAGCCTAGAAAGCAGGGCATAAAAAAATAAGTAAATACCATACTTCATCCAGTGTTTCTCCTCCAGAAGGTGTGAATGAAGGACATTGCTCCCCAGCATCCTTTGCCATAGCCTTGAGGTCAGCCAAAGGCCTTCCTTCTGCAACACCGTATTTCTGTAAGAGAAAAAGGGGGTTTGGCAGGATACGTCAGGTCTCCTGTACCCTTCCAGAGGGTGCAAACAGCTCTTCACAGCTTTGTTTTCTTGGATTCTCAAAGCTTAGCTATCTTCTACATTTTATCCCAGTCTTGGGCAACGAAATATCTTTGTACACATCCTTTTATAGATATATACTGGGCAGACAAATACATTAAGAGCAGCATCTCATTTAAAGCACTGACATACAAAACATGACCTTCAGACTGATCTTTGCCTGGAGATTTCTTCCTCCACTGACACTCATCCCCAGCATACAAAATTCAAGTGTCTTTTGTGATTGAGGTCACAGTGCAAGTGCTCCTGTATGTAGCCCTTTACAAGAGGATAAACTCCATTTACTTTTTGCTTGCAGAAAGGCTACAGAGAATTATTGTTCACATATAAGAAACCAATAGTTTCTCTACAGACCTGTGAAGTCTTAACAAGAGAGGATGGATCCATTTTCAATTCAGAATTTTTGAAAAAGGCATAAAAAAAAGGAAACAAAACCACACAAGAACACTTCCAATTAAAAGCAAATAATAAGGCTTTGCTTATTTCAGAGGAAGAATTGGAATTTCTGAGAGAAAAAAGATTCAAATAGGAAATGCTACAATCACGTGCTGCTCCTTAAACACTGAATCTTACCTTATTTAAATCATTAAAGAATCACAGCTCATCACTAAATTTAGGCTCTGCTTCACCATTCTGCAAATAATTTATTGTCCCTGCTGTAAACAGTTGAGTTTACAGTGATTAAAAGCACATCAAACAGTGCTCTCCACTGTTAAATCCACCATTCAATAAGGCAACATATGCATCAGCAGTAAGTTACATTTTCAAATTGTTCAATATTTGATAACAATTTCTTTTTGCACTTACTCTCTCTCGCAGTCTTGCATCGTACTTGATTTCCAAATCTCTGCAAAACTTGTTTTTTCCTAGAATTGCAGCAGCAGTCTAAAAAGTTAATACAGTTACATCAATGGGACAGAACATACATCTTACACCACCACAGCCAAGGTGAATCCCATGAGCAGCACACCACATCAACAAAATAGAAAGTTGTTCAACTACCAGTCTATCAGAATTGGACAGATGGCCAAGGCCAGACCATAAAAAAAAAGAAGCTACAATCTTCTGGCAGTTCCTTCCCAAAGTTCAGGAGAGCTGAAGACACTTAGCACCTATAAGAGGTGGGCAGCGGGGTTTACTGGGACAAGAGCCACATCCTCTCCTGAGCAGAACACAGAGCAATCACGTCCCCACATTCTTTACTGGTAGTACGTGGGCCAGACTCACAGCTGTGTTTCCCAAAATGCTCAGTTAATCCAACACACCTGTCTGACACCTGTCTGGCTGCCACAGCCAATCCCTAGGGCTGGAAGGGACCTCTGGAGATCACCCAGTCCAACCCCCCCTGCCAAGGCAGGGTGACCTGGAGCAGCTGACACAGCAATGTGTCCAGGTGGGTTTGGAATGTCCCCAGGGGAAGTTGCTCCAGGACTCTGTCAACCTCAGTGTACAGAAGTTCTTCCTCATGTTGAGGTGGAATTTTTTGTGTTTTGGTTTGTGTCCATTGCTCCTCATCCTGTGGCTGGGCTCCTCTGGAAAGAGCCTGGCACCATCCTCTGACACCCCTTGGAGATAATTATATGCATTAATGAGATCCCCTCTCAGTCTTCTCCAGACTAACTAGGCCCAGCTCCCTCAGTCCCTCCTCATAAGAAAGATGCTCCAGACCCTCATCATCTCTGTGGTCTCCACTGGATCCTCTCTGGTAGCTCCTTGTCTTTCTTGGGAGCCAGTGGATAGCTGACCTGCTTCAGGTTTTCACATGCACCCAAGTGTGAAGGCTGCACTGGCATCACAGACAGTTTGGACTCTGCAAACATCCACATCCAACCAAACGGACATTTAAAGAACTCCTTTTGAAAATGCTGCTCTGATTCTGGCACAAATAAGCACCCTTGTTGGATTACTGGCACATTTAACATATTCCTTAGGACAAACTTTATGTTGGAACTTTAACCTTCTGTCACAGAATAAGCAGAAATAAAGATAGGGTTGAATCCACTTCCTCGTGTATATGCACGGCATAGTTATTTGTATGATTATATGTAAGAATTTCCTCTTTTGCAACAGAACTTGTACATTGGTCTGATACTTGAGCTGTGAAGTGACAGCGTAGTAACAGGCCCGTCACAGACTTGCAGCTACCAAGAAAGGGAGTTCCAACCACATGGAAACTTCAGCCTTACACATCTCTGGGAAAGCTTTCCCAGTGTCTGGATAGCTTTGTCAAACAAATGGCAAAACACATTTCCTGTATGCAAAGGAAAAATTTCACATTATGAGAGTACAAATGCTTCTCATGGAAAAGGCTGTGTCTAATATAAGAAAACAAATACCAAACCAATTCCCATAAGGCAGGCACACAGCATAGACCATTTTATGAAAGTTAGAAAGCACTCTTAATGTTTTAAAGTATCATTACTGCTATTCACACATGTGAATGAAGTGACTTGTTGGGCAGCTATTCTGCATTTTTAAAATATCCAACTATTGTACTCTTTCCTCCTTGTCTCTTTTGTTTTCTGCTTAAGTTGTGCTGCTACAGCAGTTTCTGGAATTGTGCTGCAAAACTGATGAACAATGTTGATGGTGCATGTTTTAAGGAAAAAAGGAGATTTATACTACATGTTGTTGATCTGGTTTACAGCACAGCTTCATGGACTTTTAGCTAAACAATTGCTCAAAAAGCAAGCAAGAATGGCTTAGTAGTTTCAACCCCCCCACATGTCTCCTGAAACCACAAAATCAGTAGCAGAAAAGAATTAAAGACAGGGCCTCCACAGGAGACATGACCTTCCTAGGACAGCTGATCTCCAACTTCAAAAGTTTTGGCTCTCTAATTTTGAGTATTTCATAATTCTGCACACAAGGTCACATGGAATCCCACTCAGTAATTAACATTTTTTCCTCTTTATTTAATCTACAGTGTATATTTACTGCATCAAGGCAAGAGGTGTGACGTCCCTGACCAAATCCAACTTCTCTGCACATTTAATGATCCTTGTACTGACTTCACAGCAAAACTTGATCTTGCCTGTGTTGGTCTGCATTCCTCAGAACACAGCACACAGCCAACAGTGCATGAGACAGTACAACAATGTCACAGCCAACCTGATTTGCTTCTTCGGAGAAAAACTTATTTCTCTGTATGAAGCCTCAAAGTCCCCATTACTCCTTTAGCATAAGCCAATGCACATATAAAATAATGGCAAATCATGGAATCATGAAATGTGTTTGGGTTGGAAGGAACCTTAGAGACCATCCAGTCCCACCTCTGCCAAGGGCAGGCACACCTCCCACTCTCCCAGGCTGTTCAGAGCCCTGTCCAACCTGGCCTTGGACACTTCCAGGAGTGAGACAGCTTTTGGCTCTGTCACTACATTATTTCTGCATGACCCACAGCAAATAAATGCTGAAGTTGGAAGCCAATTGTTGCCTCAAGAAGCACTTACCTGTTTAGCTCGAAGGAGGTCACTTGAAAAGACGTGGGTAAACCTCACATTACTGAGAAATAAACCAGCAGCATCTGCTTGCTTGAAACCAGTTGCAGAGAGTGGCTCATCCACTCCTTGACCTACAAAATAAAAACCTCACAACATTAAGACAAGCAAATTTTAGCTCATTTAGGAGCTGACCATGCACGTCAGCAATAAAGAAACTGCCCAGTCATAATAAAATCTTTCTCTTTTAGTAAAGCCAAGCATCAGGAAAAGTTACTGCTCTTCTGGTCTTCCCCAAACTGAGTCACACAAATTTAATGATAAAAAGGAGAGAAGTCTAGGAAGACAGAGGGATCATTATCAATGATACTTATATTAATCTATACCTGAAACTTTATAAAGCTGAAACTTTATAAACAAATGTGTTAATTGTAAATAAGAAACAGGACAATACAAGTGAGAGAACGAGATACAAACACAAACTCTTGTGGTCTCTTCCTCTACACCTCACATACTGACTGTAACGCTCATGCAAGCCAGAACAAACCCAGCTGCAAAGCAGCAAACCTCCCCAAAAGTGTTTCCAGCCAGAAAGTCTGTGAGAATAACTGGTCACAGAGCTCTAGGACAGTGTTGAGAGAAGCAGCACTTTGGAAACCCAACAGGAGTGAAACAGGTGTGCTCCTGTCACAGCTCAGTCTGCAGGAGAACCCAGAACTGCTGCGGAGAGACAAACATATAACAAATTGCTACATTCACACCTTTCACCCATTCTAGTTCTGCAGGAAGCCAAAGCAGAGAGAGTGAAACTCCCATCAGATTCAGAACAAAGACAAAAAACCCTATTTTCATCCAGAAAATGCACAATCCAACAGCAAAAGAGAGGACACCAGAAGTCCAGAACCTGATTTCTGAGCACCTCATCACATAAAGACATGTGAGATCTCTGACCCCACTGTGCTGGTAACAGGCCTTACACGCCTCAAAACAGAGGAGGTTTGCTCAAAAAAAGAAGCTATGTTCTGTCTACACAGGATAGGGGACAGGAACCCACTACATGCCATTTGACCAAAGGAGTGAGGAATTCAGAAGACATCATCAGTATTTTTAAGAAAGTAAAGCAGGGGAATATTATTTATTCATTTCATTATGAGCACAAATCCATGTTGTCAGAACTGTAAATGGCAATGTCACAAAGGGAGGAAAATCTGGAAGCACAAACTCTTCCTCACAACATGAAGCACTGTAGAAAGTCCATTTTTTCAGAGTACAACCCCACTAGGTTCCTTGTGGCAGTAAGCCTTGATTTTCCTATAGCAGACATCCAGGCAGCTCAGAGTGTTCAGTTTTGGATGTACAAGTCAGCAGTCACTAACGTGAATCTAGTTTTAAATCTGTCTGATCAAGACTGCCTTCCTAGAAAGAGCTGGGATTGAACAATTCCAGCATTTAAACAATCTTTACTTTTCATTCTCCCTTGCTCTACTGTGGATTTTTATTGCAAGTAACAGATTCCCTTCTCGAGCCTCCTTCACAACAGGACCTTTATCCATCCTTCGCAGCTCCTTTTCCCAGAAGCCCTTTACCCAAGCTTCATATTACTGGTATTTAACAGTGCGCTATGGGATGCTCTGGAGTCCTCAGTAAAAGGTGCTTCTACCACTTCATTTGATTACAGGCAATCATTTTCCCCGTGTAGAAAAAGGAATGCTTCTAATACTCCTTTTGAAACAAGAAATGCATCAGCCTCCATTGATATTCTATGAAGGGTGACTTAAAATCCTCTGTAAAGTTATGAAAGTCATGTCCCAGCTTATACATAAAGTCTCTTAAGGTTTACAAAATTATTCCTTAATAACATCTGAGCAGTTGGTGACAGGATTTCACCACGATTTTCCATTTCTAACCAGCTACCAGAATAACTCTTACTAACCTTGCAGTATTTTGTCTTTGTTGTATCTTGTTTCTCCACTGAAAGAGATCATAAACGACAACGAAAAATTAACTCATCATTTTACTGTGTTTTCAAAAATGTTGTTGTCATAAATAACAAGAGACAGCAGAGCCTGAATGTAAAAAATGACATAACAGTACAAAAGAGACTCTTTTCAAAATGATACATACGAAGACTTTGTAACAATAAAAAAACCATTTTCAAGTAGTCAATTCCAACCATGCTGTCAGTATTTAATAAGACAAAGCCATCTGGAATAAAAGTAAGAGAAGTAATTGCTTAAATTTACCATAAATGCGGAATAATTTATCTGTAACAACTACACCAACATGCTGGAGAGAACAAAGCTGCAGGAAGACTCTGGAGTCCTCTTATGACAAGCACATGCTGGCAGCTGGTTCTCTGAATTTTACAAGGAACCAATTCCAGAGATTATCAAGGGCAGCAGCAGAGCTGCACATCTTGAAGAAACAGAGCCTAAGGAGTCAGAGCAGAAGAAATCACAGAGTCATGCAATGATCTGGGTTGGAAAAGACCGTGAAGATCATCTTGTTCCAAACGCCCTACCATGGGCAGGAACACCTTCCACTATCCCAGATTGCTCAGAGCCCCATCCAGCCTGGCCCTGGACGCTGCCAAGGATGGAGCAGCCACAGCTTCTCTGGGCACCTGTGCCAGGGCCTCTGCAGCCTCACAGGGATCACTTTCATCCTCATATCCAATCTAAACCTCCTCTCTGTCAGTCTGAAGCCATTCCCTCTTGTCCTGTCACTCCAGGCCCTTGTCAAGAGTCTCTCTCCATCTTTCCTGTAGGCTCCCTTCAGGCACTAGAAGGCCACAAGGAGCTCACCCCAAAGCCTTCTCTTCTCCAGGCTGAACAATCCCAATTCCCTCAGCCTTTCCTCACACAGAGCTGCTCCATCCCTCTGATGTCCCTGCTCTGGGCTGGCTCCAGCAGCTCCATGTCCTTGCTGTGCTGGGCCCAGGGCTGGAGGCAGCCCTGCAGGGGGGTGTCAGCAGAGCAGAGGGGCAGAATCGCCCCCTCCCCTGCTGCCCACGGGGCTTATGCTAAAGGAGGCAAAAAGCTCAGCTTTCCTACAAATTAAAGTTTTCTCCTCCCAGCTATAGGAAGCTGGAGCTACTCGGTCCAGCCAGCTAAAAACCTCTGTCAACGGAGCGGAACTAGACCTTAAAAAGTCTCCCCGCGTAACAAACACCAACTCTTTAACGTCTCACAGGAGAAACGTTCACACCACCATTGCTACTGAGCTCCTTGCCCCACCTGAGAGCTTTTGTTCAGTCCCCGCCTCCCACTGCCCGTGACCGAGGTGGGGACGCGGCCCCCGGGGCACCGCCACCGCCGGGGATGCGTGGGCGGTACTCACTGCCGCACGACCGTCAGCCCGAACCGAACCATGGCGCAGGTGAGCGCAGGACACGCCGCCCGCACTGCGGCGCCGCGAGCCCCGCGCCCC
>VZRL01001503.1:127769-161105 GCA_013397895.1 Origma solitaria
CGGGGAGGGTTTGCGGGTCCGTGCCGCTCCCTGACGGTAGGGGGCGGTGAGGCCTGCTCCGACTCCGCGAGAGGGAGCGGCCTCACGGGAGGCTCGGGCTGGACAGCAGGGAGGAATTCCTCCCCCAGAAGGTTATCAGCATTCAGACAGGCTGCGCAGGGCAGTGCTGCTGTCACCGGCCCTGGTGGCATTTAAACGCCCCTTGGATGTGGCGCCTGGGGACGGGGTTCAGAGGTGGGCGTGGCAGTGAGCGGTTTGCACTTGTATTTCTCCACCCTGAATGGTTCTGTATTCTTACTTTGCAACTGCAATTAGGAGCCTTTCGCCTTAAAACTCGGGGTTTCACATCATCTCATGACGCTGGTGTTAAGGAAACTTTCTTGTCTCAGCATTATGGAGCTACTTGGAGTCACCTGAGCTGGGACCGCAGCCCGTTCCCAGCTGCATCCCCCACACTCTCAGTGGGACCAGGTTTCCCATACCACAGTCTCAGATGTCCAGATCATTAAAGTACTTCAATTGTGTTGCAATTACTAAATAGCTAACAGCCTGAGCTGGTGCCTCCCAGGAGGGACCCAGCACAAAGGAACCCCTGGGCTTTTACACCTTCACAGATTAAGGCTAGGAAAGTCTGGGTTTTCAGCTCCCGACGTGTTCTCTGAGTACCCATCCTGTGCCTGGTGCCACAGGGTGCTGCGTTGAGTGAAGGGCTGGCAGCTCCCAGCTCCTTGTCTCAGCTCGGGCTGCTCTAGAGCTCAGCATGTAGCTGCACTCGGAGCTCCCTGTACTGAGTGTGTTCCTCCACACCAGGACCAGAGGACCGACCGAGCTTGCCCCTTTGCAGAACACAGAATACTTGATGATATTCAGTCTGGTTACATCAGCTCGGTTAACACTAACTGGCAGCAGGGCTTTGCTCAGAGTAGTATCATTGATACCATCAATACATTGATATGTATATGTGGAAGGATAAAGGACATTATTCACAAGTCAGTTAAAAGTCTGGGTAGCCATATCACACCCCTGAGTAACCATCAGCAAAGAAGAGCCAAGGAACAGTTTAAACCAGCAGTTTCCAAGGCAGAGAAGTGTGAGGTGCTGGCATCCCCATGCAGCTGGGACCACACCGGTCTTGTCCTGCAGAACTCATAGAATCACAGAATGCCCTGGCTTGGAAGGGACCTTAAAGATTATCTGATCCCAAACCCCTGCCATGAGCAGGGACACTTTCCACTATCCCAGGTTGCTCCAAGCCCTGTCCAACCTGACCTTGAACATTCCAGGGATGGGCAGCCAGAGCTTCTCTGGGCAACCTAGAAATTCCTGCTGGGAAAATAGAGAAAGTAACACAAGAAGTGACTGCAAGTCATCATTTCCCCCTCAGAAAGCTGAAGTTTTATGGATTACAGACAATGTGATTAACCAAAATATTATTTGGTAAGATAGCTGAGTGTATTTCCTTCAGGATTTCCCAACTGGATGGAATAAATGCTGTCTAGAAATCAGAGAAATTCTCCTGGGTTGCCCAGAAGTCTGACCTCAGTTTGAAGCTGGTTTGTGCTTCAATACTCAACACATTCTAAATGAAGACTGAAACATAATTTATTTCATTTGATAGCAGTTTAAAGCAGATGCAAAATTAAATATTTAATACAACAGTGGGTCTGTGTTGTTCCCTTTTTATCTTCCTTTGGCAATGTGGCACTAACCTCATATTTCTGTGGTGCCTCTCCTCCACAGATCTTGGAACTGCCATTTTAAAAGGGTGACACCAGTGACAGTCTTGCCTGTAAACAAGCCAGTGCCAAATGACTCAGCTCTGACCTATTTCTATTGTATCACCATTAGAAACAGCCACGTTCTGCTGCGGTGATAAAACCCCAGCTGTGTCTCAAGTGTGCTTTAGAGGGACAAGACTCAAACATGAGCCAACACTGATAACATCTATACTCTTACAAGGGTGTGTTTTGGTACAGATCCATTTGCAAAAGTGACAGCCCTTCAGGCAAAGTTTTAGAGAGACTTTGTCTGAAGTCACCCAGTTTGGCTTTGTGAGAAAACAGCTTGAAAAGCCTGTGGCTTCTGACTTAGAGCCTCATGGCTTGGCTACTAGATCAGGTTTCCCTTTTCAATTGTCATTTGGGATCAGATCTTGCTTCTTGCTCTTATAAATACACCCAGCAGAAACCTCTGCTGAATTTCTTCGTTTTGTGCTGTTGCATTCTTCTGCCTGTATAATGCTCCTCGGAAGGATGTGCTGGCCTGAAGAGAGGCATAACACAGGAAAATCCTACATAGAGATTGTGTTGTGGACAGTTCTCAAATTTGGCCTGCTGGAGAACACAGTTCTTTGAATTTCCTGCATGGAAGAGTGACTTTGAGAATGTTTTTAATTGTTTTTAAGCTGGTTAGGGCGACATACAGACTGCAAACAGGGAGCAGAGCCAGCCCCTTGGGACCGCCTGGCTGCAGCGAACCCCTTCCCTTCTGCTGGACCTGTGGCTGCGGGCGGTGTGGCGGAGGCGGGAGCTCAGGTGAGCGGTGCCCCGGGGCTGTTCCTTGCTTTGCCGGCACGGCATTCCCGGGCCCGTCCCGGCATTGTCGCGGGGCCGTGCGCGGTGCGCGGGCGCCCTCCCGCGGAGCCCTCCCGCACTCTGCGGCGCCGCCGCGCCCGCTCCGCAGCGCTCACCTTCCCTGGCATCGCAGATCCATCCCTCGCCCTGCTGCTGCTGCACACCGAGGAGGCTCGCAGCCGTAGTTAGACATTCCTGGTGCAAAGCTCTGTAGCGTTGGTCCGAGCCCTAAAACCTAAACTTGGGAGATTGAATGACATCAGTGCACACTGGAAAGATCGATACTTTGTTGTGTCTAAGAAGCAGATCCAAAGTAACTGGAACAAAAAACTTCTCACAGAAGCAAACAAGTTGAATTTAGAATCATAGAATATCCTGAGTTGGGAGGGACACACAAGGATCATCCAGTCCAGCTTCTAGCCCTGCACACACACCCCAACAGTCCCACCCTGTGCATCCCTGAGAGCTTTGTCCAGACGCTCCTGGAGCTCTGGCAGCCTCAGGGCTGTGAACACTGCCCTGGGGAGCCTGTTCAGTACCCGACCACCGTGTGGGGGAAGATCCTTTTCCCGATATTCACCCTAACTCCCCGACATAGCTCCAGCCATTCCCTCAGGTCCTGTCCATGGTCACCACAGAGCAGAGATCAGTGCCGGCCGGCCGCTCCTCTTACCCTCAGGAAGAAGTTGCAGACTGTGATGAGGTCTCCCATCAGAAAGAACGTGAGGAAGCTGGAAAAACTGAGATAAATTTTTGTTTGGGTGTGCTGGATAACAGTGCTGATTTAATCTCTCATCCTCCAACTGGTTGTGTCCCATTCACAGCTTTGCTCAAGTTCTGAAAACCCTCACTGGAAAGGTCAATGTATTGCTCTTCAGGGATGCTTGCAAGTTCTCTGTCAGATGAACCAGAGCATTTGCTCTAAGAAGTGTTCCTGAGTAATCTGAGGAGCCAAACGCAGCTGGTCTGCTGACCTTTCCCTCTCTCCTTCACTGCACTGTCCTAATTCTTCTTGCAGTTTCTAGAAGAGCTGCATTTTGGAAGAGCTCAAATAACAACCCAGTTTATTTTTAGAGAAAGCTCAATAGCAAGACCAAGCTATCACCACATCGTTTCCACAGAAGGACAGGCATTTAAGGAGACAGACATTTTCGATTATTTTGTTTTTTTCTTTGCATCAGCTCCTTTCTCTCTCTCTAGCAGGTTGCAGCAAAACTCAGTGGTTTTTCTTACCTCAGTGTAAATCTCAGCTTTACTCACCTTAATTTGTAATCTTAACAGATCTTGATTGAATGCAGCTGTTGCTGAGGGATGCCCTTCCCCACAGTGCCCCCTGAGCCCAGCAGAGCGTTGACCTCGTGTTCTCCCTGACAAGTGTCTTCACTGAGACTCCCACAAGTTTCACTGTTGTCTGCTGGCTGCATCAGCAGGAACATCAGCTGCCCTGCAGGAATTCAAATCACCTTTGAGAACCCTTTTCAATAGAATCACAATCAGAATCCCAGGATGGGTCAGGTTAGAAGGGACCACAGTGGGGCATCTGGTGCAGCCTCCCTGCTCCAGCAGGGCCATCCCAGAGCACAGGGCACAGGATTGTGTCCAGAGGGTGCTGAATATCCCCAGTGAGGAGACTGCACACATTCTCTAGACAATCTGTTCGGGGCTTGGTCACTGCATGGTTCCAGTCCTTCACGGGCTCCAAGCTGAGCCTACTAAATGCCAGAAATTGCTAGTCGTGTTGTTCAGTGGTGGTCAGAGAAATCCCAGGACTTGTTATGTTTTAGAATCTCTACCTTTAGTGCAGATAACCTTGGAAATATGAGGCTCACCAGCCATTTGGCAGGGAAAGCTTCAGAGACTTTCCCTAAAACCACAGGTCCTAAGATTGTGTGATTATGGCTAGAAAGATCTGTATCTCCTGACCCCCAGCTTCCTGATTAATCCATATTTCCTATTAATTTTTAAGTAATTCCTATTCATTCCATAATTAATGCATATTTCTATCCATGATTTTTTTCTATTTGTTCTTATCTGTTTATTTTTGTTCATATGTTTCTTCATTTTAGCAAAATTTGCTTTTTTCATTTGAGTATTTTTCCTTCTCCCTGTTCATTTTATCTTGGGATTTGTTTGGGGTTTTTTTCCCTTTTGTTTATCTTTGGTTTTGGCAATATAATTCACTTTATGATAGCGTTTCCCCAGTGTCTGCCCAAATGCCTCTTCTTCATTCTTCAGGGTCTCTTTGCTCTCCCCAGGGGTGAAAAAGGGCAGGAAATTCTCGAGAAAACTGCTCCTGGATGGCAGTGGAGAGGTCAGGCCAAACACATCACACAGGAGGTGGGTCACTTCACAGCAGGCATCCACAATCAGATGTGGGAGAGGGAGAGACTGAGTATCCTGCCCTGCTGGCCACAGGCTGAGGAAGCAGACTCCGGACAATGGACTCATTTCTTCCCACTGGCCTTCACCACAAATCCCACTCCTTTTATTCGCAGTTTGCTCAAAGTTTATAGAAAGAAAAACAACCTGATTTCTGCAGTAGCATTCCAGTGCAACAAACAACTAAGTGGAGACTTAAATCATATTTCAATTAATTACAAAACATGCACTCCATCTGGCTTTCCACTAGCTCAATTTAATTCCCACAAAATGTTTTGATCCTGCAACTTACCGCTTTTTAGGACTTTGTTCTCCTTGAAGCTCATGGGATTGCATACCAGAATCTGCCTATCCAGTGGGAAGGCAGCTACATTTTAGAGGCAGGCTTGTTCTGTAACTGCAACATTCATTTCATATGCCTGCTAACACCATCTATCCAGATCAGAGGCTTTAGAATCACAGCCCACCATGGAAGCATCACCATGAAGTGAGAGATGCAACCAATTCGCTACAGGAATAAAAGCAAGCCAAGAGAATTTAGGTCAAGGTGAGTTTATTGTCCATACAGCATACCTAATCCCGCCAAAACACTTTTCTTAGAACCATCTTTAAACTAGTCAAAACAATAGGTTATTAATAAAAATGACAACACTGAACAAAGATCTTTTAAAAGTCAATCAAGACTACACTGTATCAGAATCTTATCCATCAAAAACAACCTCGTGTACTTTCTAAATACTTTTGTTTACACTGATGTCTACTACCACACGTTCTAGCATACCCTGACCACATAAACATCCACACCTCTTAAAGAGCACATTTGTGAGAGAATAACGTTGACTTGATATGGCATCACACTCAATAAAGCAAAAAAAAAAACAAAACAAAACCAACAAAAAAAAACCAAAACAAAACCAAAATAAGTTTGAGAACAGAAACTGTGCAACCGAGAGTGATTTCTGAGGTACATGAGAACATGGTAAATAAACATAGTGGAAAAAATCCAGTGGCCAGGTGATTTGCTGAGTAATTAAGAGCTGTCTGATTACTCAAGCATAAATCATCGACATTGACATGGGATTAATCGTTACTTTTCTCTTTCACAAGCATATTGAAAATACAAATAAATACATTATGAGGTGCTCCTACACTACAGTAACGGGAAGGAGGGAAGATCATCGAAGTACCATGAATAGCAAACTGAGAGAGAAACGCTTTTAGCAATTGTACCAATCCTTTGGCACTTGGGAAGGCAGAATGAGCAACACGTTTTTTATTCTTTTTTAATCAATCAGTTGGGAGGTTTACAATTTCTGCAATTCAAGGGGGAAAATCTCACACCTCATTTGCAGTAACAACACACGTCCTCTAACATCTGTTAAAAGACAGTACTAGGCAGTAATTTTATTCTGAAAGCTACTGTGAAAGCACTCAAGTTGTAGGCTTTCCAGCCTTTAAACATACAGTGCACTCTAACCAGAGGGTTGGCATTTGATGAGCACGTCACTGCAGCCAAGGACACTCCTCACCCTGGCAGGGTCACACACAGACCCTGTGGGGGACTGGGAATGCTGAACGGCTCTGCCCCTTCCAGCGCACTTTGCCCTCACCCTGTGGTGGAGGAGCTGACCTTGGAGGTGGCCCTTAGCCCCTGCTCCATCAGTTCTGCTGAGGGGTGACACTACAGGGACCATCCCTGTGATCCTGTGCAGGGACCATCCCTGTGATCCTGTGCAGGGATCACCCCTGTGATCCTGTGCAGGATCATCCCTGTGATCCTGTGCAGGATCATCCCTGTGATCCTGTGCAGGAATCGCCCCTGTGATCCTGTGCAGGGACCATCCCTGTGATCCTGTGCAGGGATCATCTCCGCAATCCTGTGGCCGCCGTGGGACCAGGGTGTGCAGGAGCTGGGATGAAGAACAGGGGCAGGCACCCTAAATGCTGGTCCTGCTTACACATGGCCTACAGCACAGAGCAAACCATGCCAATGTGATGGACACGGTGCCAGTGCTCGGAGAGGTCACCTCACCATCAGGACTCTGTGGTACAGCTCCCTGTGACACCACAGGGCAGGGCTGCCAAGGAATGATCTGATCTGATCTGATCTGATCTGGTCTGGTCTGTGTGCCTCTGGAGTCTTGCTTCAATAACATCAGCTGTTTTTTTTCTCCAGGACAGAGACACTGCACTGGAACTCCGGCTGCTCCCAACGCAGAACGTCGAGGCAGGAGGCCAAGGCTGTACCCAGCTGTGGCTTTGGGGAAGACAGACCTGCTCACCAGTGGAGAGTCAATGCATTTTTTCCACTATGAAAAGGATACCAGAGACCAAAAAGGAGCCAGTGCCCCACCTCAGCTGCTTGCAACCTCTCCCCGGCAGGTCCCGGGGCAACCAAACTGTCACTGTGTGAGGTATTGTGAAAATGGGAACCATTTCTTGTCCAGCAAACCTGAGGTAAGTATACCATCTTTGCAGGATGTGATCAGGAAGGAAGAAAAAAAAAAACGAAGAAGAAAAAGGAAACAATAAAATAAAATTTAAAAAAATTAGGATTTTCCACACTATTAGGAAAAAAAAAACCCCAAAAAACCTGTACAGGGCATTTCCAGTAAATCAAAGAACTCATCATACCTCCACTTAACCATCTACTTCAGGATTTGAAATTTAAGCAGTAAAATAATATATTATAAAAATGTTTATAAAATAGCAGCACACTCAGTGAAACAATACAGCTAAGTACTGTTAATGTGAATAAGAATGAAACAAATCATAGCTTCTTAGCAGCGCAAAAAAAAAACCCCAAAACCCAAAACCAAAAAACCCCCCAAAACCAAAAAAAACAACAAAACCTTAGAATCCTACTCCATTTTCTACCCTCATCTAGCCAAATAGGCTGAGTCCATACATATAATATTCTTTGAAGTAGCATGTTCTTTCTGGATTTTTGTCTTAAAAATGCAAACATTAACATTTCAACCAACAGCTTCATATTGGATATCTGCAAACTGTTAATACAATTGTGCAAAAAAAAAAAAAACCAAAAAAAACCAAAAAACCAAAAAAACAACCAAACCAAAAACAACAAAAAGAAAACCCCAAAAGTTGCTCCAACTCCTTTGCCATCTAAATGCCTCTTCGTTACAGGTGGAGCAGGAAAATAAATTCAAGTACACTGAATACACCTTTGTAATAAAACTCCAAGTCACACATCTTGATGTTTACCACCATGGATGTTGCACCAGCAATTTTCTTTCCTTATCCATAGATAAGCATGCAGGTGGCATTAAGATACTTCTGTGACACTGGACAATACAGATGGTCAGGCTTTTATCCGGAATGTCATGACAGGAATGTCATCGGAAGCGGGTGTTGGTATTTCCAGCAACACCACAGCTAACCAAGTACATCAGATTCTGGAAAATATTGACTATAAAAAGCTATACAAAGACTTGCTTTTGTGACTTCTTTCTTTCTTTTTTTTCTTTTTTTCTTTTTTTTTAACATTTTTAAAAATATTTTTCTTTCCTTGGCAAAATTGTCATAAACCATCTCATTTAATCCCTTAGGAACAATTTTCAAAGTGCTTTTCGAATGAAATGGTTTACAAAAACGCTCACTGTGGATCGATAAAGTTAATGAAATGCCGAAAAAGTGTGGGGGCGGGGAGTGGGGAAGAGAGACGAGGGATCAAACCAAACCTCATCTTCTTTAACACAGTGAGGGGCTGTTACAAGGGAAGATGGACAGAGCATCATTTAAATGTCTTTGTGGCCAAGCTAAGAAGCTGCCAGAAGTTAACATGGACATGAAGCATGAGAGCTGTAAAGAAATATAATGCTTTCCCTAGATGATCCACCACATCTTGCAATCCAAAGGTTGGAGGTGGTCTGCCCAGCCAACAGGTCGGGATTAATGTGTGCGTTCCCCCCCCCCAGAATGTGAACACTTGGGAACCTTGGCTCGGCCCACAGCTAGGTAAATGCAATTGCCCTCGTGCCAAAGATGCTGCTGGGTTTAGAATGAACCATTTCTGAAGGAAAAGTAGAAAAAAGTCAAGAGGGGGAGAGGGGGTGGGGGGAAAAAAAAAAAGAAAAAAATTAACTAGAAAAAAACCCCAAAAGACACCTGCTCTTCTGGCTGGTAAAATAAAGCATCTTCTTTCTTAGGTAGCAGCTACCACAGACAGCAAGAGTAAACAAAACTAACATACAGAGATCCAACAAACACTTCTGACTAATAATAGAGGTGACAGATCAGCAAATCTCTTCTGCATTCAAAATGGTTCAATTGCTTCAGGGATCTTCTCCCACTTAGCCCTAAACCCCTTATTCTATTGCTTTGCAATCTAGTCAAGCCATAAAATCGCACACACGATGCCTTTCTTAAATCTAAAAAAGGGGTGTATGCACTAGTTTATAATACACAGACAAGTATACTCTACTTTGTTCCCACAAACGCAGGCTTACATTGATCTAGCTACTTTGTATGCTTTTATAAGCATTTAATGTCACTGATACATAATCAAATAGCAGTTTACCAAATATATCGTGGGATTCCCTTCTGTAGAACATCACAGGCACCAAATGCTTTTTTTTTTTCATTATTAAGTTTTTGTACTTTTTTTTTAACCTAAAAGAGCTTTAAATATGTTCTATGTGGGAGCAGATTAAAAAAAATTCATTCTAAAAATAATAACAAAAATAAAGGGTCTGGGGGAGGAAGCGTGACTTTGTGTTCCGATGTCCTCACAGGTTGATGTCTCTCACATCTGTGGGAGTGCTGGCCTGGTCCAGTTCATCCACTGTCTTGGAGGGGTTGCTCTGCTGCTGCTGCTGCTGGACTTGCCGCAGGCTGTTCACGAGTACTGCCTCGATCTGTTCCTGACAAGCTTTAAGGCAGTCCTAGAGAAAATAAAGCAAATTCATCTATTTTTGAAGATAAATGCGGGGTTTTTTTCCTTAGTGGGCTAACAGAAGTTGGAAGAGCATCAATCTGGTATTCCTGAGAAGCGTCTGCTCTGACACAAACCAACATTGAATTCTGACAGGTAATCACTGTGTACAAACTCCCTGCGTTAAACAGTGTTAATGCTGTATTTATTAGGCTCTAAATCTTAGTTTTTTACTGGTCTTTGCTCAACAGGTTGCCCAGAGAAGCTGTGGCTGCCCTGAAAGACTCCAAGGCCAGGCTGGATGGCGCTCTGAGCACCCTGATTTAGTGGAAGGTGTTCCTGCTCATGGCAGGGGGTTGGAACTGGATGATCCTTAAGGTACTTCCAACCCAGGGCATTCCATGACTCTATGATTATCTGATTTATGTGGTTTTCTCAAGCAGGAACCGAAGTATTACAGAGAAACAATTTTTCATTCTCCTATGCAGGGTTAAGCCACTTGAGTATGTCTTTGCAAAAAAAAAAGCTGCAGTTTTATCCTGAAATAACCTCCATGTGCTATATCAGGATCACACAGACAGATGCACTTCATACAGAGCAAACTGATGGTACATTGGAGGAGAAATTTTGAGGTCCCTGAATGAACAGGGTGCTCTGGGGCGCTTATCTGTCACACATTTGGGTTCCCAAGGCAGAGGCAAAAGGAATGGAAAGCGTGACAATTCACACAAGCCCCAAACATGCAGCTGCATTTTTGGATCATAGAATCATTTAGGTTGGAAAAGACCTCTGAGATCATCAAGTCCAACCTTTGAGTAAACACCACCTCAACAACCAGAGCACTGAGTGCCACGTCCAGTCACTGTCTGAACATACAACCAGTTCACAGAGACCACTGCATTACAAACTACGCAACATTCAGAGAAAACGCAGGGTACAGCAACATAAATATGGGAGCCTGTCCATCAGAAGTCCCGCAAAAACCACGAAGTATAAAACCAGAAATAAATGCAAAGGATTCACCACATTTAAACCAGACACAGCAATGAAGAAGACTACTATTAAAATATTTACAGGATGTTCCACATTCTTGATAATACACTGGAAGACAAAATAATGTGGTTATTCAACAAAAAGAAAGTGTGAGAAAACATTGACAAACCCTGAGTTATAGGAGAAACTGAAAAATAAGACCCAAACTGCGACTGTATGAACACAAAGCCAACCATGTTCAGTGTGTTGGGACTGGGAGTCTCAATCTGACACTGTGCAGGGGGACACGTGGTGCTACAAGAAATGGCATTTTCCAGAGGCAGCCCTGAGGAGTCCTTCTGAAAAAGGCACTATACTGTAAACTTCCTGCAGCCTCAGTCTGCCTAAGAGCTGGCTGGGTCTCTCCAGGAGTCTTCAGGGAATAGAAGCAGGATTTTAACCTGATCCCTCTGCTTTAACCACAGCCCCCACAGCACCTGGAAGGGGTGGTGAGGCTCGGCACCACCATTCCCACTGTCAGGAAGGGGAGCTGAAGAACAGAGCTGGGCACTGACCTCCACAGGGTTCCACGGGCACTTATGAACCCACCATGGGATAGGACTGCAATGCTGAGGCACTGGGCCCTGACCAACACACCCCTTTTTCTACACAGCACCAGGTTACTGGGGAGAGTTTGAAATATTCATGTGTGGAGGATTGATTTGTCATCCCAGCCCGACTGGGAAAAACATGTCAAGTGAAGAGGATCTGTTCCGCTGACACCACTGATGTTCGTGATGGGGGCAATCAGCTCTGGTGGGTAATGAACACCCATTTTTCTTGGCTACCAGCCAGCAGCTGCTGGCTGCTAAATCCTGTCCTCAGATAAAGAAAATCCCCCATTATCAGCTAGGGTGGACTTTAGGTCCATTGTAAGCATTCACCTGTGGGTAAGAGGGCAATGACAGCAAGTCACTGCATGGGTCAAGGCATTTTCAAGTGTGGGGGCACGAGTTTGGAGACTCTTGTAACAGATGACACTTGTAATGTGCTTTTTTTGGGTATAAGAACCTCTTTTAAAGCACAGTTTCAAAGTACTGTGTCCTCCTGAAAACAAGCCAGATTTTTTTTAAGCAGCTTCAGACTGCAAAGTTTAATGAGGCAATTTCCTTGCAGGCAGGCTTGGGGAAGGAAGGGTGGCGACATGCAGAACATGAGGCTTGAGCATTTGGAGTCAGCTTTGTCTGTTCCTAAACACCCTCGTGTATGATCACTTACACCATCACTATACAAACTTCTGATGGGCAGTGTGATGATTCATTTGATGTATGAAGAGGCTGAAATCTCCAGACAACCTTATAGAGAAATGGGTCATTTCAGGTGTCTTCATTTTGTACATAAAAACAATTAAGTAGCCTCGACTGGACTTGTCACATGGATTTTATTTCATATGGGAATCCACAGACCACTGTGTATTATTTCCCTGGTCTACATCTAGGTTTTGAACTTAAAACCACCAAATTCTTTAAAACGAAGAAACTTATAGTAAAATGATCAGCACGCTGCATGCAGCATGAAATAGCTTTCCAAAAGAGTGTTGCTAGTTCCATGCTAAAGTTCCTGGGATGTTAATCTCACAGGTGAAAGGGAAAAACCCTAATTCAGTGTCTCTTATCAGCCCAGCTGTCACAGTGTGATAAGGCAAGTGGCTTTATTGTATAGATGAGGGCACCACTGGAACTTTCAGTCAATCCAAAGTTAAGTCCATGAAATAGTATTTTTAACCCTTCCAAGTTTCATGTGGATCTGCTGCATGGGTACATATTTTAGTGCTGGACTTTCATTTTGCAAACTCTAAACAGCACTGACAACAGAGGATTAAGTTTTGAGAATGCATCAAAGAAAAATCCCATGAATTGCATTATTTTCAGCAAATCTTCCTTGAAAGAACACTATAATGCACTGCAGTAATGACCTCAGATTTTGCAATACAAGGACTAGGCCATTCTTTCAGAATACTGCAGGGTTTGCCTTTGTTGTTTTTATAAAAAACTTTTTAAAGTGTGTGTCACATGGATCAACTTCCCCATTCTTCTATATGGTCTAGTAGTTTTAATGATTAAAATAATTCTGGTACTTTCCATTCCATAGTTTTATTTTTACTTCAGCATGTACAGAACTAAAAAGGCAATTAACTTTCGGGTTTCTTTTTTTTTTTTTTCATTCTGAAACTCTTTCATCCGTAGGTGATTTTACTCGCACGCTTGAAATGCATTTGAAGGAAAAGAAAAGCTTTTCTGTGTCTGATGAGGGGCAGCCTCGTGGCTATGATGGAAATGCTGGCAATGAAAACTGAAGGAGGAATCAGCAGCTCTATGGCATGATCTACTCACTCAAGTCAATAACCATGGAAGATTTCAATTTCCATTCATGACAATCTTGAAAGAAAGCACAAGCCCTAGGGAAGATCCTCCAGAATATTACACAGAATTCACTTTCTTGAACTTTTCAACACTGCTATGGTATATGTATGTCCTATACTGGCTGCCAGCTTCCAGTTTTAAACTGCCATTTATGGTTCATTGGCTCAACTCAACCAACAGGCTCTTGTTTGCACTGCACAAAATCCCAAAGCAAAGCTGGGAATGCTAAAAAAGCCTTCTGGCATTTTTGTGTTAAAGGGTGGTAAACATACACATTTCTTACTTCACAAGTAAGTGTTAAGGCCCCAATCTCTTCCTCTTTCTTCAAATTAATTGCAGAAGGGAAATCAGAAAAGGTCTTTTTTTTTAGGTGCACAATTTGGTTTGATGAATGGAAAGGATGCTGGTGATACCTGAAATGACACTACTGTTCACTGGTCATGTATGCATTTCTTGGATAATCTAAGAAAGCAGCAATCAGACACGTATTAAAGAGTTGGGATTTACATAAATTCCAGTGTGGAACATGTCATCTGTACTCCTACACAAAAGCTGGCTGGATTCCTCCACTGGTTCACATTTAAGCCCCGATTCAGACCTCTCCAAAGCACATGCTTCATTGTTGACATAAACAGGGATTCTTTCCCAAAGTGGGGCCTTTGTGCGCTGAGCATTGGCCTTTACCTCACTGACCTTCTCCAAAGCAAGAGCCTGGAAAGCTGCTGTAGGAATATCTTATCCATTTACTGTATTTACAGTGAGCTCACATCTAATGGATGCAGTTAAAAACAGAAATATTTTCCCTCCTGAAAGTATGTTTTTGCTACTGCAACAGAGCGCATCAATCACAGGTAAGTGTCTATGCCTGTTTTTCCATCTGGAAGTACAGAAAACAGTAATTCACTGCTCCAAAGAGCATTTCATACAGATTAATAAGGAGATCTCATTCAAAAAACCAAAAAACCCCCAAAACCCTCATCTATGCCAGAACTTCTCCACTTACTGTTGTCACATTATTGCAATAATGCAATAAATAAGGTGACTAACATTAAGGATCTGAAATATGGGACGTTTTTCTCTGCATTTTTTTGGTCTTTTTAGCAGTTTCAACAGTGTCCTTTCTAGACTCAGTTCCACTGTTTGCTTCACCACTCAGTTTGCTGGTTTCCTATTGCTCCTGTAGGCATTTCTCATTGCAAACAGGAGAGGACAATGTTTTCAGAACTGGGAAAAGGGAGAGTAAAGCCAAAACACCAGCAGGGTGATCCAGAGGCAGATGCCATGATACTCCCTGCTCAGTCTGATTTGGGATTTCTGGTAATCTCTGCAAGATAATACTCTGCAGATACGAGAAGGTGTGGGATTTACCCCACTGTAACAAACGCCCCGAGTGTTTAGTGAGAAAGGGGATTTAAAGAAAGCTGGGAGGACCTGCCTGTGTTACAAAGAGCTGCAGGAGCTGAGCACAGCTGGAGTGGCCGATCCATGGGAGCTGCTCCAGGGGCTGCGGAGCCACTCCTTGGGGCTCCCTCAGCGCCTCGGCCGCAGCCACGCCTGGGAATGGATCCGACGGAACTCCGCCATGAGCCCGCGGTGTCACTGCATCACCCCATTGTTGCTACACACGCACAGCACTCACTGGGGAACAAAAAGCTGAATGAAATGGAGCAGCTGCCAACTCAGGCAAAGACAACTTAGGAAACTATCTCATTCTTCCTTTCTCTGGGAGGCTACTTTGCCTGTTGTTTCCTTGCATACAAAATGCAGTCTGCAACAAATAAGGCAGGATAAGATACAGCGAGTCCTGTTTCTTGCTTCCAAAACCACAGGCCCTAGACACTACAAAGGAGGGGATAAATGGTGTATGTGCCGTAGGGACAACGATCAAATGCAATCCATTCAATACAGATTTCCATTATTTTTTTACTGCAGCTCTGAATTCTTGAGCACAGTGGTTCTTCACTTCTGTTTCTGCACAGAAATTTGTAGATCTTTATGAAGGGATGTCTCAGATCTTGGGAATAAAAAAAAAGATCCAGGCACTGATATATGTGGCACATATAAGTGGAGATATTTTAAATGCCATTTACTATGGATCCAAGTCTTCAAAACAGCCCCACTCCACATTTTCAAGGGCTCACAGCCAGCTGTTTCAACAAGCCTTTAAAAAATGCTTGGCTCCTTGCTTTTTTCTACTTCAGGCCCTTTAATATGCTTTGGATTTTCCCAGGCACTCAATACACACCAGTTACCACCTGGGAACAGACTTTTAAGGAGGACTTCTGCCCACGTACAGGCATTGGCTCTGCCTGAAAACCTCTCCCTGGCTGCTGATGCTGGAGAGGCCAACTCCATGTGTCATCCAGATGCACCCTGGATGGCTGCTCTCCCAGGAGGTGAAGGGATAGATTTACCCAAGACAGGTCTCAAGCAAAGCAGAATATTTTTTGCAAGGTCTTAAGAGGTGCCCTACCCATTCAGCTATCCTTCCTCACATCCCGTAATTGTGTACAGCAGTGATGCTTGTATCCTCCTCCAAAGAATCTGGCTCCATGAGGGACAGGATACTGCTCGCACTGGAGTGCTGCTCTGGGATGCTCTGGGAATTCCTGACTTCCTCAGTTGTTTATTTTCCCTTTACAATGACCCACCAAGAGATGCACAGCGAGCTCTGCGGCTTCCTGCAAGTAGGTCTGTTAACTCTTCGCTCACCAGCCTCTCCTGTTCAAGCAACCGCAATGGAAATGCTCCCAACCCCAGGCAGGAGAACAGACTGGAACATGCAATTCCCGTCCTGCAGAGCTGTGTGAAGTTAGAATCAGAGGCACAGAATGGTTTGGGTTGAAAGGGACCTTAAAGGTAATCTTGTTCCAGCCTCCTACAATGGGCAGGGACATCTTGCTCTAGGCCCGGCTGCTCACAGCCTCATCCACTCCAGCCTTGAACACTTCCAAGGAATTCTAATTCTAATTCTAATTCTAATTCTAATTCTAATTCTAATTCTAATTCTAATTCTAATTCTAATTCTAATTCTAATTCTAATTCTAATTCTAATTCATTCCTAATATCCAATCTAAACCTACTCCCTTTCCGTTTGATGCCATTCTCCCTTGTCCTGCCACTACAGTTCCTGATGAAAAGTCCCTCTCCAGCTTCCCTGTAGCCCCTTCAGATGCTGGAAGGTGCTCTGAGGTCTCCACACAACCTTCTCCTCTCCAGCCTGAACAGCCCCAACTCTCCCAGCCTGTCTCCATATGGGAGCTGCTCCAGTCCCTTTATCAACTCCATGCCCTCCTCTGAACTTGCTCCAACAGTTCCTTATATTGGGGGCACCAGGACTGTATGCAGGATTGCAGGTGTAGTCTCACAAGAACAGAGTAGAAGGGGAAAATCCCCTCCCTCAGTTGTGTGGTATTAGGTCTTCATGGCTCCTTGGGACAAAAACAATCAGAAAAGGCAGTTCCAATGCACTGTGCAGAGCTACTTTCACTACCCTTCAGGCTGCTGAGCCTCTCAAAGAGCAGCTCCCTGCTGTTTATCTCGGTAGCTGGAAAGAGTAATGAAACCAAGCTTTGCATGGCTCTGTTGTCACTCTTTCTCCAGCCTGTGACTCAACCCTCACCAAACAGCCCGGGACAGCTGTTTATCAGAAGTAACTGTTATCCCTAAAATTACACTGCCAGGATGCCTTGGCCATCTCATGTCTGGGGTACGCTCTGGATACAAGGATATCCAACACCAATGTTGGTTGTCTGCTTACCCAAGAGCTGGGCTCTAAATTACATTTTGTTTATTAATAATATATTTTTGGTCTAATTCTTGATGAAATATCCATTAAAAACATTCATTTTAACCATAAATTTAGCCAAACTCCAGTCTCAGTTACACCAATGTAAATCTAAAGTAACACCATTGATTTCAACCCCCTGGTTTATGCTGCTATTTCCCAGTAAATAGACTGCACCCTTACATTATCATTATAAAACAGTGAAAGTTCAGAAAAGCTCAGTGCAGTTAAGTTGCATCAGGGTTTCACTACCATTGCCTCTTTTCATCTGCTTGCAGCTTTGAAGCTGAAATTTTTCATGCTTCACCTCAGACAATGACATTTTTTGAAAAGCCAGTGGGGAAGTCCTGTCATCTGTTTCCATGCTAAGTAATCACACACTCCAAAACAAAAATTAAGCAGAAGCCCTCGTACCCTCTGGCTGGGAAGGACTCTCCCTGAGCTGCCTCATGGTTCCTGTAGGCTACCATGAGGCACAGGGGGGTCAGAACGTTTTCCTCTGCAGAACATTTAATTTCTGTGACTTCCCCACTTTTCTCCCATGTGATGCTCCTAAAGCCCAGGAACTCTAATTTCTCCCTCTTCACTAAGCCCCCCTTGGAAAACAAAATCATTCACACAGTGACAATGAATTAATTGTGTCACTGCAGAAACAGCTCTCAGGCATCAGAAATTCGGAAGTGATAGAACTGAAGCTCTTCATTCAACTTTAATTAAGTCCCAGTGTAAAATATATTACAATAGTCTTTACTCTTTATTAACACAGCCTTGGGCCAACTCTTACACAATCCAGCCAGTACATTTTTTACAACAATACATTTTGTACATGAGGCTAGTATTACTACCTATTGCTAAGCCTGCCCCATACTTCTCTGAGACCCTATTTTCAGTTGCTTCTCTCTCTCTCAAGCTTTAACATGTGGGATGAAAGTTTCCAATCCTGGGCCCTTTTGCATTCTTCAAATGCAAAATTCACAGAAAAAATACCTAGCAAAATATTTCTCCCAAAGTGAAATGGCTGGCTAATGAAAAAGACACTATTTTCTCAAAGTTAAAAAAATCTGACAACTTTGGTTAGGCTGAGACTTCAAATCCTGCAGGGAGTTAAGGCCCAATGGTGCCCCAACAATGGAAACACCTTTAAAAAAATAACACCACCTCTAATTTCTGCAAATGCTTGTATTTTTTAGCAATTAAATTATTCAGAAGCTCCTTTTGTCTTGAGCTTGTCTGGGGGATGAGTGAAACTCTCCTCTATAGTCTGCGCTGCTGTGGGCTGAGACCAGGAGCAAAGAGAAGAAAGCTGGTCTCAACCCAGTGCTGACAGACTCTTGGAGAGGAGATGTGAACAGCAAAATGTTAGAAGTTCTTTGTTATTTGGGAAGAGTGCTATTTTTTTTTCCTAAGGAATGCAGGCTCATTCAGATATGGGAAGATTTTCACCAGGATGGCAAAAAGCACATTTTTGACAAAAACCCCCCGCTTAATTTAAAAGAAAAGGTGTAAAGGAACTTTTAGTGCAAAAACAACCCCATCTTCTAACCACTCTAGAACGACTAAGATGTTTTGCTAGGTATTTTCTTTCAGACTTAAAACAATCTGGATGGAAAAAATCAGCACAGTAAAGTTTTTCCAATTTGCAAGATGCAGCAAAAGAGCCTTGTAGGCCTTACACCCAATTCTCTCAGGCACAGAAGATGCTCCTTTTGTCAGAGCAGGGACACCAAGGGCATCAGAGGGATGGAGCAGCTCTGTGTGAGGAAAGGCTGAGGGAATTGGGATTGTTCAGCCTGGAGAAGAGAAGGCTTTGGGGTGACCTCACTGTGGCCTTCCAGAGCCTGAAGGGAGCCTACAGGAAAGATGGAGAGAGACTCTTGACAAGGGCCTGGAGTGACAGGACAAGGGGGAATGACTTTAAACTAAGGGTAGGTTTTGACTGGATATTAGGAAGAAATTGTTTCCTGTGGCACAGGGTGCCCAGAGAAGCTGTGGCTGCCCCATCCCTGAAGTGGCCAAGGCCAGGCTGGATGGGGCTCTGAGCACCCTGGGATAGTGGAAGGTGTCCCTGCCCATGGCAGGGTGGTGGAACAAGATACCTTTAAAGTCCCTTCCAACCCAGGCCATTCTGTGATTCTACGCTTCAGACTTTAAGCACTCCAAATTGGAAATATTCCTTTTTCTGGGCAAACCCAATTCCAATCAAAATAAATGGGAAACCCCAGAACTGCATTTGAAAATTAGGATCAATTTAATTGTAAGAAAAAAAAGAAATATCAAAATTTTTGATGAACTGAACTACTTACTCCTTTTTAACTAAATCACAAAACCAAATCTTCATTTAACAATGCTATCACAGATGTAGTAATTCCACATATTTACTGTGTGAATTAAAAGCAATAAATTGGCACACGTTAAGGACAGCCTGGATTGTGCCTGTCTCACATCCTGCCTGGGAATTTAGCTCATTACTCACCTCTTCCAAACCAAGAATTTTTAGGTGATCCCTGAAGGAGGGCCAGAAGAGCAGTCTCAAGGCTGCAAGCACAGGACCAACAGCAGCATAACCCCTCCTGGTTTGCTGTATGTCCCAGGGAATGCTGCCTGCTCACTCCATCACCCTGGGCTCCCGAGGGGCTCAGCCTGCACCACCAGCCTGGGCAGGCAGAACAGGCTCTCCCCACCAAGCCTGAATCAAAACAGATCCCAGGAGACCAAGGAGCTTTGGAGACACAAACCAGAGTGCTGGGTCCACACCTGCAACTCACTCCCTGCAGAAGCACCCCCCTCCCTTGCTCCACTCAGCCTTCAGGACCAGGGCACTTTTAATGGCCCAGCTCTCCAATACCCCTGGGAAGTGAAAGAAGAGGAATGTGGAACACTCACCACATCTGTGTTTGTGATCTTGGCCAGGAGGTCCATGAGGCTGTCCCCATCATCGAGCTGAAGGCCACAGATGGCTGCTCCCACACTTCCAGTTGCTATCATTGATGGTGGGTACATGGCAAAGTTAAAATCTGCAAGAACAGATCTGGGAATTAGTCCAAGCACAGACCAGAAAAGCTGCAAAACATCAGAGGCAAGCAACATAAAAAAAACCACACCCAAGAATAAAACCCGGGGAAGTAGAAGAAAGGGAAAAGTGCCACTCTTTTTGGTCCCATGGAGCTCATTAGTCACACTGCTCATCACAAGCAGTCAAAGGAGGGGGAACAGACCTGCAAATTAAAATGGAAATGCGGTTCACTCTTTTATTCTCACTGATGCATAAAGTAAACCTGGACAATTTTTAATAGTCTTTCTTTAGTTTTAAAGAAAAAGAAAGAGAAGAAGGAGGCTTTCTGTAATTTATGTCAGAAATCTGGGTCTTGGTCTCACTAGACCTCTCTGTATAACCATAAAACTAACTGGAATAAGATATCACAAAGGACCAAAATGAGATTTTTAGTCATGTCAATTTTTAAAGACTTAATTAATTAGAGCATTTAAAGACCTGTTCGGGAACGAGATTTTAATTAACAGTTCATCTTTCCTACCTTAGCAATTAGGAAGTGAGAACACTTAAGCCCATAGCTATGAAATCAAAGAACAAAGATTGCATTTGTCATTACCACTATTTCTTAATAAACAAGTTGAAAATACACTTCAGAACTTCCTGTCACACATCTGTCAGATCAGAAGAGAAATTAAAATAAAATCCTGTGATCTTTATAAGGCAATTTTATGGTTTATGATACTGCCACAGACACTGGTTTATCAGCATGTCTTGCTAAATACCAGATCTTCTGCATCTTCAATATATTCCTAAAATGAAACTTGATTTGCAAGTTCTTTGGTTCAACAATAACTCATTAACAAACCTTTCTCTACCAGTTTTTAGTTGGGGGACTGGAGTAGAAGGAAGAGTAAACCAAAGTAATATATAATAAGCAATAAACCACAAGCAATACATTTCACCAACAGAAACAGATTATTACAGAAAATTGCCCAGCTGCAGATCCCGAATCCCCTCTGTTCACAAATTCTGTAACCCTGCTGATGCCTATGCAACCACTCAGGTTTTAGACACATGGGGAGCTGCTCTCAGCCTCCCAGACTCCAAGCTGGCACAAACTTCAATAGCTGTGGAGACAGCAACTTCTTCTCCAGGCTGGGATATATATCCCTGGGATTGAAGCAGTCCAGTAAGAAAGGCACTTGGGACATAACATCTATTGAGGTGGACCAGAGTGGGGGTGTTAGAAGTGGGGAGACAAAAGGAAGAGTTGAAACCCTGACATGGATGTCCTTGTCTCAAAAAGCCACCAGGAGGTGACCCCACCTGCAAGCCTAACACTGCATGCTGCTTCCTACCAGACATCACACTCTGACAAACGCAACTGAAGGAGCAAATTCGCACTGCCTGAAGCAAGGAACATGGACTGCCATTATTATAAAAATAAATACCATGCACTACTGTAATAATAAGAACCCGCTGTACAGAGAAAAGCTGATTCTTAGAAATGAAATTATATTGCCCTCACTAACTAGTGAGACAACAGGAGAGCCCCGACTCAAATTCTCAGGGCAGGATACAGCCCTGAGGATGCTGATGTCAGCAGACAGCAAGGGGTGGGAATTACACTCTCAGGATTGCACTTTCTCCCAGTCACCAGCGGTGTCCCCCAGGGCTCAGTGCTGGGCTCATTTCCCTTTAATAAACAACTTGGATGAGGGAATCGAGTGCACCGTCAGTCAGTTCTCAGATGACATGAAGCTGGGTGGGAGCACTGATCTGCAGCAAGGCAGGAAGGCTCTGCAGGCAGATCTGGACAGGCTGGATTGATGGGCCCAGGCCATGGGATGAGGTTCAACAGACAAGTGTTGGTGCTGCCCCTGGGTCACAACAAGCCCTGCAGCTCCAGGCTGGGGAACAGTGGCTGAGAGAGCCTGGCAGGAAAGGGCCGGGGGCTGCTGGACACGAGGCCACGTGTGCCCAGGTGGGCAAGAAGGCCAGTGGCACCTGGCCTGGATCAGCAATGGTGTGGCCAGCAGGAGCAGCAGTGACTGTCCCCCTGCAGTGGACACTGGTGAGGGGCAGCTCAAGAGCTGCGTCCAGTTCTGGGCCTGTCACTGCAAGATGGACTTGGAGGGGCTGGAGCGTGTCCAGCGAAGGCAACAGAGCTGAGGAAGGCTCTGGAGCACAACTCTGATGAGGAGAAGCTGAGGGAAGTGGGAAAAAGGAGGCTCAGGGGGACCTTCTTGCTCTCTACAACTCCCTGACAGCTCCCTGCAGCCAGGGGGAATTAGGGCTCTGCTCCCAAGGAACAAGGGACAGGACAAGAGGACAAGAGGAAACAGCCTCAAGTTGTCCCAGGGGAGGTTTAGATTGGATATTAGGAAAAATTTCTTCAGGGTGGTCAGGCATTGGACCAGCTGCCCAAGGAAGTGCTGGGAGTGACCATCCCTGGGAGTGTTCAAAAAACATGCGGATGTGGCATCTGGAGGCATGGTTTAATGGTGAACATGGCAGTGCTGGGTTAGGGTTGGAGTCCGTGATCTCAGAGGTCTTTTCCAAGCTTAATGATTCTATGATCAAAATAATTTTCATGTTTACCTCACGTGGATTTAGACAAACACACGTAAGGGATAATCCCACCCCTAAGCTGAGAAGCAACTTCCATGTTTGATCTTTGGACTTACCGAACCTTCTCTCACTTATGCATGGGAACTATGGATAGCAATTGACTTTCCATACTTTTCCCCTCCTTGTTGTTTTGGGAAGGGTGTAGTAAAAAGATGATGCAGGGAGGTCCCATGTCCAGCCAGGCAGGGCAGGCTGAGTGAAGGACAGAGCTCCACCTGCCCTCTGCAATTCCTTGCCTTGCATCATGACCTCCAGGTTATCTGAACGCCAGTGTTCTCGTGGCTGATTTTAGATCCACTCCCAGAAACTGTCTCCCTAGGAAGCTGAATAAAGAGGCACAGTGTCCCTGCCAACTAGCACTGCTGTAGGTCTGCTTCCACGTGGGGTCACATGCGAACATTTCTATGCCCAATAACCTTGTTAGCTCCCTTAATGTCATTCATAATGCAAATGAGACAGCGAGCGAATGGCCAGAGGCCCAGAGTGACTAAAGCTCAGCATCCAGAAAGTCTTACATTGCCTCTAGCTCTAAACTAACTTCCCTCCATAACAAGCACCATAAACTTGGCTATCAAAGCTACACATGCCCAGTCTTTGTTGTACAACAGGCAGCGATTTGTATCACTGGCTTCTATTTTTAGCATATTAATTAACTACTGCAACTGGTGAGGCAAGTGTCTCCAACTGGAGAGTGTGGCACCATTGTCTGAAGTCATCACCTCATCTTGAGCTATTGAAAATCATGGCAGTGACCCGCCTGCTGATATGAATTTAACCTGACATGCCCACAAAGGAATGGGGGGTGGTGCACCAATTTGGTGCACATGGTTCTCCACATCACTCTGGACCCTATTAGTGTGGAAAGAGCTCATTGAAAGAAAAGAAGCCACATTGTGCTGGGCCACCTAGACGGTTGAATAGAAAAGGCTGAGGAAAAGAGCAGGCAGCGCAATAAAGGCCATAATTAACATATTTCCATATTCAAGCAAAGCAACAACTACGTGAAATGTTTGTCAAGGTGCAACAAAAGCATAAATATTAAGTACCGTATCTGAGGGGATGCAGAACCGCCCTCTGAGTCTCTTAAATTCCATTGAGAAATTCAAAACAAGCTTTTTACATGCTATTTTCAATTATAAACCTCTGTCTTTGCTTATCCCATGACAACAAGAGAAGCCCTGCCATCCTCACTCTGTTTTCACCCAGGTAATACTGCCCCCCAAGAACTAGGTCAAAAATTTGCCCTGAGATTTGGAAAGAAAAAAGCGAGGCAGGGGCGGGCAGAGAGAACCTAAAAACGTGAGTTGCAACACATGTTTTTACAGCAAATTTTTGTAGGAGATGATGAAACCTGAACTACAGAGGAAATTTTATAGAAAGCACTTCTTACTGGACGCCTGGAATTTTCTAAAAAGCACTTCTCCCTGAACACCTGAAGCAAGGCTGAGAGCTAAACCCTTCTGTGTGCAAACTTGGTTAAGGAGCATCCAGAGCCTGCATCAAAGGCATGGCTCTGACTCTAACTTTGTTGTGATTTATAGATTTATTGTTGGGCTCGATGATCTCAGAGGTCTTTTCCAACCTAATTGATCCTGTGATCATGCTATTCCATGGGAAAAGTACAAAAAAGTCTCATTAAAAGTTAGGGAAGCAGTGCCACAAGGCACAAGAAGCAGCGCGTGGTCTACATGAATCTGAGCACACAAACACTTCAAGGGAAGACACCGAGTTGTTAAAAAGCACAGCTTGCTTTACTTTCTATTCCCAGGCAATAAACACGAGAAACCACCCCATTCCCACTTTAGTATCGCCTACTTCCTAAATGACGTCAAAAACAAGGGACCAGCCCTGCACAACCCCACTGACTGCAGCGCTGCGAATAAAAAAAGGCAATGCAAGAAACAGTGCCCTTTGAAACACAGACACCTGTGGAGCAGCCAGAGTCATCATGCAAATTCAGGGTACCCTGAACCTGTCCCCCACTTTCAGCCTGGAGCTGGCACAGCCAGGGCATGAGGAGGCTTTTCTGCCAGGGCAGCACACGTAATCCATGCCGAGGTTCCAGGGCTGTGAGCACCACGGCTGAGCTGTTTTGCTAGCTCTCCCCCAGTCCAGTGGTCTTCACTACCTGCAAGCCAGGAAAATGCAAGGCTGACAGTGAGTCCAAAGCAGGAGGGAACTGGAGGAAGGAACCCAGAGAGGTCTTGCAAGGGGAAGCCTTAACTCGCAGCCAACAAACAAAACTGTCAGAAGAAAAAGAGCGACTCACAAACACCCAGGCTGAATGTGCTTGGTGTGATAAAGTCAGGTGGGGGAACTCTACGATCTCACAACAACCCATGTTACTGCTCTGGCTGCTGGTCGGGGTTTTTGAGCAGCCAGTTTTCATCTCTATAATTTGATAGATATTTATTTTCAGAGTTGCAACCACAGAGTTGGAAACTCTGTCTTAAGGAAGCTAATTCCTCCCAAGGTGGGCAGAAAACAAAGGGGGAAAAAAGGTATGTTACCTCCACCAGAAAAACAGGTATTGATACACTAAAATTACACAGGTAATGGTCACAGCCAGCCTCAGACTTCACCCAGTCAATGGCTGTACTACGAAGACAAGCATGGATCTATATATAACCACATAAGTTTAAAAGAAAAGTCTAAGATAAACAATGGAAGTAGTAAATTTAATTCTTGTCTGCTTTGATCCAAACGTAACTCTAGGGTCAGTGCGCTACTCTTTTCTTTCTAATACAGTTGGTTGTATCTGCATTGGCCATCTTTTTCTCTTGCTCTTGTATTTCTCCAAGACACTGCAAATTTTCCTCACGTTAACTATTTATGCTTTTAAAGGCAAAATCAGATGACTCTTCAGCCCTTCAAACCAAACACAAAACTGTCAAGTAAACCAGGATGCAGACATGCTTCCATCCTTTGAGTAGGCGGGAGGGCAGACATCTAATTCTGTTCCTGGGCTACAGCAATGCAAACAGCATTTGGCCTTAATACAAATGGGTCTGAAGTACCTTAAATGTTAATGCTTCATCACAACTGTCCATGAGAGGTAAAGACACAGAAACACACTGAACAACCTATGGAAAGTAGATGAGCACTCTCAACAATATGGTCATTAGCTGACGGTAAATACTATTTCTGAACAACTGTTTGCACTGGTTGTTATTTGCACTTATGCTACACCTTGCTAACCAAGGAAGGATTAGGATGATGTTAGTGTCTGAACCACCAAAATGTCAGACCTGCAACTGGTAGAAAGGAGGACAACTCCTCTGGCAGCTCTGGAGTAATGCCAGCTTGTATCAGCATGTGCTCTCTTTCTCCATTGCCTTCCACCTCATGTTGCCAGATTTGACTGGTCATGAAACATTCCCCAGGTCCTGACTACTTGCTGATGGCACTTCCTTGGTTCTAGTGGCTCCTTTTTGCTGGAAAGCTCAATATACTGATATGACCTGCCTCTCCTTGGGACAAGCAAGATTGTTCTTTTGTTTAGCAATAAATTAACGTAGATTATTCTTTCTTCTGCTATGCAAGAAGTATTCATGCAAAAACCGCCGCTTTGCAACTTGTATTTAATTTCCTAAGACATTAATTTACACAATGAAGCCCCTGCAGACTTCTTTCTTCCCCTTTGCAAAGAACAGGCCCCAAATAAAACTTGTGCCACACTTTGCAAGTACAGACCCCAGTAACTTGCAATGGATGAAAAGGTGATGCAGAGTAGAATTGCCCAGCAGAAATTCTGAGGACCAAACAGGCCTCATGCTGTGTGGTCACCCTGCAGATCACTGCTGGGCTTGTGGGCCTCATCTCGCAGTCTTTGCTCAAACAACACTCCCATTGACTTCCACAGAACTTCTGTCTGAAGAAGGATGCAGGATTTGGCCCAGAAGTTAGAAAAAGCCTCCTCAGCTTTCAAGCGTAGATGATTAACGTTCCAGAAACAGTGGGCAGAGGTTTGGCACACTTGTGCGAAACTGACTTAAAAGCTGAAATTTTCCTGCTCTTTCTCAGACTCTGTGCTGACACAGGCCCCGAAAGCCACTGGTCTGAGATGCTGCATCCATCACGGGCACGTCCCACCTGCCACAGGACTCAGCTGAGGCCCACAAGAGGTCCTGCAAAGGATTAGGTCCAGGGTTTAACACAAGCTGCCTTCTATCTCTCCAAGTCTGTAAAGGTTTTTGCTTCCAAGTTTTGCTTGACATTCAACTAAAATCCTGCAAAGCTCCTCACAGAGATTTCTGTCTCCATTACAGCTCATCTTTCTGAAAGCCTGTCATGCACAGGCTGCCCTCCCTCAAAATCCATTCCCTTACAGGCTCTCACATAAAAAAAGGGTATCCTGCACCAAAGTTGTGGCATGTACAACCTCTGAGAGTGTAACACAAGGAAGGTGCTGTGCATCTGTGACTGAACAGGCTGCAAGAAGAAACTATGAGCATGCTGAAGTAAAAGGAAATAATGCCTGGTTCTCTTTCCAGCAGTGTGGCAGGCTCTGCACACAACTCTGTAACCACTGCCCTCTCCCACTCCTTCCAGCAGTGATTCCCTGGCTTGAAGCTCAGCACAGACGAATGGCCAACCCCTGAGAAAACTTTTCCAAGCTGTGCGGTGCTGTGTGAAAAGACAGAGGAACAAAGGGTGCAGAGCAGTCAAGAGATGGAGGTGTGGGCAGAAAGGAAAAGCAACATGATGCCAGCGAGCAAAACAAGGATGATCTCCACTGCGCTCACAGATAAGTAGGAACCTTCCATGCTGAAGAATTACAGAGTCCTTAGGGCTGGAAGGGACCTCTGGAGATCACCCAGTCCAACCCCCTGCCAAGGCAGGGTGACCTGGAGCAGCTGACACAGCAATGTGTCCAGGTGGGTTTGGAATGACCCCAGAGAGGGACTCCAGGCTCTCTCTGGGCAGCTGCAACAGGACTCTGCCACCCTCAACGTAAAGAGATTCTTCCTCGTTTTGAGGCAGAACTTCTTGCGTTTTAGTTTACAGCCATTGCTCCTTGTCCTGTCACTGGGCTCCCCTGGAAAGAGCCTGGCACCATCCTCTGACACCCCTTGGAGATATTTATATGCATTAATGAGATCCCCTCTCAGCCTTCTCCAGACTAACCAGGCCTACCTCCCACAGTCCCTCCTCATAAGGAAGAAGCAGTAAGCATCACTTAAGGCCCCAAATACATCCTCTTTGTACCTGGGAAATTCAGAAGCCTTCTGAAGGAGATTTTGGCTTGCATGGGGAGGCACCAGTGGGATGAGAAAACAAATGACATGGTGACAGACCAGGCTATGCCAGTGCACAGTGCCCATCTATGCACTCTTACTGTGCTGTGAGCAAGGCAACTGGAGGGAAATGCCACTTCCATACCCCACTCATGGAGAAGGAGACTCCTGAAACCACTGTGAGTGCAGAGCAATAAAAGAAAACTCTTTATTGAGGAACAAGCTTCTGTCCTGCTCAGCAGCTGTATGTTCTGATAGGACCAAGGGCAAAGGGGGAGACATTCCAGTTCCGGTCACGCTCATGTGAATCATTAATCACTGCAAGGACTGGGGAGAGGCTGTGGGTTTATATCCACGCAGCTTGTTTCAGAAACTGGGCTCAAAATTAAGGCAGAGAAATGGAGACAGTGCCAAAGTGACCAAACATGACTAAAAAGAATATGCAGAAGAACAGAATGACACCTCCTTCTGTGGAACACTGAAATGGAAAGGAGAACAGGGATGAGTATCACAGTGATCCTACACATCCAGTGCAACGCCCACTAACTGTTCATGGCTGCTTATCTCTTCATTTGCTGACACAAAGCCAGCTCTGTCCAGGCAGGGAACACCTGAGAATTTCTGGTACACCGTTTTTGGTGGAAAATTAAAATGGAGCAGTTGGTGAAGAAGAACTAAGGCTAGGGGAGAAAAGTTCAAAATACGCCAGATTTTGCATGATACACTAAAGAAGAAAAAGTACTTGAAAACAGAGAAAGCTGTGCTGAGATGAATCAGAAAATAAAAAGAGATTCACTGCTGTGCTCCAGACCAGAGCTGTTAGCCACACAGCAAGGTCAGGTCTGGGAATAGTAAAGAGTCAAACCCAGGCTAAAAACACACATGGGGAGCAAGGGAAGAGGGAGCCACATGTCAGAGGAGGTCCTATTGCTGAAAGAAGCAAATGGGGAAATGAAACACCAGGCTTAACCCAGGCTGGCAGAGAGCAGCAGCTCTGAGGGAGAAAGAGAAAGAAAGAAACACAGCGGCCAATGAGAGCTGTGCAACAAACAGGACAAGAAAAGGAAATGACAACTGGATCTGGAAGGAAGTCTGATGAGAAGGGGCTTTTCTTCAAAGAGCGGCAGTGAAAGGGAAATACCGTAGTAACAACAACATTTCCATAATGGAAACTGAGGTAGCACTTCACTGGTAAAGTGGGAATGTGGTACTGGGGGCCTGGGTAAGATCTCTGCTTTCGAAGTGACAAAGAGTTGTGGGTCCTCTTCAAAACTACACAGTGGTCTGTGAACAACAGGATGAGAAGAAAATAAAATCTCCAGCCAGCACTATGGTGCCCTTGCTTTTGGGAAGCTCTGTACTCAGCAATTATGTCTTTCACTTTAATGAGAAGAAACTCTTGACTTGTTGCCTCTTTAAACTCTACACAAAGGACTTCATTTCATGCATTGGAGACATATAACAGGAGAGGCAGATCGCATGGGGGACACACACAAGGAAACCGCATGACTGGGCTGAGGGCTGCAAAGGGGGCACTGGTTTGGATCTCAGTGAAAGGTCTTCTAGAGTATGGAGCTAAGCATCATATTCATGGAGTGGTAAGAAGCCATGGACTTCAGAGAGTCCATCATGGCCCACAGTCTTGCAATGGTTTGGTTATACAGAAAACTTCAAGGCCAAAAGATTATAGACCAGAATTTGAAAAATTAAATCATAATGAAATTCTAGGGCACTCAAGAAAATGTGCTGGATCAAAAAAAACCAAAACCAAACCAAACCAAAACACTATTGGAAGTAGGAAGTCAAAGCAACAAAAGAGTAGGAAGACTGCCTGGTTTGGAAAGCAACACAGAGGTATATTGGAGTTTGATGGCTGATGGTGTGAAGATCCAGGGAAATGTCCACGGAAAAGACCATCTTTTTCATAACAGAAAAGGCAGAACAGTGAATCCTGCGTAAGGTGAGAAGGCAAGGAAGGCAAAACTGATCCAACAGATTAACCCTAAAGTAAAAAGCTAATTAGTCCCAAGTGTCTGACGAATTACCAAGAGTGATCCTGCAGAATTCGAGCAATATTTCTATTAAGTCCCGTGGTCTTTGGGCTGAGAAGGATCATATAGCACTGGGAAAAGCAAGGAAAGGCTGAGCAACCAGAAAGTCAATTACCCTAACACAGGCCATATACAAATCTCTAAAACAGATCAACTGAGGTAGGAAGAATTGGCCAACATTGTAAAAGCAGTCACTGCACCTTAAACACCAAGAAGCAGACATTCAAACCCAAAAGCTGCACCCAGTCTTCCTTTCCCACACAGGCAGAACAGTTCCTATCACAAAGGACTGGGTATGTCACTGAGCCATCCACTACTTGATAATGACTCTGGAAAACACTGCATGCTGTTTATCTGCTCCAGGTCTAGCTTCTAAAAAGTGGTCTTACCATTAACACTTTGGATGAAAATTCAGTACACTTACTTTGTGTATTTATAATAAGCATATTTATTTTGTAAAAGTCGCTGAGGGAAGAAAAACTCAAACAACAAAACAACACACAAACAAAACACAGTTTTGCAGACAGGTCAAAACTAAAAAGCTTGTCTCCCACAGAAGCAATTACTCTCATCTAAATCTTCAGAAACTGTGTTCAGCCATATGACAAAAAGGATGTGTAATGGTTCCCTATGAAACAGGTTAGTTTCACTGCTTTCCTGGAGTGAAGTTAGGAAAGAATCAAAATGGTTTTTTTTAAAAAAGTAATTACCTTCTAAATTGTCATTCCCTATGCTTTGGGGATGTAGTGATATCACATAAATGTTAGAATACACAATTTTACTTTTCATCTGGACAGAGACCACTTAATGAACAGTTTATGAACACATTCATGCAATGCATTAGCTCAATACATTTTGGGCTAATGCATTGAGCCCAAATGTACTGGCCCAAAAGCTGCTATAGCAGCTTCTGTATTTTGAGCTGTCCTTACAAATGATCCATGGCCCTCTAAGAGAAGTAGGGAATGGGCGAAACAAAAACCAGGATGGTCTAATCCAGTCTTAAAAGATTTCACTGCAAAAGCACCACATACATCAGCTGCACTACAGGTCACTACTGCAAGAATTCTACTCTTACAGAGTTTTGGGGCCTGATGCACAACACCCTTAGCAAACCGTCCCATGGGATTCAGCTGTTCTTCCTGCATCGTGTAAGGATGGAGGGGATGATGCACCACCAGGAACAAATCTGCCCTTCCAACCACACCAGCAGCAGCAGCAACCAGAGCAGCTCAGCCTACCTGTGGCACAAAGGGCAATGAAGGTTTGTGCATGCTTCCGGATCAAAAGCAACTTGTCCTTAGGGAGAGGCACCTTCCTTAGGATGTGTTCAATGAAATCATGTGGGGTGACAGCTGCAAGGTTCCACTTCAACTTCCCCAGCACCACCAGCTCCCATTCCTGCAGAGGGGGGACGGGGAGAGGAAAAGAGAAGAAAAGTCATAAGCAAGCATGCAAAAAACCCCCTCTGTTTATTTCTTATTATGATTTTATCACTTTTAGTTTTGCTCAAACGCTTTTTTCCATATACCTCTAGTGCTTTGTAGTTGTTGACTTTTTTTTTCTTTTTTTTCAAGTGCTGAATGCCCACCCAGAAAGTTTAGCCTGCAATTAGATATTGCCAAGGTCACTGTGGTCCTTTTCTAGTAACTCCTTTTAAATGGCTACAGTCCTTACTTTATAGCCATTTAAAGCCCTAGGGACAGCCATGCACAAAAATAACCTAGATATACATTCCTTTTTTCAAAACTGGGGAAGTTAACTTAATGGCATTCCCTCCCAAAACTGTACTTGAAAGGTCCTGCAGATAAATCTGAGGGTGCTTAAACTATTCCAAGACAGGCTCTGCAGAAAGGAAACACACACAATACAGCCAAGAAGTAGCCTGTGTAAATTATCTGCCAGTAAATCACGTAGGAGCCATTCCCAGATTCTTTGCACACCCAAAACTCCCACTGCAATCAAAGAATACCTTGGGCGTGTATGTAACTACCAGCCATTCCCTGGAATTGGATTCCATGTGCAAACAGCACCCGATCACCAGATCCAGCCCTGGGGTGCATGACCTGCATGTTTCAACATTTATACCAAGTTCTGAACATCTTACAGTGCCCCACAGAGTGAGCAAAGCTCAGGCCTCCTACTCGCCTTTGTTTCATCCATCAAGTATTAGCTATTAACTGAACTCCACACACTGATTTCCGAGTCCTGATGATGCCTGATGCAGCCCGGCACGGTGGGGAGCCCCAGCTGAGCTCACAGAGCTGGCAAGTCAGAAAAAAAGTCCTTTAATTTTGCAGCCAAGGAGACATCAACGAGTGTTGCTGAGAAACCATAAACATGGACCCCACAATGCCATTTCTGCAATCGTTTCCCTGAATAGATGCCCACTTTAACAGCGAGTTACTTTCCTACAGACATTCCTGCTGAATGATGAGAGCCCTCCATGGCCTGAAAAATCTCACATATATGCAAAAGGCCGCAGAAACCAGATGGGCCTTCTAAATCTCTCAAGAAAACCTGTAAAATGCTGGAACATACAAGCAATTATGTGAACTAATTGCTGGTTCTTCCCAGTATTCCTGATGTGACAGGTTTCGAGAGAGAACAGTAAATCCAGAGAACCAAATACAAGGAAGCACTTAAAACATACACTTAAATCCATGTCGCACAAGAAGGTAGGGACATCATTCCGTGTATTTGCACATGGAGACCATGCTACTTCCCTTGCCAGTCTGTGCCACCAGCGGGACACCACATGTCCCTGACAGCCAGGCAGGGTTTGAGGGCAAGGCTCTTTAACTTTGTGGAAGAATGAGCTCCCAGTCCCAACACCTCCCCAGGGGGAATTCCCAGTGATTCATAGTAAAATCTCTCCTGCAATTCGGATGGCTACAGGCATCTCTCTGACCTAGCATCCATGTCACCAAGGGGCCCTGCTGCATGTCCAGCGCTCCACATCCCGATGTAACTGTTACTTACTTCCTTCAATACTTATCAATTTGCTCCTGCTTTCACTGTGTCTGAACTGAGAAAAGCAGCAGACATGGAGTGGTTTAACTGAGCCGTATCACACAGGATGGGTCAGGCTGGAAGGGACCACAGTGGGGCACCTGGTCCCACCTCCCTGCTCAAGCAAGGCCATCCCAGAGCGCCTGGCACATGATTGTGTCCAGATGGGTCTGGAATGTCCCCAGTGAGAGAGACTACACACTGTCTCCAAACAATCTGTGCAATGCTCGACCACTGCACAGTGAAGAAGTTCTTCCTCATATCCAGGTGGAAGTCTCTGGGCATGAGTTGGTGCCCGTTCCTCTCGGGCACGGCGGAGCATCCCGGGCCCTCCGGGGCACCGCCCGGGCCCTCCGGGGCACCCCCCGCCCCCGGCAGGGGCCCC
>VZRL01001503.1:164644-183560 GCA_013397895.1 Origma solitaria
CAGCTCCGCGGGGCGCGGAGTCCGCGGGGCGGCCGCGCCGCAGCCCCCTGGCCACGGCCGGCGCGGAGGGGGGGTCGGGGGCGGTGGGCACCGAATTACCGCCTTAAAAGTCCGAGCGGGGACTTCGGGGCGCCGCTTCCCCTCCCGCTATTTGCATAGCCAATAGCTCTGGGGCTCTTGCCGCTGCGCGCTGATTGTTACCGGGCAGATTATATTTTAAGGGCGCGTGATGCCCCGGCATCGAGATCGGCCCCGGAGGGGTGGGGGCGAGGGGGAGTTTCCTCATCTGAGCGCACCGCCGGCACCGGGGGCAAAGCGGGCGAGCGGCCGTCGCTTCTCGCGAGTGGGCACCGGCGCCCCCTCCCACACCAGCCCTCGCCCTTCTGCATGAAAGCGGATGGGAGGGGTGGGACCAGCTTTGCTGATTCTCGCCGGAGTCCAGCGGCAAGGCTGCCCTGGCAAAAGCTGGCTGGGACGGCTTTTGCAGCGAACCCACACGCCGGAGCAAAGGGCTGCTTGGCCAGCAAAGAGTCAGCGGGAGTGGCACCCGCCCTTCCCCCGCCGCCCCTATGCCCCGGTAACGCGGGGCAGCCGAGGAGCAGCATATTCCCGCAAACTCAGCCCCGCGCATCCCTCATCCCGTCCAGGGAGCCAGCAGCTCCCGGGCGCAGCCGAAACCTCGGGAGCTGCCGGGCACCGTGTGTGGCCCCTGGCAGCCGCAGCCCCAACCCGCGGGTTACCGGGACCTGGGCAGACCTGTGCCCGGCAAGGGTCGCGTTTGAGGAGCGCAGGGAGAGCGGTGAGGAGGGGGCGTCCCCCGGAGCGGGGGCCAGGGCAGCGATTGGGACCCGCTGCGGCGCGCTCCGCAATGAAAGGCTCTTTAACTTCCACCATTCATTTCCCCTTCCTGGCTGCTCCTGTGAACAGGGAGCGTGTTGTGTCAGCGCACGTTTTCCTTCTCCAAACTTAAATTCATAAGCGCTCCCGTCTGTCTTTGTAGCCCGACAATGCAGCGATTGTGATTTATGTGGGTTTCGGGGGGGAGGACAACGGGTGTCCCGATTGTCCGGCAGCGACTTTCCGAAGTGGGGTGATGTCTGGGGCACGGCGGGGAAGGCATGCGGGGGCCTTCCGCGCCCCGCGATGGGGCGGCAGCCGGGGGAGCAGCCGAGGGCACCGCGGGCGGGGCCGCCTTGCTGGGCGTGTGGTAGGGATGTCCCGTTAAGGAAAAAAAACCTCCCTAAATCAATAGTAAATAATAAATGGAAGCGTGCCAGTTCTTCACGCCGCGGTGCTGCTGATGTGCAGCAACGTCGTGCAAACAAACTCCCCCAAAACCCCCAAAACTGAAAAAAACAACCAAAACATTTTTCTTGTGCGCGGTGCCCGTTTCCAACGGGGAAACACCGTCCCTGGGAAGTGCGGCCGGCGGGCAGGGAGCGAGGGACCCGCGGCCGTGGAAGCCGAGCTGCTCCTTCGCCTTGTCCCCGTGCCCACGGGCGCTGCCTCATGCGTTTGGAGGCAGCAGATGTTTCAACAGCCTTCGCGTAGAGATTACCGAGTGCCATATGTTAAATACCACCCTTCCTCCGGAAAAAAAATGCAAAAAAACAAAACCACAAAAAAACCGCATCACCCCCCCCAAAAAAAACCCCCAAACCCCCAGCAAAAAATAATAACAAAAAATGAAAACACAGCAAACCCCACCCTTTTCGCACTCTCTCCCCTTCTTTTGTCGAGCTGTCTTACCCATTTTAAAGCATAACTTATTAAATCAAACATCGCGGGGATGTGGGCGCAGCCCCGGGCGGCCGCGGGGATACCGCACTCCCGGGCCAGCCTCTCCTCCTTCCCAGCCCTGCAGCCCCGAGGGGCTGTGCTGCTCCCAACCCCACCGCAGCCGCCGGGTGGCAACACCGCCGTCATTATTTAGGTCTTGGGACACTTCTGCAGCGCACCAAGTCCGGGGTCACGGTTCCTCATCACGGACGCGACACGTGGTTATCGTGTAATCGGTAATATGTAATGATACTTTATTGGGGTCTGTTGGAGAGCGCTGTAAAGCTCTTGGGGTTTTTAAATCAATCCTTAAGTCGTCATCACTCCTATTTATTTATTTAATTTCTTTTCCCAGCAAATCCCAGAGAACCATCATGAAGATACTTCAGGGGACAGGATGAGCTCAAGCTTTGCAGACTAATAGACATGGTGGGAGTGTGCCCGGCGGCTGCAAAGAAATAAGTATTCCTTTGCAGCGTTTGAAACCTGAAGGCTGGACTGCGAAACGTGAGAATCTGAAAGTGAAACCGACTGGAAGCCAAAAAAGAAACAGATGCACGTGTCCAAGCTGAGGAAAGCCCCGAAAGCAAACAAACACCATGAATAATAAAATGTGCAATAGATTTGAAATAAAATTATTCCAGCTTCAGTCACTGGAAGCAGTCTATCTTGGTGGTTTGGTTTGGTTTTTTTGGTTTTTTAAAAAATATATCTGATTTTTAGCTGTTCAAAGGTAAATTACATAATTCCATGCTGTGCATTCAATAGGAGAAACATGATAAAAATTATCTTTTATTTCCTCTGGTTTTCGATGAAAGACTAGGAAAGGATTTGAATGCCGCATGAACTGCTGCATATAATCCATGTACTTTCAAGGAGTATTTTAATTGTACAGATAGTTTTCAACTCTAAATAACTGTGTGGTGGCAGCTTTATAATTAACAGCCATATTAGACAAAATAAGTACTGAGCAGGTGAAACATACCTCGTAATAAAACTATTCTCATCTTTAAAGAGTGATTTTATGCAGGCTCAGTAGTTGAACAGCATTAACTAATGGATTCTGTGTGATTGATTAATCTAATTTTAATTAATTGCTCCTTTCTGTTTTGTGCAAACTTTCTTCTTTAACCTTTCTCTTTAAACTTCTTCATAGCAGTAATTAGAAACTGAATTTGTGCAAAGAGTGCTTGACTCCACTCAGATTTCTTTATTAGGTGAGATGGGAAAGGAGTCAAAAAAGAGCTACAAGGATGGTCATGTGTCTGGGGCTGATGTTTTGTGCTGGAAGACTTGATAAATTCATCCCAGTTAGCTGAAAGAATTCCCAGCCTGACATTACTGCCTTATCTGGCAGGGGTGGCGATCCTTTGCAGCTGCCAGGCTCCTCTCCTGGGGGGCGAGGTGATAAGGCTGAGTTCGTTTACACAGACAAGGAACAGGGAACATGTGCCTCCCACATGCCAAGAAGTCAATGGAAAGAGAGAGCTTGTGGCAGTTTTTTTACAGGATCAGGCCCCAGTATGCAGCACTGTACTGTGATGCCATCATTCTTTGTTTGGGTTTGGGTTTGGGTTTTTTTGATTTTATATTGGTATGGTTTCGGGTTTTTTGCTTTTGGAGCAGATATTTGAAAGAGCAATCACAGTTCTGATAAATTACAGGTATGAACTGTTGATATCCATTTCATCATTAATAACATGATAGGATCTGAAGGTGACAATGCCCCCCCCCTTTTGGTTTTTTTTCTTTTCTCCTCACTGCTTATGAATCAACTTCCTTTCCTGCTGAAAGTGGCTTTGCTGTTAACCTCCTGCATTCCCTGCCTGCTGGGATGTTTGTGTCAGTCCTTAGTTCAGTAATGGCTTTAACATTAAATGCACTTTTTTTTTCTTTTCAGACTGTTAGGCGAGATCAGTAAAAGACTTTCTGTTTCCAAACCTTCAGCTGATCTCCAATTTTTAGAGCATCTTGCTGTGACATACCTTCCTTCGAAAGCAATGTTCTGTATTTTCTCTGTGGTCTCTCAGTCTTGATTCAATACAGGTGGCTTTGCTCTTACTAAATCAAATATGGAGCTTCAATTCCATTTTATTTTCTGTCCGAGATTTTACATTTCATACATGTGTATAGCATGCCCAGATCTATACAAACAGGGAACAGGAAAGGAAGATGTTAAGAGGAAATTGCTCCTTTTATGGGGATTTGGGAAGGGCATATCTTGGTTGTCTTAACAGTACTGTGAACTGCTAAATAATCACAATATTTACTCTCAGGAGAGCAGCTGTATTTGAAAGGTAAGTGCAATGATTCTGTTAATTTTCAGTGAGAGAATTAATGTGACACAGGTTCCCACACTGAATAGTTTGCTGAAACATATGAGGCATACACTGTCTGACAAAGAATGAGATCTTTTCTATGGAGCTGCATCAGGGTGTGATTTTGGTTTGGAAGCCACGTGAATGGCTGTGGGATGGGTGTAAGTTGGACCTCTCATTGTGTGCAATGTGTAGACCACATCAAAATTCTGAAAACAGGTGGATTTTTAAAGAGTGGAACAACTTGGCTTGTTACCTCCATGAAAGCATCAAAAACTGTCCATGATGAAATATTAGGCTCCCAAATATTCCAGATTAAACAACCAGTGTTTTTGATGTCCCCTTTGCATTCTAGGGACAATGAAATACTCTCCCGATCTGTTGATTTTTGTCTTTTTAACATAATCAGACAAACAAACAGAATATACTTCTATTGCCTGACAAAGAGACAAACACATAAAACCCTCAAAACAATAGTAACACAAAATAAAAGAGTATATAAATTCTCTCTATTGAGGTAAACAATTTTACTTGTTAATTTCCACTTCTGAAACTGCTGAATTAAAAGCTGTTCCCATGGATAAAGAGTCAGGATATTTTACTACTCTGCTCTGTGTCAATTACATCTACACCTGGGAAAATGAATTGCTTTTAAAATAGTAATAGCCTGAAATACTACATTGCATATAATATTAATGACCACCTGAATGCAATGCTATAATTTGCTTCTTTTTTCTCTCCTCTTTTGGGAATGCAGCATTTTAGTCCTATAGTGGAGTGTTCCAGCACCAGTGTGCTCCAAAAGTATGAATTTTAGAGTGGTCAGATTGAAGCATTTTGAAAGGTGCTGCCCCTTTTCACAGTGGCACTTAGAGCCAGAGGCTTCAGTCGCTGCCCAAGTGCTTCCACGTGGCTTTTGAATAAATGGCTTTGATGAGAATTAGGACGGTGTGGGCAGTGAGAAACCCCTCTCACTCATGAGCTCCTCAGCATCCCTGGCTTCCCCAAATCCTCCTGCTCAGCACTATTTCCCGTGGTGAGGCTTTGGTGGGCATTTGAGGGAGTGATGGGAAAACAGGAGCTCAGGGACTGTCCCGCTGTGCAAGGTGGTGACAAACATCTTTGTTTCAAGCTCAGCCCTCAGCTGTGTCAGATCTCAGCTCCCAGCACTTACATGCAGGCAGGTTTCAGCTGACTGAGGCATCTTGCTAGGCATGGTCACAGTCAGGTCTGCTTTTTTCGAGTTCCATTCAAAGTCTGAGGAGGTTCCTTTTTGGTCTGGGCAAAGTTCCTGATGTGGGTAAGGTCTTTAGGGCAGAGACAGGAAGGCTGGTGAAGTGATAGCTGCCCTCCTGGTGAAGTGGAAAGAAATTTTCACAGGTCTCTGTGAAATCCACTGCTGCTGCTCCTGGAGAGATCCCAAAATTTCTCCATCACTCCACAGGAGCAAAACACCTCAGCAGCAGCTGGGAGATGGTGAGCGTTTTCTCAAGGGCTGCAGCACCCCAGGGCTGTCCGAGGAAATGTCCTCCCCTCTCTCCAGCTCTTCTACCTCACCTCTTCAGCATTTGGGTTTTTACTCTCAGCTAAGAAACGTTTTTGTTCCGCTGCTGTTTTCCCTGAATCTGGAGCTGGTCTTAACAGGCAGACTTCCTATGCACAACTTTATGCCATCTTCCAGGTGTTTTATGCAGGTAAATGCACACAGGTCTGAGGAAAACATTGCTCTTACAAAGAGTTACGTTGGAAGTCATCCAGTCCAGTCCACTGCTCACAGCAGAGTCACCCCCCAAGCTGAGTTGGGTTGCTCACGGCCTTTGTGCAGCCCACATGTCCACGGATGAAGATCCCACAGTCTCTCTGGGTAACGCCTCAGTGCTGCGCCAGTGTCAGGGTGGAAGAACCTTGTGAAGGACATTTGTTAAGAAAGGTTAAGAACTTAACTTCTGCTTCTTTATCAAGAATCCTTATGCCTAATCAGAGTGTGTCTGGCTGTAATTCTTGTCCAGCCCCTTGCAGTCTCCTGAGTATCTGAAAAACAGAAGGAAGCAGTGATGGGTGCTTGCTGTCCATTGGCCTAATTCCATATACGTAGCTCGGAGTGTAACATGCAGGATCTGTAGTATGAGTTTTATTTGTGAATGGAGCTAAACTGCCTTACTAACTAAAAAAAATCACTAACATATATCCCACACTGCTCTCCTTCATTGAAACCTCCACATATCCTCTACTATCTCCTCCCTTGGCTTCATTCTTGATCTTTCTTCATCCCTGGTGGTGCAAATCTGTACCCCAAGCAAAACTCTGTTGTGCTGCTGTCTCATTTCTCTGTGTGCTGAAACTCTCACCTGGGCTTTCACCTCATCCTGATATGGCAATAATCTCTTGGAGCAGGTTCCTGGGGCGATATTGGAAGCTCCTCATCCTGTTCTTCAGCTCTTCCTTAGGTACTGTCTGCTAGCTGGGCTAGGGGCCCTTTTGCCTGAGTGGCTGTTCTCATGCCCAGACATGACCTGTTTTTTGGGTTTCAAATTTTTTTTGTAAGGCTCATTGATACCAATCACCATCTTCAGAAGAGAAGCTTCCCACAGGCTAGGAAAGCATTATTTTTGTTTTACAAATGGCTGAGGCTCTGTGCTGTAGAGCAACGCCTTACATGAATTCCATGGCACATCCTGGAGTGGCAGTGCATTTCCAGTGTCACAGCACTTCCTGCAGAGAAACACCTCCCTCATCAGAGAGGAAGATTCATTTTACAGGTGGTTTCCAGCACTTGTGTTTTAGCACTGCCTTCTCTTGGGCCCCTATCTCACAAATGTTACACTGGAAAGAAGGGAGAGGAACTGATTTCTCTGTCTATGAATAGATGGACTATTAGAGATTGTTGGCACCTGAATGAGCTTGTTATCTTCAGATTACAAAGGAATTGCTCCATCCTGGAGAAGGTCAGGCTATGCAGATTCTCAGGAAATTGAGAGACGAGCATTCCCTTAGAAGCAGGGCTAAGAAGCCATTTGCAAAGAAAACTTGGGAAGGTAAAAAATCAGATCCTTTATGAGTCGAGTACCTGTGAAGGGGAGCTGCAGAAGAAAGGCTTCAATTTGGTGTGGCAACACCTTGTCCAGGAGTGAAATAAGGTCCTCCCAAGAGGACTTGGAAAGGGGCTGACAAAGGTCAGTGAAGAACCAGAAGCAGGGAAGTGCAGATGGGCTCTGCTGTTGCATTATTTGGCTCTGTAGATTTTCTTCCACATCTCAAGTAGAGCGTGATTATTTTAACAAACATTATGCAATCACTCTGCTATGTATTTTAATAGTTATTTATCCCTGAGGTAGTAAATTATAAAGCAGAGGGCCTGCAAGGATGGGGTGCAAAGAGAAATACAAGCTGGAACTCCTGGAGAGCTGGGAAAGCCAGTACTAATCACTGTTCTGGCTGTGGGGTCTCAGGAAGAAGGGCTTGAGGGAGGAGTCATGTCATGGGAATACTTAGAAATCTCCTGTGCCTGGGATCTGTTTGGTTTAAGAAAACAGGAAAACCACCTGCCATGTCCAAAACACAACCCTGTTTTGAATAATCAAAATATTATGTGTAGGGTTCTGAAAGGACTCAGCTGGTTTGGGGGACAGAGGTTTGGGGCTTTTTTTTGTTTTCTCCTTTTTCCTTGAAAGTCAGGGACAGATTGAAATCTGCTGACTTCAGCACTTAGAAGAAGGTTCAAAGATGGCTTGGAATTTCCAAACCCTGCTGAGAATCAGAACATATGTCCAGAAGAGCATCAGATACCTAGAGAAAGTTAGACGTAGAAGTAATTTGGTTTATCTTCTGAGCTGAATAGTAATTATGTTTGCCGACAACTTTCTGATGATTGCTGTAACTGTAGCTTATTTTACCCCCTCACACTACAGGAACAGCGTATTCTTGTCATGCAGCTGTTGCTTTCTGTGTCTTCCTTCTGCTTTGGGTGGATTTTCCCATGTTCATATCCATAGCTTTTGAGTCCTTCTGTCAGTGAACAGCTGCAGGCTGATACTAGATAGAGCAGGATTTTTTTTCTGTGTTCACACACAAGCAGGCTTGCGAACAAAAGATTTTTAAGGAAGCTGATAAATGAACAAGGTCTTTTGGACTATACAATGTTGCTAACGGTGCAGACAATGGAAATCCTTGTACTCACTGAAAGCCAAGGAAGACATAACTCAAGCTGTTTTATCTGTGACCCTCCAAGCTTTTCCCTACAGGCTCCAGAGAGGATGTTCCCTAATGGACTCATCTTTCATGTGGCAGAAAGGGCAGCGCTATCTCCCAGCCTGATGCTCACCTTTCTATCTGCTGTTGGACTTGGACGTGGCCTTCTGAGGGGAGCCCCTGGTTTTAGAGCTTCGGGGAGGATTGGGGCTTTCCCAGGAGCTCCAGATAAGGCATGTGCAAATCCCAGAGCTTCTCTGTGCCTCCAAGGAAAGCAGATACACGTTTCTGGGTGACTGTCCATCTCAGCCCTGCTCTGAGGCTGGACTCTGCACTTTGCCAGCTGTTCAGCTGGTGGGCCCAGCCAGGCACAGTGGCTGCCATTGTGTCCTGAGGGGACGGAAGTGGGAGCGTGCATGGGGAAGTTGAATGTACATTTGTCCCATTTTTGCAACTCTCTCACATTTCCGTTGGGTTCTGCCTGGGGACCCTGGGGACAGTAGCTTTATTTGTTTTTCCTGTGTCCTTATCTTCTTTTTCCATTATTTAAGTAATTATTCCACTTACATGAAAAGAAATATTTTTAAATCAGCAGCAACTGACCCATTTGGCTGCCACCATGCAGGGTCCACTCTTGCAAACAGGGGGAAAAGGACAGAGACAGATCCTTGTGCAACAGGAAGGGGCACCACGGGGAATTCTCTGGCCAGCTCACCCCAAGCAAAGTACAGGAGGCTTTTTTGAGGAGGAAAAGGAGAGGCCAGGGTGTTCAACAATGGCTTTGGCACAGAGCTGGCCACTCTTTGCCCCCTCTGCCAAGGGGCTTTGCCAGCATGGACATTTGTGTGGGGAGTGTGGACTCAGGATGGGGGGCAAATACAGACAGATGGACAAGGGAGGGTAGAAGGGTTATGCCCAGCTCTGCTCAGCCTCCCTGTGTCACAGCTGCTTGGGACACTGCCAGGGGTGGGCTCTGGGTGAGCACAGGGAGAGGCAGGGGAAGCACCAAACCGAGGCCTGACACTGGAACAAAAAAAGCAAGCAATAAAAGAAATTTCAGAATAGCTGAAGACAAAATACAGGGTTAGGTGTATCCTTGGGCTGAACTGACTCATCTGTGTCCAATTGTTTTCCCACTTTGCTTCATCTGTCTCTTATGTCCAGCATTGCAAGGTTAGAAGATTGTGCCTTTGATTTGTGTTTGGGCACAGTCAGACACCTGTGGAAGCACTGTCCATGTGCCAGCAAGGAGACCCAGGCTCATCTCCACTTCTCTTAGGACAGCCCCAGTGTTACACACCTGTGGCAAAATATGTGAAGGCTTCCACAGCATTCTCCTTCCTACAGGTGGTAGAATGGCAGAGTGAAAGCATTACATTATTTTTAATGGCTTTAAGCAGTGCAGCCTGCCTTGGGCGAATTTCAGCTTGCCCTGACACACTGCCCTGTTGGGGTAGGCCTGTGGGCACTGCACCCTTGTGGAGAAGAATCGGACTTGTGGAAGGTTTATCCTGTGGTCAGCTGGTAAAAATGCAATAGTCTGTCTGAATTAGCTCTCATATGAATTGCCACAAAGCCAGAGTGCCAGCTTCTGCTCTGGAGAAGTTCTTGCTGTCTTCATCCCACCAGTGAGATCAGCACCTGTAACTCAGTGGGCTGAGGAAAATAACGTGAAGGGGTAAGTGGTATTTGGGATACAGCTGCTCCACTTTCGGCACTTTCCAACAAATGTGCACTTTGTCCTGTACTAATCTTCTCAGAGGAAGGTGCTGAGCCTCTTCCCCATCCCACAGATCCATGCTGCTTTTGTCTTCCTCGGCCCCTGCAGAGACTTGGCAGTGGCAATGTCCCTGGTGTCCTGTGATTGCTGCTCAGCATGCTGAATGGTCCTAGCTCATTTCTTCCCTGGGCTCCCTGCCCTCCACTGCAGTCCCACCTGCTGCCCCTCCTTGTCCTGCTTCATGTGTGGCCAGGCACACAATGGCTGTGGCTTCCAACCCCACAGGGACAGAGCTCCCCAGGCAATGTGGCTGAAGTGCCATCCTAAGAGTGGGGTCTCATGCTGGGGACATGTTGCTCACCCTACCTTATTGCAAATACGCTTCATCTGACACTGACAGTGGAGGAAGGGATTCCTTGGAAACTTTTTGGGTTTTATTCCTACTAATTACGGCTTAATACTGTGGTGGAAGCGTGGATGGGGTGTGAGTGAGGGGAGGGAAGCATATGGGACCTCAGTCACAGAGGGGAAATGGCCAGAGAAGAAAAGTCAGAGGAACAAGAGGAAGCTTTCTTTGGGGAGAGAGAGGGGGGAGAGAGTAAAATATGTCAGTTGTGTGAAAAGTGGAGACCTGCAGGAAAAAGCACAGCTTTAACTGTGCCTAGGGTGCTGTGCCAGCAGGAGCTAAGCTCCGGCAGTGGGGACTGATGGAAAATGACAGCTGCAGTTTAAGTCAGGGAGGCTTCAGGGCCATCTCCCATCACATTTTGACAGGCTGTAGCATGGTACTGGCCCAGAGATACTGCATCCTCTCAGCTGGCACAGGGGGGAATTAAGAAATCTGGCAGTAGTCTGAGCAAACCCAGGAGCTGAGGTGAAAGAACACAGTATCAGAGACAACTCAACTACTATAAATGCTTTCAGCTAAAGACGAAGAAAACAATGTGTCTTGGAGGGATTACTTACATAGTGACTTAATATTTTGCATTGAGGAATTATTACTATCTATAAAAATTTATTAATGGGGACAGTACTTTGCAAACAAGAGAAACAAAAATTGTGCTCTAAAAACTAGAATGGGATTAGAAGGAATCACCTTTGTCCCCAGGGCAAGTCTTCTGCAAATCACAGGCCGCTGAGCAAAGATGCTGAGCTCAAAGGGATTCATCTGCCATTTATTGCCAACAACTCATCAGAGATCAGAAGATTTTTCAGCACTCCATAAGAAAATTCTTCATGAAAACCCTCCAAACAAGCCATGGGGAAGGACATGGAGCTGCTGGAGCCAGTCCAGGGGAAGCCACAAAGCTGATAAGGGGACTGGAACACTTCCGCTAGGGAAACAGGCTGAGAAAGTTCAGCCTGGAGAAGAGCAGGTTGTGTGGAGACCTCACAGAAACCTTCTGGTGTCTGAAGGGAGCTCTTCATCAGGAACAGAAGTGAGAGGAACTTTCACACTGGCAGTGATTAGGTTTGGATTGGATATGAGGAAAAAATTGTTCCCTGTGAGGGTGCTGAGGCCCTGGCACAGGTGCCCAGAGAAGCTGTGGCTGCTCCATCCCTGGAAGTGCCCAAGGCCAGGCTGGATGGGGCTCTGAGCACCCTGGGATAGTGGGAGGTGTCCCTGCCAATGGCAGGGGGTTGTAATGAGATGATCTTTAGGGTCCCTTCTAACCCAAGTAATTCCATGATTCTGTGGAAGTAGGTATGTGGGAGGGACCAGGCTCTGAGCTATCCCTCACTTAAAAGGGTTTCTTAGGAAAAGGGTCACTGCAATGGGAGGAAGGATATTTCTGTGAGCCTATAATTGAAATACACGTGTTTGATTCAGAACGGTGAATGTACTGTGCTGCAAGTGCTGAGGAATATTGGAAAATATTGGATGGAAGGAGAGAATGAACTTTAACAAGGGGCTGCCACAACAAAAAATATTCCAGGCAGTAAAATGAGGGTTTGAAAATAATTTTTTTTTTTTAATAGCTAAATATTGTTGCTTTTAACATCAGGGTCAGGGGTGTGATTTAAAACCATCTGGGAGAGAAAACAATGAAAACCAAAACTAGCTGATCATACATCTGGCATTTTGTACCATGAGTTTTCTCCATGCATATGGGTGCTCTAACAGAGTTACTTGCATTGCATACTTGAGAGCGATTCACTGACCACAAAATATTTCTTTTATTCCAGGGGAAAAAAAACCCCAAAAAAACAAACAGAAAAAATCCAACTTGCTGAGATTTTCAAAAGATCTGAATCTTTCCAGCAGGCTTCCCAGCAATCCTGTGTTTCAGGTGAGTGTGATGTCAAGATGGCCCCAGATGCTTTGACTGGCAGGGACTCCACATTAAACTGGAACATTGTTTCCTGGGAAGGGCAGTTGCAGTCCTAAGGTTAGGATCTCTCTCAGACCAGGAATCATGCAGTGTAGCTCTCCCTTTACGCAAGGTGTCAGGAGCAGGGATGGGGCGGCCGTAGCCATGCGGAAGGTTGTGAGTTCCTCCACCGCCACTTCCCAGGAGGCAGCACCTGGGAATGATGGGGTGAGATGTGGCCTCCTGCGTGTTCCGAGAGCGCCCCGATTCCTAGATAGGCCCTCTCGGCTGCTGCACTCGACACTGTGCAGGTAAGACCTTTTCTATCCCCTGTGCTGATGGATGGCACAGTCACACTCACACACCCCAGAGCTCCTAATTACCTCAATGCGTTTACCAGAGATACAGAACTTCAGAAGGTGCAGACGCAGGGATATATTCCAAGGATTTATTCCTTGGAAGGACCCAGCAGCATAAGAGACAGAGGCATTCTGTGTGACTATAGATATAGGGGTCCAGGGCCAATGGGGTTGGGGAGAAGGCAGGGAAAGACAATGACAACCAATGGGAAGAAGGGAGGGGTGGAGTGTATGATACAAGAACCAATGAGAGGAAGGGAAGGATGGAATCAATGATACAACAACACCCAATCAGCACAGGAGGATTAGCATAACGAGGGAGAGACCACTCAACCAACCTCAGAGGTTATTTCATCCCTCAGGGCTGTCCCACCAGCATGCTGCTGCTTTTTGACCTCAGTTCCTCCAAGAGAGTTTCAGCTACCGCAACATGGCACCACTGAAAAGGGCTGATGGGTACTGACCTAGCTTAGAATGAAACCTGCCTTGGTATTTTTTGCTTACCAGCCCTTAAAAACCCCCACCTGGATGGATGCACTGTTGACTCCTCAGTGAAAGCTGATACCTAATCGATACCTTGTTGCCTAAGTTTGCCCTTCACGGGGGTGTTGCACCTTTGAACCAATAGATACAAGATATTTTCTAGGAAAAGTCACCTTAGAGGGGCTATAAATAGAGCTATGCTTCTCCATCTCATTTTGGGGATACATATTTTATAATCTTAGGAACTCCTGGATGCTCCTGGGTTTCTGTAGAAAATACATTTGTAGATACATATATGTAGAAAATATATTTGTAGAATTTTTACTGCGCTTCCTCTACACTTTTAGCAAATGGAAGTGTTTATGCAGCACAATCAGATTAGATACAGAACTAAAACAATCCCCCCATCACCCAATTCCCCCAGCTAAATCCATTTAACTCTTTCAAAGAGTCTTGGATTTGCTTGTCTTCCCAAGGCTGCCTCGTTGTTTCTCTGATAGGAAATAGTAATAGACTGGGCTTAGGATCTGTGTTTGCTCTCTGCCCAAGGAAGAGCTTTGTGTGCTGCGGAAGACCCAAAGCTCTGTTGCCAAAACTGGTTTCTTCTTCATCTCCAGTTTGGTGCATTAGCAAAGCTGAGTCTCCAATGATAAACCACTGGGCTTCCAGCATGACTTTCCCCTGTTCTTTGCCAGCACTAAGGTAAATATATTTTAACCTTTGTTGTTTTTCTTTTTCCGTCTCAGTGATCAACCAGTGCTTGCAGGAATTTCAGAGAATGCAAGACAACAATTCATCTGAAACTTTATGATTCTGCCTGATATTATCCTCTACCTACAGACAGCTGGTGCAGGTGACAGAGGAGCACATCCAGGAAGGTTTGGAATGTCCCCAGAGAGGGACTCCAGGCTCTCCCTGGGCAGCTGTCCCAGGACTCTGCCACCTTCAATGTAAAGAAATTCTTCCTTGTGTTGAGGTAGAACTTCTTGTGTTTTAGTTTATGGCCATTGCTCCTTGTCCTGTCACTGGGCACGAGTGAAAAGAGCTTGGCACCATCTCAACACCCATCTTTGAGATATTTGTATGTATTGATGAGATTCCCTTTCAGTCTTCTCTTGTGCCAGTGGTGAAATTCCTGGGTCAGGAAGAGAGCCAGCGCCAGGGCCTGAGCCAGCAGGAAGCTGCTCAGTTGTTGCAGCTGCACTACTTTGGCACCAGTTTAGGTCATGTGTGTCCCCTGTCCCCCAGATGAGTTCTTTGGGAGGTCAGCTGAGCTCCAGAGCTTGTGGCACACAGATCTTGGCAGGTAGGCCCAGTGCAGCCGAGGGCTTTCCCTGCCTCCAAGCTGGGCTGGTCCTGACGGCTTTCCTGAGACAGGTTAATGAAGCACCGCTGCATGTGAGCTGTGAAATTACAACTTTTAAGAACCCCAGTTAACCCTTCAACAGCCCCAGTGCCCTATGAAAAACTCCAAAGCATTTGACTGATGGGTGTCTGCCTTGAACTTGTCATTGGAAGGAGAGAAAGGACAGATTGTGGCTTGCACATCCCTGGGTAAGTTGGGGCAGAGCAGAAAGTGCAGGGCAGGCCTGCACTGCGCCTGCGTTTTGGGTTTTTTGGGGCTGTTGTTTACAGTCTGTTGTTCATTGCATTCCTCTTTGCTGTTTAACCCTGGATTAATTTTCTGTTGCACTGTGGTTCCTGAAGGCAACATACTGCTAGTATTAAAAACAAAAATAAATCCATGCACCCAATCCCAGTGCTTCACACTCAGAAAAATGCCTCTGAGGCCAGACTGAGTGCCACTGAAACTGCACCACAGCTGGGAGGAGATGTGTCCTGCCCTTTCCAAGTACCCGGGGATAACAGGCACAGTCTGTGTCTGTGCTGGATGGCCTGGGGCACTTGCCAGGGCTCTTTTTGTGCGGTAGATGTCATTAAAAACTCAACATTTGTCACCCTGCCTCGGCTGGAGCACTGGGTGGTTACAGCTCCCAGGTGCAGTGGGATCAGGAGTTGCCTGGTGTGATGGACTTAGCTTTTCTTTCTTCTCCAGAAAGGAGCAGAAAGATTTGGATGGAGATGTGGATGTCCTTTCTCTGGTTAGTGATACTGGTCATGGAATGTGTTACATCAACGTGTCTGTGCCAGCCTGAGATATCAAATCTGATGGGAAAATATTTTCCAATTAATATTAATATTTTATCCCAACCTCTACTTCTACCACCTTAATAGTGGGGATGGAGGAAGTGAAAGAATGGTAAAAGTGCAAATATCTTACAGGGCAGGGTAGGCCAGCCTGTGTCTCTTCCTTCATTTTTAATTTAAAACATGACTATTCCCACTGTCTATAACCTACAAGACCAGCAATTCCAAACCAGAGGAGCTGCTCAGTTTTTGCATAGACTGACTCAAAAAACAAGGTAAAAAACAGTGTTGCAGCAGCTACAAGTCTGGGTCAGAAAAACTGGTAAAATCCAGAATAAAGAGGTAAACTGAGCAGTGCACATCTTTTTCTGTATAACAAATCTGAACTGTCTTTGAACAGCTGCAAATTCAGATAAGCCTGATTCTTTCCCTCTTCATGAGTGGGGGAGGAGAGGGGTGTGTTGATCTTTTCTCTCTGGGTGCGAAGGAATGGCTTAAAGCTTCATCAGGGAAGGTTCAGGCTGGATATCAGGGAAAATATTCTCCCCTGCGAAGGTGATCTAGCAGTGGAAGCTCCCCAGGAAACGCACCAAGCCTGATGGTGTGCAAGGAGCACTTGGACAACCTTCTGAGATACATGGGTTAATTTTTAAGCTGTCCTATGTGAAGTCAGTAGCTGGACTTGATGATCCTCATGGGTCCTTCCAGCTCAGGATATTTTGGGGTTGAGTCCACTTTAAATCACCAAACATTTCACCCAGAAAGAATTAAGGTGTGCGGTAGAGTTTGTTGTGGCTGACTCAAAAATTACTTATCTCTGCATAAACCCCAGCTGTTGGGATATCAAACAACAGGAAGTGGGTCCAGAGAATTCACTGCAGCTTTGCCATCTTTCCTTGCACTGATAACTGTCTTGTTTCTAGCTTGGATTGATTAATTTCTTACCCATTCTTTCTCCTGAGGGCATGGAGATTACAGAACCATCTTCTCATTATTAGTAATTTCTGCTAGTTTCATAACTGTGCTTGGATAGAGAGAAAAATCCTCATTCTGAGTAACATACTAAAAGGACAAAAAAGATAAAATTTGAGTGACAAAGACTGTAATTCTTTTTTTCCATGGATGAGACACAAGGCAACAAAATCAGTTGACTTCTCCCCTGCTCAAAATCGTATGGATAGTGGATGATTTTTTGTTAATGGCTTTGGATGCCTAACCAGATTTCTGAAAGATTGGCAGAGTCCAGACTTCCCTCAGGCTTTTAGCCCTTTGTCTGAAAAATGTGCTTTGAAGAATTCCCAACCTGATTTTTAAAGTTCTCCAAGGTTTGTATATGTACTTCATGAACCACTGTGAATTGCTCAGGTGTGACAATAACAGTAAATTAATCAAAATTGTCAACTTTTGTTAAACATCAGAGCTCTCAAATATAGAAAGAGTCCTAAAAGTCTACTGAAAGTTGGAACGCAGTTAAGTGACAGACACAATATCCAAGTTGCCACCTGGAAAAGCAACCAGGAATGTGGCTTTCTGTGGACAAATCCAAGTCCCTCTGTTCAAGTACCTGAAAGCAGCACCTTGAAATTACTCTGAAGCAATAATGATGTTGTGAAAATGGCACATAAATTCTGTCATTAATCTAGGTGGTCAATTGGTGTGAGATTTCATGTGAGCTTTGTTTCAATGCCCTTTGACATTTGTTTTGCAGTTCTGAATTTTTTTGAGGTTTTTTTCCTTGTTTTAAGGCTCTTATGGAAAGTGTTTGAAATCAGATACTGAAATCAGAAATTCATCCCCTTCTGGTCTTAAATTCATATATGCATGTATAGATGGATGTTGGTTTATTTTTTTTTGGTGGATATCTATGTAGAAATACACAGTCAATTTAAAAAGGTAGTTGTCCTGGATGCTGAGTTTTTATGGTTTAACAGCTAATTCGAAATTAAAATTGGATTTCCTTCCATTTCCAGCCATTATCCATGGCATAACTAAGCAACACTATCCTCTAGTTATTGATGGGGCTGAGTGCACACAGATCTTGCTGACTGGGATGGATATAACTACACCCCTCTTTACCTGGTAAACCTTGGGTTTCAACAGCAGTGATTTCCTGCTGATGCTGGTGGTGCTGTAGATGCAGAAGCATTGAAATTGAGCTCTTTGGAGGTGTGCTCTTCATTCTGATCTGTGGCTTTTCCGGCAAAGCCTCCCTTTTTTTCTCTTACATGTCTCCTCCTCAATCACCTGTTTCCAAAACTACATTTCTTGGTACAATTTACTCCTGCAGTGACAGGACAAGAATAAATTACCCCAAGCTGCACCAGGGAAAGTTTAGACTGGATATTAGGAAAAAATTCTTTACTGAAAGGGTTGTCAGACACTGGAACTGGCTGCTCAGGGAAATGGTGGAATCACCATCCCTGTAAGTGTTCAGAAATATGTGGATGTGGCCCTTGGGGACATGGTTTAGTGGTGAACATGGTGGCACCGGGTTAATAGTTGGAGTTGATGAAGTTTTTGATTTTTTCCAACCTTAATGATTCTGAGATTTTTTGGACCTCTGTGTTGACATGGTGGGAGCTGCCATGGATGTGGACATGGCAGCAGCAACTCTAGGCAAGACATGTGCGGCTGTCTTGGAAGGGCTGGGAAGGTGGGAAGGGAATTAACTGATGCTTCCAAGCAAGTCATGGAGCACCACTGGCTTTCTGAACAGGGCCCAGGTCCCTACAGCAGTGTGAGGGAGGTGTGTTGTGTGAGTAGTTGTGGGAGGGGAGGAGTGTCCATGGCAGCTGATGGCCTGAAGATGCATTTCCACTTGTGGATTTGGACTGGAGCTGTTCTGCTCCACCTCAGGTTGCCTCAACAGAGTGCTTGTCAGGCATATTAAAAAATTATTTTTGAAAACTGTAGAGGGATGTAAATCAAAGGTGCTAAAGAAAAGCCACGTGCTACTTCCTGAGAGTGAGGAGGGGTGGTCCAAAGGTGACCAGGAAGCCTCGGCATTGCAAGGCTTTGAAGGCTGTGCCTCTCCCCCTGGAATGGGCATTTAGGGAACTTTAAGTGTATATCTCCTTGCACTGGAGCCAGTGGTGGCATTCCCAGGCTCAGCAGCTGCTTATATACTGTGGAATGATCCAGAATTCATCCTCAAGGACCTGCCTTAACAGAGGGAAGCATGTAGACACTCTACTAAATATCAGTGGGATCCACAGAAGAGGTCAAGCTGAGACAAAACACATTCCCAGGATAAGGTCTCTCTGTCTGAAATTTCTGACCTGAGTTTACTAAGCCTGAATTTTTCTAATGCAACATTATGTGCTGGCTAAATGGATTTCAGTTAATTTTCTGCTATGAAATAATTTCAATTTTAACAATAGCTGTCACTCCCAATATAATACAGAAATAGTTTAGTAATATAGGTCTTAAAACACTACTCTGATAAATATTTACATGACTTAAGTTAAAAGCTTGGTTATGAATTGTTTTCATTCCAGCAGTGTAAACATCCTTCTAGAGTCTGCACTGTAATGTTGAGATTGAAGTCACTTTTCCCTATTTGCTTTCTCTTATTTTATCAGTGCAAAAATATTCCTTAGTGGAGTCTGA
>VZRL01001504.1:0-59128 GCA_013397895.1 Origma solitaria
TGTCCCACAGGCTGGAGGCTCCCATGGCACTGTGGTAAGGGGTGGCTGGTAAAGGGCGTGGCTGTGCCAGGTGAGGGGTGCCGTCTGAGGGGCATGGCTGAGCCTTTTGAGGGGTGCCGGGTGAGGTGTGGCTTGTGAGGGTTGCGGCTGTGCTTGGTGAGGGGTCCATTGTGTGGGGCATGGCTGAGGCTGGTGAGGGGTGGCTCGTGAGGGGTGGGTGATGAGAGGTGTGGCTGAGTCGGCTGAGGTGTGGCTGCTGCCGTGTGTGGCAGAGCCTGGTGAGATTTGGGTGCTGAGGGGCGTGCCTGGGCCTGGTGAGGGGTGGCTAGTGAGGGCGGAGGCTGAACCTTGGAAGGGATGGCCACTGAGGTGTGTGGCTGGGCCTGGTGAGGGCTGGCTGCCGAGGTGTGTGGCTGGGCCTGGTGAGATCTGGCTGCTGAGTGGTGTGGCTTATCCTGTTGAGGGCTGGCTGCCGAGGTGNTGTGGCTGGGCCTGGTGAGATCTGGCTGCTGAGTGGTGTGGCTTATCATGTTGAGGGCTGGCTGCCGAGGTGTGTGGCTGAGCCTGGTGATGGCTGGCTGCTGAGTGCTGTGGCTTATCATTTTGAGGGCTGGGTACTGAGGTGTGTGGCTGAGCCTCGTGAGGGCTGGCTGCTGAGTGGTGTGGCTGAGCCTGGGGTGTCGTGGGTGGTGAGGGGCGTTCCTGAGCCTGGTGTGGGGTGGCTGGAGAGGTGTGTGTCTTAGCCTGGGGAGGGTTGGGTGGTGAGGGTCGGGGCTGAGCCGGCTGAGGGCTGGGTAGTGAGGGGCATGGCTGACCCTGGTGAGGCCTGGCTGGTGAGGTGTGTGGTTGAGCCTGGTGAGGGGTGGTTCGTGAGAGGTGGGTGGTGAGGGATCTGGCTGAACGTGGTGAGGGGTGGTTCGTGAGGGGTGGGTGGTGAGGGATGTGGCTGATCCTAGTGAGGGCTGGCTGCTGAGTTGTGTGGCGGAGCCTGGTGAGGGGTGGCAGGTGAGAGGCGTGGCTCTGCCTGGTGAGGGCTGTCTGCTGCGGTGTGAGGCTGGGTCCGGCGAGGGGTGGCTCATGAGGGGCGTGCCTGAGCCTGGTGACGGCTGGCTGCCGAGTGGCGTGGCTTAGCATGATGAGGGCTGGCTGCTGAGGTGTGTGGCTTAGCATGATGAGGGCTGGCTGCTGAGGTGTGTGGCTGAACCTGGTGAGGGGTGGCTGCTGAGAGGAGAGCTATGTGAAAAAGGAAAGTATTTTGCTTTTGGATGCAAGTGTACTTCACTGGGATGGTTACGTTTGTGGAGTTTGTTCAGACCAGGAGTGTTGTGTGTACTGTCAATTTTAAAATAATTCCTCAGTACTAATATAAAGAAGAGAGAGGTGAAGGCTAAGGGGGCTTATTGATGTGAGTAGTCTGCCTGCCAGCAGAGTAGTGAAAGTTTGCCTGCCAGCAAGAGGATGTCTTTGCCAAACTTTCTTCTCCTGGGTTCACCCTTGCACCATGAGTGTCAGGACTAGCAGATCTGTGTGAGGGACCCAGGTGATGCTGTAGCCTGTTGTGGTTCCTCAGTTTCTTGGTCTGTATGTTGGAGGGAGAAATGCCCAGTGTCTAGCAGCTCCTGGAAATGAGGTAAGAGAGCCAAATTGAGAAGGTTTTGAGGAAGCATGTCTGAACAACTTTCTCCCAAATGAGTTTGGGGCAGTGGGTGGAGCCCACTGCATGTAACACTGGTGCTGTAAGACCAGTAAACAGCTCTTGACACATCAGGAATATTTGACCTGCTGTGCTTTGTTGTCCTGGATAAATGCCCCTTTCTGTCCATATTGTGTCTGTTTCTGCACAGAGCTGCACCACCCACTGGCTGGAAACCATTCTTCTAAAACAAATTAAAATAAAGTCCAAGACTAAGGGGAATGTTGATAGAGTGCAGAAACAGTTGTTCCTTTTAAGAGTTGCATCTGTGCTTCTGATATTCAGCTCCTACTGTAAGAGGTCTTACTGTTGGTAACATGGTCGAGCCTTTTGGGTCTAGGATACCTTCAGAGAAAAGTGCTATGAGTAGTAGAAAACAGCCTCTGCCTTTTCCTAGACAGGGACCTGGACCCTTGAGCAGTGCTAGATTCAAGGACATTGCTCCTCTTGCAGTTCCCTGCTGTCTGAAATCCATTCTGCTCTGTGCAGATAAATTCCCCTCTTTGAGGAGCTTCTTCGCTATCCCTGGCCTGGCAGAAGCAGTTGTGGAGATGTGAGGTAGTGGCTAACTCAGTGAATACAGCCTTTGCCAAGAGCAGAATTACATCCTTGGAGCCAGTGACCATCTCCCCTCAATCCTTCTGACACTTCCACTTCAGTTTTGTGGGCTGCCCGCTCCCTGTGCCAGTTGCTGGCTCTAGTGCTATGTACCAAGGACTGGTGTTTTGCAGCTTGACCTTCCTCTGGGAATTTAGCCTTGGTCCCAAGGAGTTAAATTGGGATTGAGGTTGTCAATTGGGTTGAGTAGTGGAAAGTATGTTCATTAACCATGTTCTATTTAAAATACAAAGCAAATGTAATGATGGCAAGAGGTGTCAGATGACAGGGACTGAGAATTGCTTTTTATATTCAGAGCCTGAACAGATGCAGGCTGGCTTTCCTTCCCCAGCTGCTGGGGTCTTCAGTCTCTCTTGGAGTAGTTGGTTGTGCAGAGTATTTCTTTCCTTAGGTGAACACAAAATTTAAGAGAAAGCAGCCTTTTGTGAGGAGCATTCCCCAGGATCAGAGCTCTGAGTGATGCTCATTTTACTAGTGTGGAGGCGGTAGGTTTAAAAAAGTTCAACCTTTAAATGGCTTTGAGGCAAAGCAAGAGGTTTCTATGCGCTCCTACAGATGAAGCACCAAAGCTGTTTAGGCATTTCCAAACTGTGCTTACAGACTGAATGTCATTTGGGTGGGATTTATTGATGAAATTAAAGCTGATTTTAGGACAGTTTTGTGTATTTCTCAATAAAGCCCAAAAAACCTCCTGTCATTAGGTTTCCAAATCATCTTGTTTATACAATTTCAAAATGGATAAACAGAAAGGTTTATGTTGAAGCTGTCACTAGCTGAGAGGCTAGTAGTATATAAAATATTTGCTATTCCTAATAAATGACTGAGTTATTTAAGATCACCCCAAAATATTTTTCTTATGTGAATGTGAACATTTTTTCAGATATTTGTCTCAATTTGGGGTGGAAATTTTTTAAAATTACTAAAACCCTTGGATAGCATAAAAATCCATTCCATGGTACAGCTCTATGAAATACTTTAAGGCTTGATGTCAATTTAATAGGAAAGGAGTATTCTCTTTGTTTTCATCTCTTTTCTCTGTAATAATTTTTTGTACTTCAATTTTTGAGGAGAGTAGTGTAGTTAGTATTACCTTAATTCCTTGCAATTAAAATCCAGAGAAATACTGTCAGCCTAGTTATGTCTCATAGTCTCACATTTTGTTTTAAACAGAAATGTGAATGTGAGTTTTTAAAAACACCCAAGTTAAAAATCTGTATGCTTCTACAATGATGAGATGTCATCCCACTTTGTTAGTTGTCAGGCCCGAGTCCCAGATATTTTAGAAATTAGTAAAACTTACAATTTCCAAAAAACAAAAAGCGATGAAAAATTCAGCCTTCCCTTTAGGGCTGTGTCCAGCCTTGGACTAGGCAGGTTCTGTGAGCACATGTCAGTGCAGCATTGACAGGTCAGTGTGAAAAAGAGGCTGACAGCAGATATGTATATGTATATGTATATGTATATGTATATGTATATGTATATGTATATGTATATGTATATATGTATGTATGTATGTATATATATGATGAAATGTTGTTTTGGTTTTTTGCTTTCCCACCGAGATCCACAGTTTCTTGGAAAGAGAAACTGCCTGGAGCGTGGTGTACAGGCAGGATGTTGAGGAACAATAGGGTGTGTAGCAGTGCCTTGAGTCTGCTTATGTATTGTACCCTTTTTTTTGATTGCCCTTTTAGGATGAAGGTAAATAACTCCTTTTTTCTTCTTTCTTCTATCCAGGGTTTTTTAGCATTGCGAGTGTAGCCGCTGCAACTCTTTGTGAGCTACCTGCTGGCGTAAGTCTGGGCAGGGTATCATTCACAGGTTCATTTGGCCCTGTATACCAGCATGGTGAGTGTTCAAAAGGGAGATTTTTTTGGGAAGCCTCAGAAAAGAGGCAGCTGTTGTTTGAACGGCTGTGGTTTATTCTGGTGCCAGCCACCCCCGCTGCACCTGTTGGCACTTGAATTATAGTCATTTTGTGCATAGCAACTCAATAAGGCAAGGTAGGATTTTAATAGAACAGGCTGATACCCAGATGGGGATTAAGGCAGTTTCATGAACACTTAAGGAAGAGAGAGGAGCTACATTTAAGGGCAGGGATGTACAAATACTTCCCTGAGCGATGGCTATTCCCACTGTTGCTGCAGAAGGGGTAGTTGGCGTCTTCCTGCCTGTTGCTGGAACTGTTCCCAGTTACAGAGTCTTTCAGGGTGGCTGTAACTTCTGGTTACTCTTTCTAGCTGTCTGTAAAGCTGTAAATAAAGGCAGCAGGTAGGATCCTTTCCTAACAGTGCTGTGTATGTGCTGTTGCAGCAGTGCAGAGGAGGTTTTGCTGCAGAGAGTGGCTCTGCAAGGTCCCCTGCAGCAGTGCCACCCTGCCTGGTTTTGGGTCTTGCCACCTTTGGAGTTGTTCTGACAGCAGACACCAGGTCTCCTTCTCCCAAAAAGGTTATAAATGCTCATGTTGGTGGTAGTGCCTTAATTACTCCTCCTCCCAGACCCCAAACAGAGAGTTTTTCATTCTGATCAAGCAGAGTGACTTACTGAAAATGTCTACATTTATATATTTTTATAAAACTTTATTTTGTGATATGCAATATACCAGGAAAATAAGTTAACTGCTGAATGCCGCTTTGAGTGGGTTTGAACAGATTTAAAGGGGAAAAAAAAGACTTTATAGCCACAAAGTGACCACAGGGATTTATTGATGCTTTATTTTTCCAAGAAATTACATTGTTTCAATGCAAATAACATGGAAAGAGATGGTTGGGATGGATGGACCCTGGATGGTAGAGTTTACTCCATGTAGTTTGCTTTGGTAAAAGCTCAGGTGTTTTAAATGAAAGTGCAGTGATCTGGAGATGATTCCCATGGATGTGCTGGTGAAAAATGGTGGGGTTGGAGTCATATCATCCAGTTCTATGCAGTTTCCATGTTGATGGTGACAGACTGAGCAAGAATTTCGGGCAAATCTCAAGTGCCATCTGGTCTTTCTGAATTTGGCTTGTTCTGGGAAGGAATGGGAGAGGTGTATTTGAAGTCAATGTTGTGAAGAAACACTTGCAAAATGACAGACTGGGCCCTTGATTTCTGTTTTGAGGTTTTTGTTTCATACAGGAGTTGGGAATGTGTATTTCCTTGGATAGAATTACTGACAGTTCAAATAAGCCCATGATAGTTTGTTTGCATTTTAAAGACAGCTGCTCTTTTGGGGTTTGGCTTTTTTTGTGGGTTGGTTTTGTGGTTTTTTTCTTCCTCTGGACAAATTGTAGCATATAAAGGTTGTTGGGGAGTTGGGTTTTTTTGTTGTTGTTTTTATTTTCCCCTACTTGTAGGAGAAGTGCTAAATAATTGGGTACTTTTGAAGCCCTCTTTTGGCTATTGATCATGACTGCAACAATATTCTTCTTCAGATGATTATTTTGTTTGAAGAGCTGTTCTCAGTAGCTCACACAAGTATTCAGGCTACTCTGTCTTAACAGAAATCTACAAATTATTAGAAGGTGTTGCTTTGATTTCCTTTTAAAAGAAAAAAAAATCTCAATTGTGCTTGTAGAATAAATGTCTTAGGCTGTCAATTTGTGTTGTGTTTGAAAAATCTACTAAACACGGAGGAGTTACAGGGCTGTGAACAAAAGCCAGGAACCTGGACTCCTGTTATCTTTGCTTTTGGACAAAAGTCTCATTTTACTCTTTTCATATTGTTGGGGAAACATTGGTGTCATGTTGGTTTTGTAGCCTCTGTTGGCCATGGGTATATGGAAACCTTTAAGCATAGCAAGCAGATGAAGTGTGCAAATGAAAAGAACATACCGTTTGGTACCTGGAGAATTCCTCTTAGACAGACAGGATGTGCTTTACAAATGCTGTGGAAAAATACAGATATGCTAGTTAGAAGGAGCAGCAAATGTTACATTGGGAAATAACACTAAAAATAACAGCTGTTCATGAGCTGATGGCATTAAAAATGTGTTCCTGGTCAGATTTGATCTGGCAGAGTGACAGAAAGTTTTAAGTGTTTAATGTTGTACCAATCTCTTGTTGCTTAAGTGTGATAAGACAGTAGCTATTGGATACAATCACTGAACTGCTCTACAGAAAGTCAGAGTCTAGAGATTTGGTGTTGACCAAAACAGCCTCCTGTGCTGTGGCTGAATCGAGTCTTTTGCATGGTGTGACTGCAGGATAAGCATATTGCCACCGTTGTTTTCACACCTAAGTCTTTTGACCTAACTCAGGTCAAATCAGCTTTGGCTGATTTGCCTGAGAAGCTAAAAACCCACTGTAATGAACTGTGAGAGAGAGGAGAAATGTAGGCTGGATGTTGAACTCTTGCACCTACCTTCATAGTTGATGCAGCCATTTGAGTCTTCCTGACCTTTCATGAGTTCGTCTACTTCTTCTTCTGTCATCTTCTCACCTGAGAGTGGAGAGAACTTGTTTCATTCTTCCAGACAGAACTGAGGCTGAACCCTACAGCTTTTCCAAAGGCTTTCCTTATTTTTTGAGTTTTTAGTGAAAAAAGACATATGACATGAGCTTAATTAATTTAACTTTGTTTAGAAGATGGAGACATATATGCATAGGGATTCTAGTTATTCCTACAGAGAAAAGAAACTATGCGGCAAATCTACTTTTGTCCATGTGTGTTATGTCACTGAGATGTACAGACTTTTTTCTCTATTCATCAAATAACAGGCACTCTTAATATCTTGTCTGAATTTAGATGTCATAATCCTACCCTTTTCCTTTGGTCTTTAGTAGAAAACTTAAAGCTCTGTTTGCATTCTTTGTGAATTCACAGTTAGGAAACCCAGAGTATTGTCTGACTTGGTAGCCTCCTACCTCTTCAAACTGTTTGGAGTACCTTTCTTCCCTCTCTCATGCCTTCAAACAGCAGCAGTTTTTGAAGTACTTGCAGAGAGGATCATCCCTTACCCAGAGTGGCCAGCACGTGACGGAGCTCAGCACCCATGACTGTGCCGTTGCCTTCCTTGTCAAAGACACGCAGACCTTCAACGAAGTCTTCAAAGGTGCCCTGATCCTTGTTGTTGGCAGCTGCTTGCAGCATGGGCAGGAACTCTTCAAAAGTAATCTTCTTGGCATTCATCTCTGGAAAAAAACCACCAGTTGCTACATGCTAGACACTCCTATGTGTATTCCTTAGGCACATTTGCTCTCAAATGTGGGAGAGCCTCCCCTACCTCATTTTTGCAGCTCTTTCTAGCCTTTACTCTAGTCTTTGCACCAGAAGTTGACAGTTCCTTTGCGGAATCTGGATTCTCTTATCCTGTGAATTAATTTCCACATACATCTGATTTTTCACATCCTTGCTCCATTATCCTTCTCACATAGCTTTGTATGCTTGTGTACATACAATATTTTTCTTTCCGAAATGAAATTTGCTATATGAGTTGATCTTTGAAAGGATTTGGAGAGTGATGGAACTGCAGAATACAGTCAAACAGAAATCTTGAACCCCAGCAATGGGGAAAAGGTAACCAGAGAGGAATGTGGTGACTCAGACAAGCCCCTGAGGTTGCTCATATGTTACTGACCTCTTCAGGGTCTCTTTGATGTGGTGGCAGAGGCTATTGGTAAAAGAATAAACTAATAACTTATTAGAATAACTAATTAAAAATAGCCAAGTACAGTGTGGGGGGTGCCAACAGTAAATTTGGGCATGTTCACAATGGAATTTTTAGACCTCCCAAGCTTAGTCCATCTAATCCCTTTCCTCTCATGGGCCAAAAGTTGTATTCCTCAGTGGGGACTTCCCCAAGCTAATTTTGGTTTGTTTTGGGGTTTTTTGGGTTTTTTTGGAACAAGAATGCCAAATAAAAGGATCTTTTTTATTCTTTTTTCTTTCCAAATTGGTCTTTCCATTGCCGGACTTCATCTGGGCAGCAACAAAATGTAATGGATGGAAATGTGACAGATATTTTTCAATATACAGTTGTTACAAAAACTATTTTACTATGCAGCTGTATCACAGTCACTGTCAGTTATTGCTGGAATCACTGCAAGTCCTGGTAAGATGTCACCTCTGTGTTAGTCCTCAATGCTTCCCGCTGATGCTAAAGCTTTCTGAATTGTTCCTCAGAGCTGTCTTTACCAGGCCAGAGAGTTTGAATATAATTTAGCCCATCTTAATATGGTTCTGCATGATTGAAATCAGGGATCACCTGCTTCTAGATCCTTGTTGAAAGGAGAGGACTATAGTATTTATCCTTTCTTTTTATCTCTAAAAGGGATGAAAAGGAAATGAAAACTGCTGCAATAATAAATGGCCAACATATGCCTCAGTGTGCCCAGGTTTGTAGGAGCTTTGGGAAGACTATTCCAGTCAGCTGAAATACTCAGGTGGTTTTCCAGTCCCAGGGCATGTCTTGGCTTATGCAGAAGCTCCTGCACTGGAAAGACCTGAAGAGCTGAGTATCAGTTGTTAGCTCCCCAACAAAGGCTGGGGCACTAATGGACTGTGAGCAACAAGGAGTGTGTGTTACACCTGCACTGAGCTGACATCAAAATGGTACCTACAGAGAACTCTCCATGTTTTCCTCTATTCCCCATCAGCATCATTCTCTTCCAAAGAAATTAGTGAAATACCATGTATTGTTGCATAGTCCCCCTCACTCCCCATCAGAGCAAAAGCTCCCCTCTCTCCTGCCGTGACTTTTGGTGTTGCCTAATTGCTGTTCCACAGTTTCAAGAAGGGTCTGAGAGACTGTAGGGCACTTACCCTCCTTGCTGGGGTTTCCCAGGATCTTGTTGACCTCTGCATTTGTAGGGTTCTGCCCCAGCGCCCGGATGATATCACCAACCTGGCTGAGGGTGATCTTGGCATCACCAGTCCTGTCAAAGAGGAGGAAGGCCTCCTTGAAGTCTGCAAGAGAAGAGCAGCATTGAGCCAGGCAGATCCATATTGACAAAGACGTGAGCTTGTTGTCTCCTGGCACTGTTCCACTGACTCCAGGGGAGTTAGCCAGGGGAATCTTTGGCCCACAGTCCCAAGAAAAACTCCTCCCCTCTGACATTTCGGTTTCACTATTTTTAAACTTTTATATCTACCTTTCATATCTTTCCTGGCTCTAATAGCCATCAATAGCTTCGTAATTGACCCCGTGGTTATTTCAAGGACAGGAAAAGAGAAGTTCTCTACCAACATTGTCATTCAAGAACAGGTTTCTTCACATGATGTAGCAGCAGACGGTAAAAATCTTGCTATCCATTCTACCTTTTCTCTGCAGAGAGCTGGGACTTGTCAAATGCCTAGCCATGCAAAGCCTCTGCCTACTCTAATGGATTCTGCCTGCAATCCCAGCATCTCAGCTACACAGTGTTAATAGGAAACTTGAAGGTGGATTTAAAAATGCTTTTACTGTTGTTTTCCCTTAAAATTGCTTTACAATGGGATTTCTAAACATTTTGTTCCCTCTCTTTCTCTTTTTTTGTAGTCTGTCCCTGCTTCTTACAGATGCATGAATACCCACTTTTCCAGTGGAGGTACTCATGTGGTGCCTTATTCCTGTGCATTTCCAGTGTGTTCACTTTGAGACTTCACTTCTTTCAGTACTGCCAAGTGATCATTGTTCACTTATTTCCCCTTGTTGAACAAGGCCTTGGGGTACAGGCATTTCTCCTACACAGGTGCTTGCCTTCATTGTATTGCCAGCCTTCATCTTCTGTTGTAGAGTTCGTGTCAGTCATATTGCTACATTTTCCAGGCCTTTTTAGAGTATTTGAATAAAGAACTGTGGCTTTAAAGAAAGAGGAGGGGACAAAGGCCAGCTGTGTGGCTAAAAAAGCTGTCTTTGAACCTCATATGCCATGAGCATCTTGGACTGTGCTGTTGGTCTCTTCTGCACTGCAGTGTCTGATGATACTGTGGTTTAGCTCCAAGTAAACCAAGGAAAATACCCTTCCCTTGGTCATGATGTGCATCCAGCAGCCAGATAGGCTTTGTATTTCGCAGCCTGTGGAATGTTCTTTCTGCTTTGGGGCAGATTTAGGAGTAAGAAGCCACATTTCGCATCATGTCTTCATTCATCTTGTGCTGGGGACATGTGGTGCAGAGGTATTTATGTTTTTGCTTTAATCTTCCTTGTACCACCTTGGTGGAGTTGTTACTGGCACACAGTAGAAGTGCTGATACACAGTGTCAGCCTGCTAGGCTGTAATCTAATACATCTGAAACTAATCCTCTTACTGTCTTATGTGAGACACTGATAACCCTCAGCCATTAACTCTCCTTCCTTACAACTTTTATTGCGGGGTATGAAATTATGGCATTCTGGACCTGTGTACAGCTTCCTGTTACAATATACCAACTGATATCAGCTTCAGCAGCTGCGATCGGTGGAGCTGTAGTGATTTATACCATATGATCTGATCTTTCATCTCTCGAATCAATGACATTTAGCTGCAGCAAAGTATAAAACAATGCCACTGTGCTATTAGCAAAGCCATCAGGAGAGTTTCATCATTTTGTAAATCCCATGAAGTTTTATGTTCACTGGGTTCTGGACACAGTTCCCTCAGTTTGGAGAAAAGGATGGATTTATTTTTGTCTCTCTGGCATGCATTTCACTGCAATATATCTATGCTGTGGGGTTTTTATTTTTAATTTTATTTTTTTTAAAAATAGCCAGTCCTAGTTTATACCCATGCTGGAGTAAGCATGTTTAAAGTCTGTCTGAGGATAGTACTACTGAGCTGCTGGTGCATCAGCCTGAAAATAGTTACTGAGGTCAGGCCATCTCTGCTCTGGGGAAATTCTCCCTCTCTCTCACGTTGTTTCTATTTGCTCTTCTGCTTTGTTCAGTTATTGTAACATTACAGCAGCTGGATGAGCTGAAATATGTAGGGAAGCTGAAAGAAATATTTTGCTTTGTTATACATGCCAGCAGCTTTGAATCAAGGGCATTTTTTCCATAAACCCTTCCAAACCTTTTGTAAAATTCTATGAATTAAAAAGTGAGGAAGAGTCCAAATGGCTTTTTTTTTTGTGATCAAGACAGTTTGGACTGTGAGAATTGTTTCCAGTCTTACTTGCTGCATTATACCTCTCCGTATTGCTTTGATGGTGCAACTCAGAGCAGGCTCATGTTCATAAAGTTTAGGGCTCTCTCAAGACCTGTTTCTACCTATTCCTCTCCCTCTGAATTTCTAGGAAATCCTTGTATCTTCCTTTTTAAACACTTTCTTCAGTCTACTATATGTGCTACTGAATTTTTGACATTTAAAAATGTTATTTAATGTAGCCAAATGCATCTCTTAGGATATTTGAAACACTTCAAATTGATTCTGAAATTAGATTTCCAGAGCTTCAATAAGAATAATTGTTCATGTCAGAATTTTTGTCTCTTTCTGGCAGATTGAAAGAAAAAAATTGGAAGCTGCAAGTTTCTTGTGAACCAAAGAATACAGCAAGATGCTCAAGAATTGCAGCATATCCAGACCATTGTGTAAGCAGCAGTTTACCCTTATTTGCACTTATTTGTTGACTGTTTCCATGCTTAAAGAATGTTTTTATAGTAAAACAGCCCTTGTTCCTCCCCTCCCACACCTCCTGGCAAAAGTGACATGTAGAACTCTTGCATCTTCTCTTCCTGGGAGATTGCCCAGTCACTGCAGCTTAGTTAAATTTTCAGCCCGCTTCCTCCTTCTGTTGTCCTCCTTCTGCCTATTTCCCCTGGGACTGTCAAGTTCAAGACTTATTTTCAGCATCCTTGTGAAGAACCAGAACAGGAGCACAAGTGAAAAATGTTCAGTAGGTAGAGACCGTGTATTTCCTCTTTGTACCATGGGATGAACTTCTCAGTTCAGATAGCGTGTAAGCATCCAGATAAATTACATGTAGATCTACGGTCACATTCTTGTTCAGCATAAGTCAGCACCACTGCTCTGAAGTCAAGAGTGCAGTGATTTATACCAGATGAAGTTTTAGCTCATTGTCTCATAGAAGTTAATTTCTGAGCCTATAAATCTTTTCTGAAATCACATACATGTAAAACACATCAGCTGTCTTGCAACTTACCATCCTGTTGCTCCTTGGAGAACTCGATCTGTTGGAAGGAAATCAATCACAAAAAATAGCTTAGGAAGGGGGGGCTGGGGAGAACCTGTGTGTTTTCTAAAGCATCCAGCTCAATCCATGAGTCATCTTCCGAAAGAGCAAAAACGTTGCCTGTCAAATGTGCAGAAGTAATGCAGATAGCAAAAGAGCTGTTAATGCTAGCGAATATTTAGCATTTGGTAGCCATTGTGTTCCCCCTCCTGCCCCCTGTTAAAGTTTAACTTTGATTTCACTTACCATTGATTTCATCAGCAGAGAAGGACTGCAGTTGGGGAGAAAAAGAGAGAGAAAAAAGAACTAGTACTGCTGAAAATGCACTGAGAGAAAGTAAATAGCATAAAGTACTTGAGTGCTCTCACTTCTGTCTTGCCTAATGCAGTTAGGCCATAGCAACCTAATCTAGCAACTTCCCAAGTAAAAATGCATCAGCGGGTCTATTCTTAAAGTCTTTATTAAAATCTACATCCCAGGGAAAGCCAAAGTTGTGTCAAGAAGCAACAAAAATCTAAGGTCTCTTAACTAACAAAGAAGTCATTAATGTACCATCAGGTCCGTTTATTGTTTCAGCATAGGTCCGTTTTAGTTATACAATTGGAAGTAATATTTCTAAACAAGCAGCTTTTTTTTCATTAACGTTGAAATTAAATTAATCCCTGAAAGTTTATGTCTCAAATTAGTTTTTGTTTCATAAAATACTAATCTATGGTATTTGCTTATATAAAAATATTACTATTTTCCCTTGCCACTTTAGCTGGCTGCATCTGATAAAAAAAAGCTTAGGAAATCGTAACCCTTCTGTCAGAAGCTGTGGGAGCTGCACCGCTACTGTTGCCTGGTTCAGAACCTGAGGCTAACACGAAAACCTTGCATAGTCCTTTAGGTTTAAATGGGAAAACCAAGCAAACCTAAACTGTCTTCTGGACTGGCCTTCCCCCACCCCCCAGAACTAACACGGGCAAAAAGCCCAATTTACTTCTGTACAATACACTGGCTGGCTGCTAACCATTAGCTTTCCAGTGCACCCACCATGGTTGAGTTGGAAATGCAGAGCAGCAGACAGGCAGGGAGAATTAGCGGAGAGGTCTTGAGAGTGGTCCTGCTTTCCTGGCCTTTCTTCCCCTTATTTATCCGGTAGTGCTGACGGCATTGCCTGGATTAGGTGTCAGAAGGAAGAGGTCCCTCCCCTTGGCGAGTTCTTTAGCTTTCTTAGGGCAAAGTGACAGGAGGCTCCATGTCTTGATAGACATCTTATGATGGCTATTTTTAGGAGGCTGCAGAGGGGCAGGCAGTGACAAGCAGTAAGTTTGATTCATGTCAGCACTTTCTGGGTCCATACCATCAGGAGGAGATATTCCTCGTCCAGACCTACCAAGATTTCCTTATAGGGAAGGATTCTAGTTCTCCAATAAGCTGTAGAGTCAGTGAGCAAGGAGCATTGAGGTGAGGAGTGCCACACGTTTGCCTGGCTGGCTGGTTTTACATGTGGCTTGCAGGTTGCGTGTGAGATGCAGCTGAATGGTCCTTGTTTTGTCAGCCCCTTACATGGATAATACAATGCCCAGCATTAGATGAGTAGTGCTGCTGCCTGTCTGCTTAGTGGGATCCAGTTGTGGGCACTGAGCCGAAAAGTTACCTGTCAACAGAAGTGGTATCCTGCTGTGAAGCTCTTCTCCTGCACTGATCATGTTTTCCAACTTTTGAACATTTTAAAGGGAAAAATTATCTGTGTATTTTGGAACAAATTGTATTGAGTGGCTGATGTGTAGATGTATCCTGCAGGGCAGTGGGAAATCTGTATTAATGGTAGCCTGTGATTTCTAGGATACTTTTCCTCTGGGGCTGGGGTTAGGCAGGGTTCCAGGGTGCTGGGTTTAGAGCTCACAGGTGTGTACAGAAGTGGTGCTGCTCAGGTGTTCATGGTGTTGAGGCAAGGGAGAAGCTGTGATAGAAATTAAGGACCCCAAAAGGCTTTGTGAACTGGAAGGATGGCTGTTCATGGTGGGGAAAGGGAACTTGCTTTTTGGTTTCAGGGTGGCCATGGGGGCCTATAGATAGGGAGCAGGAGGTAGAGGCTGCAGCTTCTTTAGTAGCAAAGACCTAGTCCCACCACGTAGCATCCCTCAAGACCAGGTCAAATATCTGAATGGATGTTATGACCTGTAAAAGGATTAGCAAACTTTGCTCCAAGCTTCTTCCTTTCCCTCTTGCCTCAAGAGTGTCATGAAGCCAGAGTGGGAACAGTTGTGTGACAACATGCTCCCAATAATTAATTGGTATCCCCCCTTCTAACTTCTTTTGGTTGCCTCTGTTAAGCAGTCACTGCTTCTGGTTTTCTAGTGATGAGATGTGGTCAGTGAGAAAAACTTTCTCCTGTGGCTTTCTTAGTTACCTTGAAGAGAAGCATAACCTTTGTGATTGTCTTTTCACTATATTGAGGACTCTGAATGAAAGAATCAAATCCAAGCAGACTTAATTTTACAGTTGTTTCTGAACTGAACAATCAGAATAAGTGGGTTTGAGGTACTTACCTCTTACCTCCTGTTTAAAAACATAAAGATACAACTGCAAAGATTTTTGTAGGCTTGGCATTTTAGCTGGAAAATGCTCTATTCAAACAAATTATTTGCATTTTTTGAGAAATATCTGGAAATATACCGAGTATGAAAAAGCCTTCACTGACAATCCTTTGCTTTTGGCTGGTTTGTTGTCAGTTTTTGGGGTATTTTTGCTATTTGTAATCTCTTAGCCTGCGGGAACAGGGATATGTTCATGATGGTGTAGCCACAATCAGGTGTGGCTGCGTAGAAAGGGGGTTGATGTGTTTGCCCTGAATTTGCTGACATAGGTTTAGCACAGTGCAGAACTTCTGATTTACACTGGCTGGGGCTGGAAATCAGGCAGTGAGAAAGCTCATCGAGATATTGAGAAAGCTCATCGAGATATCGGCCACCAGTCCCTATGCATTAATAGAGGAGCTTTCGGAAGATTTTGGCAGAGCTGAAACGGTGTCTGGGTCAAAGCAGTGTGTTGCTTTTTGTGGATTTTCCCGTACTGCCCTCTGTCTTGCTCTCCAGTGCTGGCAACTGGGAAATGTTCCCCTGAAAACAGATTTTTTTTTTTTTAATTTCTTTTTTTTTTCCAAGGGAAAACTTAAACTCATTTTCTTGAATATAGAAGTTTTATGTTTGGCTACACAAAGCTCATTTCAAAAGATACCAAGCAGAAAATAATTGGAGTGCATTTCTGTTGGGCAAAGAAAACTGGTGCCTAGATTAGTTGTCTGGCTTGAATGGGCTATCAAATATCTATAAATTGAGAGGGGTCTACATATAAGCTGATTATCTTTTGACCATATGAGAGTTTGGCTCAGAGTTCAGATGAAGAAAAACTAATGCACCGTATCAGCCCTTCATTTTAGTACTGATCCTTGAATAAAATCTCACTAGACAGAGTTTTCCTGGGGACGAATATTCTAGCATGAGCAAGTTGCATTCACTCAAATTAAGAATCACCCTACTCTAAGCCAATAGGTCTGTTGGGGGGTTAAAGTGTACTTGCTTCCAGTCAGGGCACCTACAAAATGGCCTAGTCGGAAAGTATTTCAAATACTCCTTAAAAGAAATTAAAGGTGAGATTTCTGATACTATAAGGAGCTTTCAGAAAATTCAGAAGGGGCGAAGAAGTATTTTGCAGTGATCTGGTCTTTGTTCTGATCCTGGCAGTGTTCTCTGCATTGTCAGAGGACACCGTGAGTCTCAAGGTTTTAGGGATGATTTTGATATTTCAGGGAGTTCAGTTTAAACAAAAATGAATGCCCCACCCCTAGCAAAAAGAACGAAAGTTTGAAGCAACTGCAATACGTGGGAAATACCAGAATGACTTGGATTTCTCTAACTTCACATTGCCCTTATTTATGGGCAGAGTTATTATCCAGAAGGCTATCTTTGCTGAAGAAAAAGGTGGTGTGTTCTGAGTTTGGTTTTTTTTTGTTTGTTTTGTTCCTTGTCTGTGACCACCTTCTAATAATTCTTGTTATTTAATAATTAAATGCTAGAGGCATTTTGACCAGGCCCCAGTTATAGGGTGGGGTGAATGGGGTTGTATGCAACTCTTTATCACCAGCTATGCAGAGACCCAATCCACACAAATCTTTATTTCCAAATTATTAATAGAGTTCCTGATTTCCCACAAATCACTGGTTTATGTGCCTTAGGCCCCCATGTTTTGCAGTGGGGTGCTGTGCTCTTCAGGCTGGTGGGCACCAGGACCGAGCACAGCTGTACTGAGGGGCAGTTGCCTTGTGCTCACTGTAACTCTGGAAAGGTCTGGATAGGATGAAAAGCCCTGGGAAAAGGTTCTGCTGGGAGTTAAAGCATTAAGCTGCTCCATCTACTTGTTGCCTTTTGCACGAATGACAAGAAGTTAATCATCTCACTAGTTTATTAGAGAGTCACTAGATATTTCAAGGTACTGTCTCCTAAAAAGAGAATAAGACATATCAGGTATCTTGGAAAATCAGAGAGGAGAAAATTTGAGAGTCTCCTAAGATATTCATTGTATATTTAGCTTTCTATGCAGGACTAGAGGGATTTTTTGATTTTTTTTTAAATGAAGTTAAGCTAGGATTGTGCCTACAGCAGTTCATATGATACCTGCTCACCATTAATGTCTGCTCCTTGATTAATGCAACTGCACATCTTTTCTAGCAGACATCACTGAGTGCAGGATTACACAGCTTCCAAACTCCCCTGAAAAGCAGGCTGTCCTTTTCCCATCCCTCACCCCAGTTCCACAACTTGTGCAATCAATGCCAGAGGTTTTGGAGAGGCTGCTTCTCATTTAAGTAAGAATTAACAGCCTGATGGATTTTGCTTCCTGTCATATGAGGCAGAGAAACATTAGAAGCAGAAGAGCTCTTGAGAAACTGAGGTCTGTTTTGAGAACAGAGCTGCCTAGAAATACAATTGAAGAAAGAATAAAAACAACCACCATTAATAAAGGAGAGAAAATTGCGTGTGTGTGATACCATGAGGTTTGAAAGAATAGGTCAAAAATATCTCTGAGTTTAATGACTAGACTACAGATTAATTTGACTTTTTTCCTAAGCATTTTGTCTAACTTTCTGGTTTATATATTTTTAAAACTTGTAACTTCACAGTTGCTTTACAACTGCGCAAAAATTTTTGGATGAGTGTTGACATTTTTTAATTAACGTGCCCTTCTGAAATGTTGGGGTGTGATATGTGCTGTAGCTGCACTGTTGATCATATCCTTTTGAACATATTTCCTTAGCTTGGGGGGAGGGGGGAAGTGCCTTCAGCTGTGCTCATTTGTAAACGTGTCCCTTTTCTAATGACCTTTAATTGTACTTGAATGTGTATAATCAAGGGAATACACAAGATGTGAGCCTCTGGAGCCCTGCTTTTGGAGGGATTTCTTGCTTTAACATGCCTCCCAGTGGCACTGTTAGAGTACTAACGTAACTTAAACTCTTGCTACTTGACATTTAAGTGCTCTGTGGTAAACCATCCAGTTGAAAGTGCTTCTTGGCAGTGGCTATAAGATGTAATAAAGCCTTAGTGAAACGAGGGCAAATTTCCAGGTTGCTTGTTTCGTATCTCCTTACAGACAACTTCTTTCTCTGCTTGTCATTGGCTAAATTTGTCACCTTCTTCTTGCCTTATGTAAGATTAACTCAAATATCTTGTTACTATCTATTACAATGTCTCTGTGCTCTGAGGGGGCTTAAAACAGTATTTTAGAAATATTGTGGGGTTGTTTTGGTGGAAATAATGCTCTGCCACACAACTCCTGTTAACACTTGGAGTTACCCTGTGAGGAGTTACCCTCTTATAATGTTACATTTTGTGTAATTGGCTCTAAATTGACTGTTCCTACTGAAGTTTGCTATTCCCCAGAGCCTCCAAAGGCTACAGATATTCTTTTTCAAATGCTGCTAAAGTTGTGAAATTACTAAGCTGTGAATTATTAAGAATGGATCTTGTTTAAAAAAAAAAACCCAAACAATTTTTTTCAAATGATTTTTCCGGTTAGCAACATTAAGGGAAAAGTGTCTACTAATATAAATGGGCACTCTCTACTTTTGAGGGACTCCTTGCTTAACAGCAGTTTTGAAAGAAAAGGAGGCAAAGTTCTTTTGAAAACTTTGTAAACAAACCTAAGCTGTGGTTTTTGTTTCCAACACTGTCCCAAGGGGATATCTTGGTGTGCAGCAGTCTGTTGTCCAAGTTGCCCATCCTGTGTTTGTCAGCAGTGTGGATGTGGCATCAGTGGAGAGGTTCACAGAGGCAAGGGCTGTGGCTGGGGCTGTTCCGGGCTGGATCCTGGATCGTGCTGAGTCTCGGGTCAGAGCTGTAGCAGGAAGCTGGTCTGGATGGTATCAGACATCTTTCCATCTCTAAAGACTGAATTCATAGTGGCACTTGTTCCCTTCCTACCTGTAAGGGCACTTGGGACTGGTGACCTTGTCCAACCAGTCCTAGGGAATCCTTCTGGAGCCGTGGGTGGAGCTAGATCAGGCATGATATGAAGACCTGAGCCAAAAGTTTCAAGTAGAAACCTGCCATTTCCTAAGAAAGCCCTCAGCACTTATGAGTGAAGCTACTGTTGACATTCCTGCTCTCACTCCACAGCTTCACGTGGAGTTTGTCTGCAGCACAGCAACTCTCCGAGTGCCTCAGCTGACATTTGCAGTGCTGCTTGCCCTTCAGCCCACGAGCTTTCTGTCAGTGCATTTCAGTGAGTTTATCTCTCTTTGGCTATATCCAAAGCAGTGTCTGTTCAGAGGTGACCTACTCAAGTAGTGAATGTAACAAGAAATAAGGACACTTGGAGAAACACTTTTTACTGCCTTAAGAGCTCTGCCAAGAAAACCAAACAATCACAGGCTTGCTTTCATGCAACAGGCTTCATCATCATGCATCACGCAGTTACACAAGATTTTAGCAAGTCTTTACTAGTTGATAGCTTTTAATTATTTTTCTCCTAAACATTTGGGTGGCTCATCTGAAGTTGGGCATGGCATAATTGATGTCCTGGGATTTCAGTCTTGAAAACACCAGCATGGGAAGCCTTGTGTACCCCTGAACCTCACTTCCACTGTGGACACTTGGCAATCTTTGTCTCTACTCGAGAGAGGATACTCAGCTGTACCCTCGAAGTGAAGGGCCTAGTGTGACACCAGACCAGGGTGCTGCACGTTCAGATCACCATCTGCAGAGCAGAAGCCTATGAAGCACTGCACTCAGTGTCTTTGACACCTGCATCCCAAAACATTACAGTTGATTTTATGAGCCTGGGCTCTGTCCAAGGCCTGGTTATGTGTGCTGGGAAGGACCCTTAGATTTCCAGTAGAAAACCAACATATTTTTCTTGTTGGCAATAGGGACTAAGTTATACAGATTTGTGCAATATGAATTTTATCCCTTCCCCAGTGCCTCAGACACAAAACCAAGCATGAGACGTGCATCATTCATGTTTCATCCCACCTGTTGCAGACATAGACCCATAGTGGTGCTTTCCATCAGTTAAACATTTCTTCTTGCTCAGGCTTGTCTGGGAGAAGAAGGTTTATAAAACAAAAAAGCTGGCTTTCTAAGAGTGTACTGGGCCACACAGTTTTAAGTGCAGAGTTCTTGGGGGTCTCTTTAAAAAATTATCTATATGGTCATTTTGATTTTAGCATGGTTGGCTACTAGTGGTGGCTCTCAGCTGCATCCATTACCCTGTTCTCAGTTATTATTTAATCTTTAACTTTTGTTCCTATGCAAATCCAAGATGTTAGCAATAAGGAAAACTGGCAATATAAATTTGGTCTGGAAAGGCTTGTGCAAAGCAGATTGAGTTTTTATGCTGATTCCTGAGTAGAGGGAAAGAGGTCTTCACATTGCCATTTAAAACCAAATTCTTTCTCCCTGCCTTGACTCTGTGGTTGTTATGCTGTAACTCAAGGTGAACTGTAAAAGGGCTGAATTTAGAGATTTGAATCTTAATCAGTTGGGTATTCCTGTTACTCAGTTTTATAGTCAATAGATGTTGCTCAAAAATAGAAAATTGGCACTTGCTATTGGCACTTGCAAATCACCAAATATTTGCTCTAATTGGGTTAATGCCAAGAGATGGATAAAGAACAGAAAAGAGTGAATGGCCTGTCACAACTTTATCACAGCTTTCTGGTGGTTATAGACAAACCTGGCTTGAGTCCTCTTAAGGAAGGGTGGGAAAAGCGCCTAAGTTGCAAAATGTGTACCCCAAAGAGTTTGAAAACCCAGATTCCCTGAAGATGGGCATCTGACTGGAGAGGTACCACTGAGAGAATCACTACTCTTCTCTGTAAACCACCATATTTGTTTTGGAGCCCATTATGACTTCTGAGGCCAACTGAGAATGAAGTGCACTGCCGAATGTGGCTTACTTGGCTGCTGTAAGCCCTGTTAGCCACTCTGCTCTTACCCACCCCAGCTGTAACAAGGGGCCTGGATTGTCTCCATAAGAGCTAACAAAACCTTTCTGTGTTTACCTGCTGTGTAGCTCCCCAAATCATCATGGCACTGTGGCCTGGCATTCCCAGTCACCTCTCTTGAGTGGCAAGCTCTGGCATGGCTGCTAGTTCCCTGAGGAGTGGAGCACAGCCCAGGTGATCCCCTTGTTCAAAGTGCTGTAGGTTTTGTCTCCATGTCTGGTAAATCACTGCAAAGAGCCCTGCATCAGGATTGTTCACTGAGTCCCAGTCAAAAGCTTCGTTTTAAGTACTCTCTGGCTCCAAAGTTTTGCTGGAAAAGGTGTTGTATGTTTTCTTATGCTGAGACTTTGGTGGTTGAATGGAAGGACTGAGAAATAATTGAGGCACTGGGCTAAGAGTCAGGAAACTTTGATTTCTGTCTCTGCCACGTATCCCTGGCAAATCACTTATAACATGAAATTGTTTCCCTTCACTGCCTGAAATCTCAAAATGTGAAAAGGGGTAACCCAGGGTGGCTGTTTGGGACCCTGGAAGAAGACATTTTGTCTGATACCTTTCAAAAGACAGTCTCCCTAAATTCTATCTTCTATTAGTCTGAATATGACAAAAGATGGAGAATTCTCTCTGTTCTACCGGTGTATATTTCCTGCAGCTGTTGCCTTTGGGTAAGGGAGTGAACTGCAAAGATTCCTCAGAGTGCAATCTGACATTTTTTTAGCTGGTAATATATTATTATTTATGTAAAGATAGATTAGCTAGTTTCAATGGAGTTCAAAATTCTTTCTTCTTCTAATGCACTGGACATAGGAAGCTATCAAATCATATTAAGTTATTTATCAGGAAATCTAGCTTGGTTCCCCATCATCTAGTGCAATGTGAGGCCTCATGTAATTCTCAGACAGTATGCTCAAAACTAGTGGGTTTTTCACATACTCTTCAAGATCACTCTAAGTATTAAAAAATGTCTTTTTTTTTCCTCTTGTCAATGGCTTCAGCTTCTGTCTTGTGAGAAGCTACATACACTTTTAGAAAAATACTGGCTACTAAATGGGAAAATTAAAGTAAACTTGGGGAAATTTCACTAAATGGCTTAAGATCTCAGGACTGTATATATTAAGGTATCTGAAATACAATTGATCGTGCATAGGTCCTATTAGGAGTCTTTGTCCTTCTTTTACCCATAATAGGCATGATTCTTTATGTAGAATTTAACAAATTGGTCCTGGGACCAATCAGCTTGTCAGGTAGGTGCAGAATAACTATTTATAGTCCTACCCAGAGAAACTAGTCTGTCTCTTCATCTCTTAACTGCTTAACCCCTCTCTCCTCTTTCCTAAGAAAAGAATCTCCCAAAATGGAGGGGTCTTCTTCGAAGGGTCAGGGCTACAGTCAGTGATGCTGGTTGACATGCAAAATCTAAAGACATTATGAGAACAAATAGCAGTGCAGTCAGAGGGAAACCTCCAAATCCTCTTCCTCTTTGTTGCTTTCAATTTGCAGCCAATTAAAAATTGTGACCAAACATGTAAAGATGAGAGGAAATCACTTGAAATGTTTCTATCTATGGCTTTCCTGCTCATGGTATCACCAATGTTTGTTGTACAGTGCAAATTTAAAAAAAAAAAGGCAAAACTGCCAAATCTCTCTGTTTTAAACTGTTTTGTTTTGTTTCTTCTAAAGATAAGTCATATTGATCTCAAAGCACATGACCAAAGGGTCATCAGGTGGTTCAAAAATTTGGAAAAGAATTTAAGGCTAAACTATAAAAGATGCATTTTACTACAGTGCTATGGGAAAACATTGTATATCAAGTTTCAAGTAACTCCTTTCCTGTCTTCATGTGCCTACTTCAGATTTTCCTGGGGGGAGGTTTTTTTGTCATGTGTTTATTTTAAATTTATCTTTACCAAACAGGTGAAACTGATACCGATTGGGTAAAAAGTTCTGAGGTCCGCACTCCAACATAATTTTGACATTCCCAGGCTTCACTCCTGTGTTAAATCATGCACCATGCCTTACACCCTATAGCTACTGAAATAGTCAAAAGCTCAGGCAGGTCAGCAAATCCATCGGCTGAGGTTACTCATTCATTTCCTCGCAGTCCCAAACCGGAACCAAACACACACAGTGCTTCACTGCAGCTCTCTGCTATCTTTCCCCTGTGGGCCCACGATCGGCACACACTCGCCCTTTTACCTTGATGCTCTTGAGGTCGATGGCAGGTTCTTTGGGCTTGGCTGGTGCAGGTGCTGGTGCTGGTGCGGGCGCCGGCGCTGCGGCTGCCGCTGGTTTCTTTACATCCTTCTTTGGTGCCATCTTGTGTTGCTTAAACTGGAAAGTAAAAGTGCCCTAAAAAAAAAGTTCTTAAAAAAAAAAATAAACAAACGAAAACCACTTAACAAGTGGTTCCTGGAAGAGGAGCAGTGGTCAGAATGAGCTACAGCCTGTGCCCTGGAGGTGGACCCAATGCGCTAAACTCTGTAAGGGCATATATATATTTCACTTAGTGCCTCATACAGTCCTGACACATGCAGCTGGATTGGACAGCTTGATAATCAAGGGGGATGTCATTCCAGCTAGAGCTATAAATGGAATATAAGAGTTCAGGGCTTCATGAGATCAAGGGACTTTTTTCCCCTTTAAAACCCAAACTACCTCCCCTGTCTTTTTCATGCATGCAAAGGAGAGGGAAATATAACAAGCCCAGTTTCAGATCGGCCTCTGACATTTGGGCATGGATTAAACAGTCCCTTTTCTCATCAGAATTTTAGTTCTGCTTAAGTAATAAATCTTCTTTCTTTCCTTCCCTCCCTGCCCTATTCCCCCCATGCCTGTGTAGTACTCCAGGAGGATTCAGTTTCAAGCAGGAATTTTGACTTTCGTGTCAGGGGAGATCATAATTTTCCATCCTCATTTTCCTCTCTCCCTAGAGCCCTTCTCTCCTCCTCTGCTTCCTTTTTATTCAAGGAAGTGTTGATCAAGCAAAGGCTCTGGGTGTTTAAAAATAAAGCAGACAAATATGGAAAACACCGCAGTACCTTCAGCCAAGGCATCTCTCCCTGACCTGACCCCGGGTGTCTTTCAGCTGTTCTTACTATTCCTTTCCATCACATTAAGACTGCGTTCAAAGTTGAAAATTGCTTCCTTTAATCTTTTTCTTTGATCTTCTTTTCCCTTTCCTAGGGATAAGCTGTGCCCTAATAGAAGGGAGATCAGCTGGATGTTATGTCTTCCCACACAGAAAGGTTTCCCTTTGTATTGTATTTATTATTGGAAACTAGCCATCAGGCAACAGAGGCACTTCTGTTTTCACCTTGTTTGCCTGCCATTCTGTGCCCCTCGTTTATCTTTCCACCCCTCAGTCTCCTGACGGATGTCCCTGCTCCCTATGATCTCCAAGAGACACAACTTTCAGGAGAAGATGGCTTTTGTGGTTTCACTAGACTTCTCCCATGACAGCAAACCAGCTTCTAACTCTTTTCAAACTTGATGGTTCCCCCAAATCCATATGACTGAGATTTTTTTGGCAGAAAAGTGTAGGAGTTCTGATTGTTCCTCCCTTGTCTAGCGATCCCTCTCCTATTTACTCTCCAGACTCCTAAAGTTTAGTACTAGTAAGGGCAAGGCTTTTGATGGGGCCCGTGTTTCTGTCTTATGAACTATTCCGTAGAGTGTTTTGTACTTAGAAGTTAAAAGCTTGAAGGCCTGGACATCAAAAATCTGGCAGGGTATCCAAACACTTTCATTTTAGATTAATGTGTTTTAAGGAAGGCAAACTTACCAAAAAGATGCGCACCGAGAAGAGGGATGGAGTGGCTAAAGGTATATTTTCATATAAGATCATGCTCAGATCTCTTCTTTGCCCATCACCTTGAGCATGAGACTTATTGGAACTGGAGTCATCGCTTTTGAATGAGTAGCCCTATACTGATGGACAGAATTTGAAGCCTTGGCTCAGTCTCTGCTTTAGGAAACACAGACCAGGAAGGACTTTATTTCCTGTTTCTCTGCCTGTAGGCTAAAGCCTGTGATGCATGAGCTCTGCTGGCTGCCTCCAAGGTGCTTTATGGAGGGATTCCTGCTCTGCTAGGCTGTCTGGGAAGGTGGTGGCATGGACTGTCTGCACTGCTGCTGCTCAGCAGGAGCCTGTGGACTGCCATCCCCAAGGGCATTGCTGGGGGCATCTCCAGTGATTCCGATGTTTTACACTGCAAAAACCAAACTTCAGTGAATCCATCAGTAGAATGAGTCCTGGAGCTGTAACTTGGATGGAAATATTCTAAACCAATTTTTGTGCATCACTACACCTATGAGAACTTTCATTGCAGGAAAGAATTGGTGATGATCTAATAATTTCAATGGTTACCTGTGATTTGCAATGAAATAAGCCTGAAAGCCACCATCAAATACATTTTTAAAAGGAAGAAAGGATTTCAGGAGTGAAGAACAAACTTAGTGTTGTTTTTGCATAATTGTGTCCTGTGTAAGAATGTAGATGTGTCTGGATGTGCTTTGTTGTGCCAGTAGAGGTGGTTTTGCGAGGTGCTGACCCAAAATAATTGTATATTGATGGGATGAGAAGATAAAACAGGTATGGAGGAGGAGGATAGCAGGTCCTTATTTCAATTTCTGGGTTAAGGATTTGGAACCAGTCGGTTTTCTGGTGCTGGGACAGGACAGCACAGGTTTATCTGCCTGGCAAGCTATGATATGTCCCAAGACATCTCTGGGAACATGTCAGGTATGTCCCTAGGGAGCAAAGTCTTTCCAAGTGATGCAGAGATGTGTCCCTGTGGCATGAAGCTGTGTCAGAGGAGACTTAGGTTGAATATTAGGAAAAAGTTTTTCACTCAGAGGTGGTTGAACACTGGAACAGCTCCCCAGGGCAGTGGTCACAGTACCAATTCTGACAGAGCTCAAGAAATGTTTGGTCAATGCTCTCAGGCACAGGGTGTGATTCTTGGGGCTGTCCTGTGCAGGCCCAGGAGCTGGACTTGGTGATCCTCGTGGGTCCCTTCCGACTGAGGATGTTCTGTGATTCTGTGATCTTGCATGGAAGCTGAGGCTTGCAGTTCTCTGGCAGTGCTGTGCCATCTCACCCTGGGCTGGGGGTTCCAGGGTCTGCAGCAGGAAGGCCCCTCTTCCACTTTTAGCAGCCACTTCTTGCAAGCAGAATTGCCAGATCAAAATCCAGGTTCTTCCTTGTGCTTGCTAGGACTTGTCGAGATCCATGTCCAATGGAAAGCAGCAGCAGCTGGGGATGAGAACTCATGGGCATCTGCCTTGTTGGGTGCATAGCTCCTGGGCAGTGCATGGATGCTTCTCTCCTGCAGAAAATCTCATGTTGGGGGAATGCATAATGAACAGTGTTGTAGCTTCAGTTTCCCAAGGGCCCAGAAAATTCAGTAGTGAGAAAGGTGTTGGTTGGAAGCTGTGTCCTGTTAGCCCTTCTGCTCACTGACACAAGGGGCAGCTTGCTTGGGGCTTGCCTGGTTTTTATTGGTTTAATTGATAAGGATACGGTTCTGGCCGATGAAAAACTTTTATGCATTTGGGCTGGATTTAGTTGAACTAACATAAGGAAAGTGTGTTTTACATACAGATCATTGAAAAGGTTGATTCTGACACTTCTGAAAGTGGAATATGGTCCTGTTTTCAGGTGAAAGTCACAGACAGGTGGTGCCAATTGCAGCACCAGAATGGAAATGGGAGTTCCTCTGTTGGGCTCTACTCCCTATGTGTTTACTCTGAGAGCTCAGTCTTTCTGGTCCAGTTTTAGAAAGAGATCTCTGTTTTGGGCTTCCAGTAGGCCAGGGAGTCAAGGCCTTCTTCAGGGGGATGGAGCTGATGGCTTAAATCCATACAGTAAAGACAACATCTCCTGTGTTTCAGGGGACTGTACAAGCGCTAGAGCTGTTGGAAGAAAAGGTGAGTTCTGCTGCTTCCGCTCTGTTTCATAATGAACTCCCTTCGAGACTTTTGCCTTATGCTGTCTAAAATGCGTGAAAATGCAATTAACTTCCTATTTGTTTAGTGAAATTGTTGGTGAGTTCATGACAGGATACCAGATCAAGCATCAGGGGAAATGTTGCTTGCTCAGAAGGCTCTGATGGAGTTTGCTTTCAGGCAAGGTGTGAAAATACAGACTGTTTACAAACACGTAAGTACAGTCAGAATATCCTAGTCTTTTCCTGAAGCCTTTCTCCTGTCCCATGCATACTTACCTGGTATAATTTCAGCTATCCAGTGTGTGTTTTCTCTTTCCTGTGATCAACTTCTATCTGACGCCTGTTGCTGTTCAATATTTGCTGTGTTCCTCTTCCGAAGGCTGGGCGGCTGCAATGTCAGCAGGAAAAATGACAAGTGTGCATGTGCCATTTGGCAAGCAGCAATCTCTGAGAAAGACTGCAGTGGTCTGGAGCTGTCCCCTGGTACAAACACATATTTTATGCAGGCCATGAGTGAGAAGTCACCCGTTTTCCAATGTAAATACAGAGATATGCATGGAGGAGCTTACTGAACACAAACAAGGGAGGGTCAGTGAAATTTAAAACGAATGCAGGCAAATGATGTTATTTTCCAACACCAGTTTAGTTGTACACCTTGGAAGACTGTTTGAAGCCAAGAACCTAAGAAGATCCAGGAAGGAACTGCGTATTTAGGCAGTTATCAAGAATATATGACTTACCATAATCCACAACAGATTTGGAAAGAATATGTAGTCCATTTTACTGTGCTTGAGCAGTTCTTGAACTGATAGAGTCTGGGTGCATTTTTCCACACCAAGACTCTGCAGAGTTCCTTGTGTGATTTTGGCCGTAAGAGAGAAGGACTGCTTGTCTGGTTTGATTCTTGCATGTTTCATCACAGGCTTTAAGTATGAAGCCAGTGATCCACTTCCAGCAATCTTTCAAGGTCTCAGCTTCAGCTATAAAGCTGACTGTGTGCCACAGAGTGCCTAATTAATCTGCTAATGATTTGGCTTTGTCAGTGCTCTCAGCATGGAAGCTACTTTCAATGAAATAGCAAAGCCTTTTGCTATCCAAGATGCTCAGAGCGGCAGAACATCCTGATAACTTGTGTAGAAGAAAGTCAAGCCTGAAAAATTTCCCAGTCAGCACGTTTTAGGGATCGTGGTCTTAGGGCTCTGTCAGGAAGGTGGTCTGGGAGCAGGGTGCAGCACGGGGGATCTGGAGGTGACTGCAGGGGTGTCACCAGCAGACAGTCAGGAGCGGCCCTGTGGGGTTTGCAGGTGGTGGGAAATAGGGTGGTGATGGGTGAACACCAGAGCCAGCTTTATAAAATGGCACAAAGGCTGGATTGCATGCACAAAGGAAGGGCTCTCTGGGCTCAGGGGAGGATTTGTCTCTTGGCTCCTTTAAGTGCTGCGTAAGGTGTTGCTAGCCTGAATGCAGCCGCGGGCACGAAGCAGTCACAGGGCCGTGGAGGCTGAAGTCAAACCTTGCTGAAGGAGCAGGCAAAGGAATGAGTGTCTAAAGCAGGGGAAAGAAGGCACCAACTGGCGCGCTACATATAGCACATGGCTGACTTAGCACTTGCGCCACGCTGCCCTTCTGCTCAAGGTTTTCTAATTCTGTCCCAGACGATGTCAGCGTCCCCCAGCAACTGGCAGCAGCACATACAAGGCGCTCCCCAGAGAGCCGGGAGTGTCTCTGGCTGCCCCTGCCTTGCTCAGGAGGGCTGCCTGTGGGGGGGAGCAGCTTTCGGAGGGTGTGTCTGCTTCTCAGCCTTGCCCGGATGACTTGGGGGCTCCCTTCATGCTCGCCTTTGGGCAGCTCACCTTCCTCATGCCATCATTCCCTGCGGAAGAAAGCGTCACCCGAGTGCTCTTTGCAGTCCGGTTCCCACTGTCCTGTAAAGCTTCCAGTCATTTTCTTGGCACCTCGGTTTCCTTGGCATGAGCACCAGTTTATAGATCACTGACCAAGCAGGTTCTGAAATGCGAGTGCCTGGCTAAATGTACCAACAGCACGCATGAGCAGGGGACGGTGGGGGCAGAAATTGCATATCGAATCTCCCAAGGCAGATTCTGTACCCAGGAGAGCTCTAGCTGGCAGGCCTGGAGGGGTATCGTGCAGTTTGAAACATAGCCATTAGGCACAGGATAAGATGTTAAACTCTGCATGCTCTCTCACTCTGCATAGGATAAAATCTTCCTGGTGCTGCTTTGTGCAATTGGGATTCCTGTGCCTTCAGGACTCCGCAGCCTGTGTGTGAGCTGCAGAGATTCCCTTGCCTTTCCCTTCCCCTCTTTTCCCTGGAGCATGCAGCAGAGGACTTTAATTACTGCCATTTAGAATGGACTGTCTTTCTTGGGTCCCATTTTAAGCTACTAGGGGATGGAGTGACTTCAGGCTTGGGAAGGCTCTTGAAGGATAGCTCAGTATGCGGCCCAGACTCCCCACACACCTGCATTGCCTGGAAGGTTTCATTATGACTTATGGGGCACCAACCTCTTTTCTTTCACATTTTTTGTTCTCCTTCTCACTTTTGGCATGAAGTGATCCAGGCCTCGAGCCAGACCAGGATCTAAAGGACAAACTGGCTTAATATGATGTGGTTTAAGGTTTGCTGATTTCTGTTAGGGATCAACTGAGCTTGAAATCTATCAAAACTCAAAGGAAATCTTCTGCTATCACAATCTAGACCTCTTTTTCTCTTCAGTCATTAGTAAGACTTCTCAATGAGGTATGGATAGTTTTCCAGACACGGAGCTTGGAGGTGTGAGCATCATTCTCTTAGATCGTATGTTCTCTGTCCTTGTCACTGGAATCCTGTCTTTGCCAAGCACACAGTCTGCATTTGTTTAAATACTGCTTAAAGTCCAGACACTCCAAAATGTGTTTGATATGATGGAACACCCTGTTTTCGATTCACCTGCATGATTCTTGCTGTTGTGTTAGAATTCAAGTGGTATGTAGCTCAGTCATATGCAAACCTTGAGACGGCCCGGCAAGAATGAAGGTGTAGGAACCAAAATTTTTCAGCTATTTCCACGTTCAGCAGTAAGTACTTCGGATTTATGAAACCTGTGTAGGTTTCAAATAATGCTTGTGTATTTTGAATCACATCCATGAAGATGATCATCTTTGGGGAAAGGTGGCCATAACTACATTATCATATAATCAGTTGCATTATACATATCTCAGAAAGCTGTTTTAAGAATGTAAGTAGCATTGTCAAGGCTTATTAAGCCCTGACAGAGGTCCATGCAAGTATCTAGACTATATTTGTACCACAGTTGTGTGAGAGGACACAAATGAACATAGAGCATTTGATGAGCTCCTCTTTTCCTATTAATCACTATGATAACCTTTCTAAGCATCTAAGGGTCTTTATGCAGAGAACTGACATTTTGGGTTGGAGCTTGGGAATTTGATGTTCTTGTGTCTGATGTCAGTGTTCCCCGCGGCACTCCAGCTGTTGCATCCCTCTATAATTGATACTGTGCCTTTGGTCCAGTCTCCCAGCCATCCCAGCTCAATGCTGCCTCTGAACTTTTATACTTCTGTAGCATTAACAGGTGCTTTCTGGTGGCAATGTACTGTCTTACACCAGCAGTATTTTCATTCCCAGTGTCCAGGCCATGGCTGGAGAGGTATCTTCTGCACAGCAGGCAAAGGAGGCTGCAGCAGGGCCTGGCAGGGTTTTCTTGCACTTCTCCAACCAGTGAAGGGTAAAGAGCCTCCTTTTTGAAATGTCACAAGATGACAATGTGGGTCCCTTAATGCTTTTAGTGGGAGAGGGGAGACCTGGCAACCAGTCATGCTGCAGTCCAAGGTGAGAGAGCATACCGTGAACTTCCTTTTTCTAAGAAGGCAGGAAGGTTTCACTGCAGCCAGTGATACAATGGATAAACCTGGCCAAGCTGTTTAAAACTAGCTGTGATGGAGCTCGGCTGCCTGTGCTGTGCTCTTATGTCTTTGTGTTCACTCTGTGTGTGAAAACAAACTTGGTGAAACACTGTAAAATCTTGCCACTGAAGCTGCTCCTTGGTGCAAGCCCGTTTTTTGGGGAGCAGTGATGTAGACATAAGAAATGTCTCTCCTTCAGGGTCTGTCAAGAAGCTGTGCTGGCTCTAAATAGACTGCTGCCACTGCACTCCTAATTTAGCTGTAGGGAGGCAAGTGACATGGTGATGCTCAAGAATGTCACTTTGCTTCTTGTGTGACCTATGAGATCAGAGGTTGTTAGGAGAAACAGAGTGACTCTTGCAAAAGGTGCTGCTGGATCCAGGAGCTGGAAATCCTATGGGATTGGGCAAGATGTCAGAACACAAGGGGTGAAGGACCCCCTGGGAGGGTCTCTGGTGGTAGGGAGTGACGGAATACCTTGAACATCCTACAACAGCTTTGTGTGCTTGGTGTTTGGCAGCCAGTGCAAGCTGCCTCTGTCTCTGCCGGCAGCCCTTGCAATTATTATCTCTAAATTTACAATTTCATAGAAGACACATGTAATCAGGTGTTTGGTGGTCTCTTAGAGTGCAATACGAGCAAGGCTTATGTTTCAGCCCCTTCTGTTTGAATAGCCAGCCCTGAGGGCTTTTCTCCTGCTTGTTAAACTTCTGTCAGAGTCAGATGCTTTGCAATATGAGATGCTTCAGAGCTGCCAGCAAGAGGCTGATGACATAGTTTAGAAGACTGTTACTCCCAAAGGTAGTTCAGAAATGCCAGTTATTCTTAGTGAATACTTTTTCCCAAACTCATTATCCCAAGCAGCTCCATTAAGCTTATAGAACTGCAACAGTTAGCTGCGGTTTGCTCTGGGTGTATGTGCAGGTGTGAGTTCCAACATTTTGCTTAGAAGGTTATTCCTACCTTTCTTGTTGAGAAATATTGGATCCTGTGGAGGGGAACAGTAAGTGCAGCTGGACCCTAGAGTGCCAAAGCTGATTTGGGTGAATGTTCATAGCAAAGACAGTTTAAGTGACGGTGGTAAGTACAGTGGAAGGCAGCTTCACTCCTGTAGTTTTGGAGGCTCAAAAATAGGTGGGAGATTAGGTCCTGAAAGGTTATGCTGCCATGCAAGAGTTGTCTGACACAAACCCCAATGTCATGACTTCTTTAAATTAGTTGTGCTGCAGTGAACATAAGCCAGTGCATTTTCCTTCAGAATCTGTTGTGAAATCATTTCATGTGTGCTCATTTTTGATTTGTCCTTGTGAATGTTACATACAGGTAATGACTTCTGAAGTTCTTTTATTAATTCTTATTGTGCTTAAGTGAGTTGGCAGGGACAAAGGAGATTGCTCAGATTGAAATTGCAAACTTCTGGGGACTTAGTATTTGTATAGCAGTTTCAAAAATATACTACCTCCTAGTTTCAATGCTGTTCCCCTGCAATGAGTGTACAGGTTTCTTACTACAGTAAAATCATATTGAGATAATTAGGGGATGTGAGAATCAAGGCATCTGGGAATATGGTTGTGGCTATCTAACCTTTCCCTTATTGGTTGTGTCTTCCAAAGGATGGGAAGTAATGTAATGTTTGCAGCCTCCTGCCTGTGCCTCTCTTCTCCCACTTGCTGAGTTGAATGCCAGTTTAGCATAGCCTTTTTAGGGTACCTTGGAGCGGGGGGCTGTTCTACATTTCATAATGTCATAATAACCAGCCTGAGAGGTGTGAGGCTGGAATGTCACATTTGTGCCTGCTGTTGTTGGGAGTATCTCTCTCCCATTTGTGGTTTTTATGATCTTAAACGAATTGAGAATGTCAGCCTCTTGTAAAATTAGATAGGGCTTATGTTTCTTCAGAGCGTCACTGTAGTCTTTGCCATTTTCTCTTTGCATCACTTTTTTCTTTTTCTTTTTTTTAACCTTCTTGTAGTTCCCTTTTGTTGCCATTATGGAGGCAGAATTTTTATCTATCCTTCTGAAAGGTGCAATTTCTACAAAGATTCTGTCTAGTGTTTTTATAATTTTAACAGTAATTTAAAAAACCATAATCAACTCTGTCTGTTGTGGGTTTTAACACTTAATACAAGTATGCTGATAATCCTGGGTAGCATGTTTGCTTCTCTGAGGGTGGCGAATGCTGAAAAGCATCTTGCCCCCACTCCCAGCACATGTAATTTAGCAGATCTGCTTGCTTCACAGTAGAGTTCAAAACTGACATTCCTCAATTCCTAATTAACTTGACAAATGTGTCTCATCCCTCAGTACCGTCCTTTCAAAGGGAAGGAGAAACCTGAAGCCACAGCACAGTTGTGAGCCCTCGCTCTTGTGCTCTGTCTGCTGCTGGGAGGAGAGGAGCAGTGTGTTTTCTGCAGGGGGATTAGACAGCTGAAGAAAGCAGTCCAGCAGAAAGTGGCAGTGGCAGCTCCTGGGAGAAGGCGACATCTGCCAGGGGGAATGTGCTGTTGGCAGCTTCAGCTGCTGAGGGTTTCTTTTCCCTCTGATGCAGACCTGCTTTCCCTGTCAGCCTTTGCTCATTAATGAGGATGGTAATTGTTATTTATTGGACAAGGATTCCAGCAGTCACAAGTGATTTTGAGAGACTAGTCTTGGGTTTTCAGGAAGTGATGTACACTCTGAAAAACAAAACAAACCACCCTGCGGCCTCCTTTCGTGGATTTTTAAGCTGAACATCCTCCATATCAAGGTGTCCTGACTCACTTCATTTTGAAAATTGGTTACCACAGATGAGTTTCTAAAGAGCAAGTGATGGCTAAGTCTGTTTCTAACAATGTCTCTGGGGCCACAAGAACGTGTAGTACACTGTACATTGTGTGTTGCATGATTAGGATTTAAACTAAGGAGGAAAAGATCCTAATGGGAAGAAGTGGTGAGAGGAGGATACAAGCAGGCAGAAATATAGGCAGGTAGTCTGGTAAGTGGGTTCAAGGCATAGGGAGAGCTAGGAAAATATGTATAAACAGAATTTTGGTACTCAGCACCTTGAAATGGTATCATCTGCAAATACTGGGATGCTGAATTGATGGGAACAGTTAAACAAGGGTCTGGCACAACTTTGTGTTCTGAGCTCTGGGGGTGACTCAAGTTTGCACAGTGGCCAGATCATGGGGCCTGGATCCCCATCCCAGTGCTGTCATGAGACAAACAGAAGGTGCCCAAACCCTCTTGGAAAGCAAACATTATGGGGAATTTTATTCCTTCCAGTTCACCTTAAGAAGATCATAGTTCTGTTTGTTTCTCAGATCCCTGTTCCAGGATTTGAAAAGTCTTCTAGTATGCCTTTTTCTTTTCTTAATGCATTTACTCCCAGGTGAAGGATGGTGCTTTTCATCTTTCTATGGCTTTTGCAAACTTCCAACTGGATTTTTGTATGTTATCTCTTCTTCCAGCCCTAGTTTTGTGGCCGTGCAAGGTTTCCAGCCCTGTGTTGTATCTAAAAGTTGTGTCCAGTTATTTAGCTGGAGCTGAAGGAAATGTGCCCAACAGCTGTGAGGCTCTTGGGGAGGCTGGCCTGCTGTAGAACAGATGGCCAAGGGATCCTTGCTGTCTTTAACAGCTCTCTGAGAGTCTTGGCTAGCCTTTGTGGTACCCTTGATTGTAACTCAGTTTCCACAAAAGCAAATGACCTTTGCAGAGGTTAAGAAAAGCATCTCAAACCTTCATTGTCCTTTTGAGGCGCTAGTGACAGTTTCTGTGCTGGTGGGCTGTGCACTTCGTGGGGTTCATGCGGTGTGGCCTTGCACGTTGCACCAAGGACATCCAAACAAATACTCAGCCTAGTTCCCTGTGACCTACCTTCACACAGCACATCTGCAGGCTTCCAGGGCTGGGCATTGCTGGGGTTCTCTGCCCAGCTTTCGCCCTCTAGCTGAGCTGGCAGGCCTGGCCAGGGGTAAGGAGAGGAGACTTCTGCAGCGGCTAAAGGGCTGGCAGCTATCTGAGATACGGGATGCTACATTCTTCCTGATCACTGTGCATCCAGCCAGGGCTCATCTCCTTGCCATGGTAGTACTTTCCTGACTCTGAAGTACAGGGAATAATCAGTGGCAGAACTTGATGATAATGGGTTAGTCAGACAAGAAATGATTCAGATGTTTCTTCACCTGGGAAATGAAGCACTTCTGTGAAGACTTTTCCATTTCCAGATTCTCTCACAAGACTCAGAGGGGCATAATATTGGAGCCATCCCATTAATTTTGCATTGCTTTGTTCTATATTTGTATATTTGGTGTTTTAGGTACTGATTTCTTCCTCAGTAGCTTTTGAGCATTTTCTAAGTGCTGTAAAAATGTTACTCTTTGCACTGTGGCAACTATGAAATAAATATCTTCAGATTTCAAGCTCTAACTGGCCTGGTTTCGTAAGAAGGTGAGGCTTTAGTATTTGCCTTGCTTGTCCATATTTCTGTGTTGTCCCAATGGTATCTTCTACTTTTTTTCCCCCCTCTAATTCCAGCAAAATTAGAAAGAAGGAGTGAAATGTAGGAAAGTAATTGCCTTCCTTATGCATTTTGTGACAATTGCAGCTGGGAGGAGTCCCAGGCCCTCTTGCAGTAAAATACGTATCATATTTAAAGCAGGAAAAGCAAGGAAAGGATGTCAGACCTTATTTTTGTAATTACAGGGAAAGTCTATTTCCCCCTTGCTGAAATCACCTGTCCCAAATCAGGGGTATAGGGATTAAGTGCTAATATCATTCTCCTGGGGTTTACAAGGCAGTAATTCCACACTTGAATGCACACTGAAAGGCTAAGTGGTTATTGGAATAAGTGAATGAGATTACTGCTACTGAAAACCAGGGAACTGAGGCTACTGGCATTGTGAAGGTAATAAAGGAGGAGGAAAGATGATGAAAGGTGATTGTTCTGTTTTAAAAAAGGTCTGTGTGCTCCCAAAACCCAGATTCATGTGCACACATTTGGGATCCCTACATCAGCCTGTCTTCTCCGTATGCATGGGGTCAGCACTGCTGGAATAGGATATTTCCTAGCCTTGGGTGGTACAAACACCTTGGCGTTTATCCCATGATGATGAACCACCAGGGGTTCCCAAATGCTTCCACTGGCAACTTCTTGCTTCTGGTCTGGAGCCCATCCTCTTGCAGATGAATTTGTCAGACCTGCAAGTATCAAGCACTGCAGTCTAATGGGGTGGTGAGCCCGATTCTGAGAACTGCTGTGCTATATCTGGGTGTGGCTGTCACCTAACTGCCACCTGATGGAGCTGTCACCCAGGTGGGATTTGTCCTCTTTCCCATGGTGATAAATGAGCTATGAATTCGCAACAAGGGTATCCCTAGATGTAGGATATATTTCCATCCAAAATTTGTATTTTATGGTGATTCTCTTGCAGTGTCTTAAAGTTTATTTTTGGAGGTCTTATTTTTTCAGCCACTCATAAAAATCTGATTGATCCCTTCCTGTCCACTACTGGGAGTGTCAGGATGGAGGTGAAACACCTCACTGTCAGAGAAAACTGTTCCAAAACTCTTCTGGGAATAGGGGAAACCCTTGCAATTGAGGGATGCATTGCATGTCCACTGTGAGGAAGCTGTTTGGCACTGCTGTGGTCTTGCCCTCACCACTTAGGGGTATTCTTAAAGAGGGGGATCTATAATAAAACTTGGCCAAATGGTGGAAATATGATCGACTCCTCAGCCTGATTAAGGCCAGCAGCCGCTATGTGGAACATTTGCTCTTGCCTTGTATGCAGCTCCGTACTACAGTGTAACTATTTATGGGCCTGGCTCCAATGGGATTTATGGAAGGCAAAATACTACCAGCGGATTCGATTACTGCCTGCGAACGCTGCAAATGCTGCAGCAAATTGCAACTGCTGCAGAATAAGCTTTTAAAAGGGCTGTGTCCTAACATGTGTCCTGCTAGCAAGAAATTCCCCAGCCGTGAGGAGATGAAGTTAAATGGTTCCTCACAGTCCTGCTCTTTTTTGCCTTCTTAAGGCTTACAAGTTGGTTTTAGTGCCTTCTCTGTGCCTTCTCCATTTTTGTTTGTCTTCCTTGCTGCAGAGGAAGCACAGCAGTGTACTGTCATACCTAGGCTTTAAGGGTGGCCAGTCATTAGAGGATCTGTTGTACATTTTGGGCCAAATTTGTCATCTTTCACCCTCTGGGGAAAATGAAGGGGTTGCAGGGCACCTGAGGGTGAAGGGTGGCTGCAAGTCATCCTGTCCAGAAAAGAAGGTGGCAAAACCAAATTGCTTTTGTGCCTCTGAAGTTGAGTGATACATGAAAAGTGACTTAGTTCTCTCTTTTCCTTTCTGCTGGCACTCTTAGCATCCAGAATGTCCAAATACTGGGAATGGGTTTTTTCTTGGGAGGTACTGAACTTCCTCCCCGTGAACAGCACGCAGGTTCAGGTTTCCTTGTGATAAGCTGGTTTTGCCTTCCCCTCCCACATTGCATTTTGCCTTCCCCTTGCTGTGCTGCCGTAAACTGGATTTGTGAAATGATGCAAATTAAAAGCTACCGCCCTTCTTTGTTAAAACTGGCAGCATGGAGACAGAAACAAGTGGGTGACTAAGTTAGGGAGAGAGGTAAAACAGAAGTGTCTGCCACGGAAGGAAGTGGCAGGGACCACCATGCTAAGGGTGGAAGCTGGCTTGGGGAACACTTGGAAATACAAAGCTTTGGGGGTGAGGCAAGAGCAGGCTGTTTGAAATCAGCAGCTATATTGAGAATTGCTTTTTTCTGCTTTTCCCCAACAACTTTTGAGGGAGTGGCTTTGAAAAAATCCTGCAGGATTCAAAGATGTGCCGGTCCTGTCTGGGTCTCAGAGCAGCCATACATTGCACCTGCCCAGGAGGCAGAGGTCTTTGTGCTCATCCTCTGCTTTAAAAGGTCACTTGTGCCAGCGGGGTGGCACCAGGGTGGTGGGCGGTGCTCATCTCCAGACTCCAGATGCCGCATTTGCAGTAGTGCCAGCAGCCTTTATGGGCTTGCAGAGCATCACCCAAGCCAAGCACTGTCCCTTCTGCAGCAGCACTATCCCTGATCCTTGCTCCAGAGCTAGTGAGGAGGTCTTTGAAGCCCAGCTGCTATGATGTGATATTTCGTAATCTTTGGCAAAGACAGAGAGTGTAGGAAGGATGTAAATACATTTGTCCTAAAGGGAGAGCAGTGTTATATCTGTTTCCAGTTCACGGTAAGGGGATGTTTGATGAGTGGCATTCTCAGCCTTGGAAGAGTTTGCTTGTTCTTTCAAAAAAAAACCAAAAAAAACCTCCAAACAAACAAAGCAACCCACAAATTCAAACAAATAAAAAAAAGAAAAATGAAACAACAAAAATCTACCTGTCAGATATTGCTGGGATCCAACCAAGACTTTCTCTTAAGGTCAGGCACAAGCAAGGTTATTAGCTACATCTGAAATTTGACCAATGGTTCAGTTAAGTAATTCCCCCTGATTCCTATGTTCAGCTGTAGCAGAGGGGCTGGATCCTAAACTGGCCTCAAGCAGTTTAACTCCATGCAGCTCCAGAATTGGCCCACATAAAGGAAAAAAATACTTTTTGCCAAGGTTATTGGACTGTGCTTGGTAGGTTGAGAGGCACAGCTATGGAGATGCTGCAGTGTCCATTCACACCAGATGTGACACTGAATTTGGGGGCTTAAGTCTATGTTGGTCTGGGCTTCTCTGTTTCCTGCTGCATTAAGACTGAGCTTGCATGCTAACAGTGCACCCCTGCTGTGCACAGAGGTCACCCTGAAAACTTGAAACAACACACTGCTTGAGACCCCCCACTCTTTGAGGCCCAGCTCCTTGCCTTGTGTTTCTCTGTCCTCATGCACTGCCAAAGCAGGGGGCTGCCTGCAAATTCCCAAGGCTGCCCATCAGCAGATGAGAGAGACCAAGGCTGCTCTGGCCCTGTTGGGGAGAGAGAGAGAGCACTGCAAGCTCATCTACAGGATCCATTTCAGCTCTGCCTAGGCTTGGTTTTTCCCTTGACAAATACCTCAGTGGTGAGCCTTGGTATCCTTGCACACGTGCCCAGCTGGATTTTCCTGATGCTCTTGCCCTTTTGGGATGTCCCCAATCCCTATGGCATTCTAGGGGGAGGTATGTTGGGTGCAGGAGACTTCGAAAAACCAAGGGTAACTTGTGGAAAAGGGAGTATTTGGCTCTCTGTTCTCTGCAAGTTGGGAGTGGTTGGTGGCAGGACTTGTGCAAGGTCTGTAAAGCTGATGTGGGGAGATACAGTATTTTCACCCAGTATCTGGAGTGTTTCCTTGATAACCTGCCTGAGGAGCAAGAGCTGTCCTCCCCTATGGGGAGCTTGGGTGGCTTCAGGCAGGACTGGGAAAGATTTGCTTTCTTGGGTTTTTTTTTGGTTTTTTTTTCGGGGGGGGGGGGGTTGGGGTTTTTTTGGTTTTTTTTTTTTTTTTTTTTTTTTTTTTTGTTTTGTTTTGTTTTGTTTTGTTTTTATTTTTCCCCAGGGGTGTATATGACTCAGAGGCCAAGCATTTCAGAAGGGCTTCCATGATTCCCACATTGGTCATCCCATGCAGTATACAAATACAACCTCACTCGGGTGCGCTTTTTTATTTGAGTGCCTTTCCCAGGAGCTGTGAACCCGAGCTCTCTCGTGCAGGATTTAGCGGCTGAGGTGGCTGCTGCTGTCAGGCTGCATTGCCACCTGCTGGGGCCACCAGCACCCTTCAGCGAGGGGTCCCCAAGATAGCAGCCCTGCCGGGGTGAGCCTGTCTGGGCTCCAGCATGTTTCCTCAGGTGCTTATTTTGAGCAGGTCTGCTGCCTCCTGCCTTGTTGGAGTTTGTCTTCAGGCACTGATAAGGTTGCAAGTTGTAAATCTTGGGATTTAAATTTCCTGGCCTGTCAAATGGAAACAGCGTCTGTGCTGGGGCAGGGGGATGAGCTGGGGTTTGTGGAGGCTGAATTCTCTTCTGCTATGCCTTTTCCCTATTAACATCTAAGACAGCATCGGCCACGCCACAAGACAGCAGCCTACTCCTAAGTGCTTTCAAAGGGAAACCAGTGTGCATCAAATCACTGCAGTGGTAGTTCATAAATGGATTTATCAGCTCAGTGTCTCTGACCGCAAAGGCTAGAGGGGCTGAGGACGGCTCATGGCAGGATTTTTGGGCAAAAATGTTAAATGTTAGCCATAGATTTAGTGTCAGTGCTGATCACTGATAGTGGGCATCTGAAAAGTTAGTATGTAGGAATGAAAAATTAAGTAATTTAGGGAGACAGCACTATCTGTCCTCTTGCACTGTCCCTGTCACCTCTGATAGCTGAGGCTGCTGTCAGCTCTTGGAGGCTGAAACCATATCAGGATCTCGGGGGACATGCACAGCTACAGATGGCATTTGGTTAACAGTATTCAGGATGTTTTTCATCTTGCTGATCACACTGGTATACACAGGAGGTGAACACTAACTGAGCCAGATGGTAAAGCATTCAAAATGTGTTTTTTACTTGTTTCTAGTATAGGAGTATAGGTTATATTTTATATATTTTTTAAAAAAATTTTTAAACAGACCATCACCATGGACAAGTGCCAAATAGCTACACTTCTGATAAAATCCCTCTCACATGGCTTGTTGAAACAGGAGCAGTTGAGTTTTGAAACCTTGTCTTGGTCCTGCTTCCTTCCCTTGGCACAAAGGTGGGCGGAAGTGGGCAGCACCACATCAAACTTCTGTATGAGAAAGGAAGGGTAACCAGAGAAACTGCACGATGCTGCTTTCTCATCCTCATTGCTGGACCCCCTTCCTCAAGACCTTTACCACAAACCTTAATAGAAAGGTTGTATTATAGAAAACCAGGCTGTGGACCTCAAGCAACCTAATATATGCTTGTGCTGGAGGGCAGGACCACCTTTATCCATACCACTCCTGACAGTTTGATCTTAAAGCCTCTGCTGCTGGACAGCCCAGTCCTCCTTCCATTGAGCAGGAGAGCACTTTTCTGGGAAGATCCACCTTTTCCTTTTGGTGGCCAGCACTGCACACAAGTGGATTTTGGTGCAATTAACAGTAACCTGCAGGATTGTGGCCTCCAGACAGGGAGAGTGCAGCCTGGGATGGAGACAGCAGTGCAAAAGAATGCCCTGGGAGGAAAGCACAGCCTGCAAGGGAAAACCCAGGCCTGGCCTACTTGGATTGGAGATAAGGGAAAAATGTGAAATACTCTTAACCCTGAGGGTGGGTGGAAGGCCATTGAACCTCCAGAAGCTGCCAGCACAGCTGTTGTGGCATATGTTGATCTCTTCAGATACAAACCCTGGTCATAAAGCATGGAGTAGAAATAATGCAAAGATTGGTTGTTTCAGCATTTTTATTAGACAGTGGTCCACTCAGCAGTTTTACACATGGCCCTGATGCTCCCCTGATCAGCGTACAAACCCGGGGACATTATGCTGTCATGCCCCCATGACCCCGGCTGCACAAACCATCTCCTTTACAGAAGTGGTGCCCAGGGGAAACTCAGGCTCAGAGCAGTGTCCCTGCACTGCCATCACACCAACCAAGCTGGGACCTAACTTTAAGTACTGTCTGATTATGCAAATCCTCTCTACTTCCCAGTCACGTCCCTGTGTTGCTTAGCTCTTGTGAATGATAGGGAACACCCACTGCTGAGTCCACATGAGCCTGAGGCTTCTGACAGGGATGCCCAGCCTCAAGGAGATGAGCTTTTCTGCACTGCAGCCTGTCTTCTGATGGACTTTCATCCTGTGAGGGCAGAAACCTGTGAGGGCAGCAGGAGTGTGGGCTTTGAGGAAATAAGCCGGGCTTCCAGGGCTGGTTTCTACTCTTTGCCTAGCCAGGAGGTTCTCAAGGGTCTGCCTATGCCACTGGGGCTTGGCTGCCCTGAGTTCAGGCACATGTGAGTGTGAGCATGCCAGGTTTGGTGGCCCTGCTGGTCCAAGAGTGTGGCTGTGCTGCCCTGCTGCTGGCTCCCCTGCTCTTATGGGGCCTGAGGCTCTCAGCAGCTCAGCCCTTGGAAGGTCAAAACCTACGGCCACATCGGTGGCAGGCTGAGGAGCTGCCCTCAAACAGCACAAAGCTCTGTGGCTCCATCCATAAATTGCCCCGAGCTCAGTGTTCAGCTCAGGCTCAGTGCTAAGAAAGTAGTTTACAGAGTCAGGTCCCAAATTTCAGCAAATTGGTGCAGCATCAGCTAAGGACGGAAAAGCAGATTTACCCCCTGCCAAGTACCTGATCTGCCTGACACATCAAAGCCAGCTAACCTAGTGCAAATTTTCCAGCTGGGTAGATGTGTGGCTGCAAATCAAACTACAACAAGCAGTAGCAGGGCAAACAAGTGACTCAAATTATCCAGGTTTGGGAAAGCTTATAAAAGAAAACATGTAAATAACATCTAATAAGCTAATAGGTTAAACATTGACATAACTCAGTAGCATACATTTCTTTTCCCTTTTTGCTGCTGGTGGGCACCTGGCACCACCTAATACACAAATTTAAATAACAGACTGCAAAATAAACTCTCAAAGCTAACCAGAACAGATCACAAAAGCAAGCATGTTTAGCTCACTTTTGAACTGGAGTTTGCCACTGGATGACCAATGGACTAAGCAAGATTTGAGATGGCAGTGGATTACTTGTCTGCCACTGGAACAAATGCACAAAAGAGCTGTACACAGCCTTTGCCTTTAGAGCAGATAGGGCAAACTCAGGACAAGCCTTTGGCATGTCAGTTCCAGCTCTGCCAGTTGCAATAAGATATTAAATATATTTATATGAAGACTCCACACACAGTCCATCACATTTGCTTCATGTGGCACAGATACTGAACCACCTGCTCTCTGGATGCTCAGAAAGAAAGAACTTGAAAACAACTTGCAGGGCAATAGTTTCAGTTTTCCATCTGTTGTTTTCCAAAGGCAGCTAAATTCCTGCAACTATTTGTTAGCACAAAAAGAAGTTAAATACCCCAGGTTACATTCAATAGAAAACCTCTTCCCAGGAAACAGGATACAGAAAATAGCAAAACTCTGTAACCAACAAAATACTGTACAGTTCTCCCTGCTCCCACCTGCAGCCCTGAGTTGTTAAGGGACACCAGCAAAATCTGCATTCTGTCTTTTAAATTGAAACAATGTAATGAGATGACTAGAAATGTTAGAGCATGCCCTCAGGAGGATGGATTTACGTTCAGTTAGGTGCACAACGATGAGTCTAGAAAAAGGAGAAAGCGGCCTCGAACTGTATTTCAAAGTGCAGAAGGATACAGGCAGGAAACTGCCAGACAAGATTCAGATTTAGAGTTCAAATGCAGGGAACCTGGCCTTGGTAGGCACCAGTAGGTCAGCAAGAAAGTAGATCGTTCCAGCCATTCCTGAGGATAAAAAAACCACACTGTGCTTCAGACAAATTCCCTTTGGGCACCCGTTTTCTCAGTTATCCAGAGGGTGAATGAGTTATGAAGAGAGAAGAAAAGATCCTAAACAATTTTCAAGGTGTGAGCCCAGGTTTCTCAAGCAACTTTGGTACTTCAGTGGGGAAAAGCATTTTGAAGTTAACTAAATGTTGAAAAGCAGCTGGGAAAACACAATGGGTCTTTTCCCCACTCCAGCTCCCTCCCTTCTGCTTTACCAATCCACAAGTTCAACACTGGGCAGCTTTGTCAAACTCTGGTCCTTGTGACACTGCTGCCCAAGGTCCTCGCTGATGAACTGCTGTTGTCCCTTGGCCTGCAGCAGCTTGGGGAGATTGAGGTTAGCTGGGGGGCTGGCTCCTTCAGCAATACCTGCTGATGGCAGATTTGGGGGGAACTGTCAGCAAGAGCCACAAAGTGCCGTAGGAGCCAGCAAGGCCCATAAAAGCAGCCCCATTTGTTCCTCACCTTTAGGATCAAACTGAAACACTCATGGAGGATTTGAATCCTTAAAAATGTGCAGAAAAGAGAGAAGCCAGGCTACAAATAACCAAAAAGAGGCCTGTAGCCATGAAAGAATTCCCCTGAGACCTGTATGCAGAATCTGTTTGGGAGGTCTAAGAGGACAAGATGATCCAGCTAAGACTTTAGTCTGTGCTACAAGGAGACTACTTCTGGGAAAGGGTGAAAAACCCAGCGAGTACAGTTTCCTTTCCATTCTCTACACTGAGTTTTGCAAAGGCTCCAGTGGAGCGTGTATTCAGTTTTCCTTGGTGCTGGACCAGCTCAGATCCAGGAGCAAAACACAAGGCTAGAGACTGAGATTACCTTCAAAGAGAGAGAATGGCGTGTCTGGAGTCCGGCAGCCATGCTGGCCATAGCTTAAACACCACTCTGCAAACTGAGAAAAGAGGTACAAAAGTGTTAAAATATGGTAAAAGGCAAATCTTGAAAAGAAAATACTATCCCTTGTCCTCACATTACCCCTTGCAGAGCAAGGCTTCTGAGGGAAATCCCTTCTGTACAGGCTGTCAGGCAGCAGATCTAGCTGAATGTCTGAAGAAATTGTGTTGCAAAGGCAGTGATGTAGAAGAGAGAAGTAAATAAGCCCCTCTCTCTACTTCCTCACACAAGCTCTTACCTTGCAGGCCCTGTAGAGGTATTTCATGTTCTGAGTGAGGTTGTACAGTAGCAGGAAGCTGTAAGCATTGCCAGCTGTGCCATGGCACAGCCCGTAGCCTTTCTTTAGTAAGCCATACTGCCAGATCACTTCTGCACACTGCAGGGCATCATTTAGGTACTGCTGCTCCCCAAAGACCTGTAGAGACAAGAAACAGTCGTCCTTGCTGAGGCAATGTCCTCCAAACAAAGAGCATCCCCGTGGGATGCAGCGGCCTGGGTCTCCTGCTGAAGTGATTTTGCTGTTTATTTTTAAGAATACTTTTGATAGCATGAGTGGGGATGTATGACCATTACTTGACACAGAACTAGTTGTCACCATTCATCACCTGCAACAGGACAGACCACGCACTTGATGGATATTTTCAGAAATATTTTTTTAAAAGACTAATTTCTGTATCAGTCAGTGGTTCCTGTGGGGTGATTTCACTGTAACAAGCCATGCTACTTCCAGGCAGGGGAGGTCTCCCAGCATCTCCTCTGGAGAAAGTTCCACATTTAGGGGTCTCTAAAGGGTTTTTGCAAGGTTTCTGGTACCTTGTAGGCCTGGACAAGCATGTAGATTACACCTGGTGCTCCATGGCACCAATGGACGAGAAGGTCTCTGGTGTCACCGATGCATGGAGGGTAATTCCCAGATGGAAACTTGAGCTGGCAGACATAGTCCACACTCGGTTTGACTGTGTTGTGCAGCTTTACTTGGCTCACTCCAACGCCAGGCTAAGGGAGAGAAAACTTTTAATCAGGGAGAATTACCATTCTGTCTGTCCCTGAAAGGTGGAAACAAAATCAACTGCGGCTACATTTCCTCTTGCTCCTTGTAAATAAAGTAATTCCTTTGGTTTGGGCTTTCACACTTCACAATTACCCACTCAGCCCCTGAGGGGCTGCTCTGCCTTTTGGCAGGGACTAATTTCCTGTCCTACCCTTGTGTCCCAGAAGCAAAGACTGTCCCTCGCATGTCACTCTCTAAGCAAGAGAGCTTGCTGCTGCTTTTCCTAAAGATGAGCAGGAATAGCTTCAGGTACCCAGAGCAGCAGTAAAGGGATAATTGTCTAAAATCAGAATTAAGGATGATTCCTAGCACCTAGAGCATCTCAGCCCTGAGCTGCTGGGCCAGCCCAGCTGGCAGGCTGCAATTCTGCATCCTCACAGATGTTGCTGGGTAATTTCAAGAGGGTGACTTCACTGCTGACCTCAGAGGGAAGCAAGGGAGTGGCTTTAGTGTCCTCTTCCAATGACACTGCCCCACATGAAATCTGTGCAGTTCTACTTTCCCCTGGCAGACTACAATGAGCACTCTCATCTAAGGATCACATTGTTCCCAGGTTGGTAACTGGAAAATTAAAGATCAATACCTGTACTGTAAAACCATTAGAGATAAAAGAGGTTCTCCTCTCCATATTTCACTTGTTTCTCCCAAAGTGTTTTGTGCATCATGCTTGGCTGATTCAGGATCCCTGTACTTCATACAGCAGGGAAGCATAAAGCCCATGCAGTATTTTATGGGAGACTTACACATCAAATTATTTAAAACAGCCACCTGGGAACAAACTCAGGGACTTGGTACAAATTTGGGCTGACAGCACACTGCTGTCTCCCCTGCTCCTAGCTAGTTATTCTGCGCTCCTGGGCAGTAATCACCTTGCATCCTCCTCTTGCCAAATCTTCTACTTAAAAACCACCAACCACTCCTTCCTCTCTGAGCCATGGAAGAGAGTTATATTCACAGGACTTCTACTGATCCTGTGTATGGGCTTTAATTTTCATGGTCCTGAAGGAAAGCTTGAATACTTGAAACCTGGTGGCCTCTTTTTCCACCTGCTCTGAGAGTTATGTCTAACAAATGATTATAGACTATTTTTATATAAAAATAATTTGTGTTGCTTATGGGTGCCCTTAAGGATTTAAAAATTCAATGTTATTTATTGGTGTTATTTTTCTAAGCATTGTAAATTTATACACAAAGTGACACACAGGGGAATTATCAACCTCATTTTTTCAGAGCTAGGATAGGGAACATTGACAGAGCTCCAGCGAGTTGGGCAAAATAGCGAGAAAGCATCAAAAGTAAAGGGGTCCTGCATCTCCCAGCCTCTTGTCTTGCTCTGCCTGCTTCAGGCACTCCAGAACTCAGTTCCTTTATCAAAGTCCCACCTCTTTCACATTTAGAAACAGGTCCTGCTTTGGATAAAAAGGCATTTCCCACTTTCCTACTACGAGCACAATTTCCTTCACCATGCTTTTCTCCCAAAGATTCTCACTCTAACGATCTGACATTGCTCCAAGTAACTACCTCAGAAAATGCAGGGAGCTTGCAGATACCAACAAATGTGAATACTTTATAAGCAATTAAAATGAGGGGGAAACTCAGATCCAGCTGAGCTACAGACCTCTATTGTATGACACTGCTGGTTAATGCAGGTCACGTTTCTCCACAGATCCCCAAGGCTGGAGATTCAATCTTAGATTTGAAAAAAACCTTTATAATTAGGGATTCACGATAAACACATGGGTAAGTCCATCAGACAAGGTATCTTTCCCAGTTAGACATTACCAAGAGCCAATTCACATGCTGTTCCTTCTTCAAAGCAATGTGAAACAGCTGTGAAGGGCCCCTCCCCTCATGCCTCTTACCTGCATGAGATAGTAATAAATCCCAGCCAAACCATGAGCTGCTCCTACATAGTACTCCTGGTACCACTCATACATTAGTGGGCTCTTTGCTGTGAAGTTCCTCTTTTTGGCCAGGCTCTCTCCTGAGGCTACAACTGCTTCGCAGACCTGTGAGCGGGAACAAGCGTGGGTGAGGGAAATGTAGCCGTCTTGGACACAGCACAGTGAGTATCCTGACACAGAACTAGATTTGTTTTCTGCCCAGGCAGAGGGTGGAGTGAAATGTATGCCAGTCCAGTACTGCCTATGGATTTACATGGACAGTGGGGGACACGTGGTGCTTTGTCCCTTTGGAAGAAGAGCAGGTATACCGTGATGTGGTTTCTCCATTATTGCCAGAGTTCTTTATATCTAGCATTGGTTTTCACCTGTCCCAAGATGAGCTGCATGGGAAGGGACAAATAACAAATCAGCAAAAGGCACAGTACCTGCTGAAAGTGACTTTGAGGGATCTTTTCCTCTCCAAAGTGCTTGTTCACAAATATCAGTGCAGAGAGATAGCCCATGCGCCCGTAGAGCAGTTCATCAGGCACTCGTGGGTCAGCCTTGTACAGATGGAGCAAACTAGGATGAAAAATTCACATGGGGGAGATGAGAGGACATTCAAAGCCACGTAAACAAGCACTGAGACTGGAACTCAAAACCATGGTTCGTTCTCTCACGCTGCCTGTGCCCTGGGAGTTGTCAGGGCAGGCTCTGGCTCTCAGCCTTCCAGCTGCACAAGGTGTGGAATTTCCCCTACCTCTCTGCCTTTTGTTTGGCTGATTGCTTCAGTCTGCTTCAGCTCTTCACAATGCACTCAGACTATGTGCTTGGGTTTTAGAGCACCAGCTTGGAAAGCTACTCAAGGGGGAAACCTGGGCTAAAGGAAATGATCAGCATAAAGCTGCTGACTGCTCAGGAAAGGCTGTCCACCATTATCGCCCTGTGGTGCTGTTGGCAAGGCAGACCCTCTGCCAAAAATTACTATTTTCAAACTAAATAGCTATCTTTTTAATTTGGCTGCTTAAGAAATCGTAGAAAGTCAAACTAGTGCTAATGGTATGTGGAAAAATGTCACCCCTTATGCTCAGAAGTCCTGATAGAAAAGCCCCTTCCTCTCCATGCCTGCAAATAGCCTGGGTGTCATGGTCTGACCCTGACCAAATGCCAGGCTCTTATGATACCTGCTCACCAACACACCAGGCTATGCTGTCAGGGGACAAAGAGGTGTCTCCATGAACTAAAAGTCTAAGTAGGTGGTGGAGCTACACGTATTGTTTAACATCGAGCTACCATGGCACATGAAAGAAATGTTCTCTAGAGTACTGAGCAGCAGTGGGGACAGCTCAGCAGAGTGGTACTGCTGTGGCTGTCTGAGGACAACTTGGCTGGCACCAGGCTTTAGCCACAAGTGCAGAGAGTGAGGTCTGCTGCAGTCAAGTATTTTCTTTGCCACTTTCCTATTAGGATATTGCAAAGCTGGTGATATTCCTGTAGTGCTAACGGAGACTAACAGTGCTTCACACTGGTGTTTTGTAGCCCAATTCACTCTCAGTGCAATTTTTCCTTTGTTTTATCTCTCACCACACTTCCAGAAAGACTGGATGTCCTTCCCTGTCAGGGCAGCAGGTAGTGGTGTCACTGGATTTGGCTTTATTTTTCTGTTCACCTGTAAGACAGCAATCTGAAAAGTGCCATCACTTTTAGAATACCAGCGTAAGTGGCCTTAAGGCTGTTCCCTGACTGCTTCCTGCTGTGAAACCAGCCAGGAAAGCTCTGTGTGAGCCGAGCTTCCTTGTCACAGCAGTGTGAAGAACAGAAAAGGTGCTTGGCAGTCTTTCCTCCCTGGGCTCCAGGGACATCACAACAATGTGTTGCAAAGGAAAGAAGCAACCAGACATCCCCAGTAGAGAGGAAGCTGGGCTGTGACTTCTCATGGCAGGAAACTTTCCCTTGGTACTGGACTCAAAGTGAGCAGGGATATGGAAGGAGAAAGGAGGGAGCACTGTCTCAGGGTAGATTGGTTCTTGTATCACTTGAGATGTGGATTGCTCCATGGGGGAGGTTTCTCACAGATTAAACCCAAGAGAGAGACTGTACACCAGGCATGGGCTCTTCTCTCAGCTGCTGGGATTGAAAGGAAAGGCCTGCTGCCTCCACATGGTGCCTGTCTCCAAGTCCAAGGAAGGCAGACAAAGAGTGTTTCAAAGGAGGTTTTGGACAGATAAACCCTGCCTAGCAGCAGGCTGGTCAGAAGAGAAGCTGGCTGGTGATGCTGCTCAGTTCTGACATGTCAGGAAATGTCAGGTGAAACAGAAGGGATGGATGGATGCATGAATTTTAATACCAGCGGTAGGGATTTTCTCAGTTCTGGATGTGATATCTTCTTTTCATGGGGCAATCTGGAGCAGATGGAGCTACTGGTTTTGTTCTTTGTGCATTACTGCTTACCTCTAACTGCTTTTCAAGTAGTATCATCAGGGGAGGAAGCCTGCCAGTAGTTTCTGCTGTTTTTGAAATGTGGTCATGCATTCAAAAGGAGATGCCTAGGATGCTGCTGGACTGATTGCATGCAGAATGCATTTCTCAGGTGTGAGGGGTAAATTGAGGTCTCTGAAAGGAAGAGCCACTCCTGTTCACAGCGCAGCCTATTATCTCAACTGTCAACAATTGGCAGTTTCTGGACAGAGGGAAATCAAGGCAGCTGTAGAGCAAAATGGGATTTTTGTACACCATTGGCTCTGAAAGCAAAGCTTTGACCTTCTGAATTGGTGGGAGGTGACAGGAAAAAGAGGGATCCTAGAACATGGCTCAGATTTTCACAGGCTCTTGGAAAATAGGCTACCCTGAAACATGATTCTCTCTAGAGTATAAAAGCACATTTGTTGGTCATGAACTCATTTAGGAAAAAGCAAGCTTCTGTCTCTTCCACTGCAGGTAAAACCTGGCTGATGGATTCTGTCCACTGGCTCTGTAAAAATGAGGTGCTTTAGAAGACAGAGGACAAAATGCAGAGGCCCTTCTCCACAGCTCTGATAGAAGTGCTCTTTCTATGCGCTTGCAACTGCACAGCTTAGCAACTGTTCTGCAACTAAATAGCATACTCAAAAACCATTTAAGAGTTTTGATTAAGGGACCTACTTCTCAAAGAAATACTCTATTTTAAAGGAGCATAGTCAGGCTAACTGCTCTGGGAATTGGCAGCAGTGTAAGGACAGTATAACTGTTCATTTGAGAAAGCCACATTTTTCTCTTTTCCACCTCTCAGATGTATGAGGAAACCAATTTCCAATGTTCTGCCTTTATTATACCATTAGATGGCAGTGCAGAATTAATCACGAGATTCCACTCTGCCACCAAAATGTAGGCAGAACAAGAGGGATATGGGGGAGACCCCAGCAAGAAAACATGAATTATGGATTTTTTTCACAGCCTGGGACTTACGCATTGACCACAACTGACCAGTACTGTTTGACAGATTAGGTCCCTTTTTCATAGCAAATATGTTAATCATAGTAAGATTTGCCATGTTGTCAAAGCAAAATCTAACCCACAGATTATTACCAGAATAAGGAACAGAGTTCTGTCCTCAGACTGACTGTATCTACATAAACCAGAAGCTATTCTTAGTTAAGGGAGTGGCAACTTGGTGTCCAAACCATACAGACACCTCTGATTCCCACCCATGGCTTTTTTTAGTTGCTATTATGCATCACTTGCTCATGGCTGTTTAAGGGCAGTCAGTGCTCTGAAGCGTCGGGGGGTTTTGTCTTTCTTTGTGCTGACCATGTGTAAATGGAAACTCTCTACAGGGCTGTTTCTCACCTTTTTAAAACCAATCTCCTTTATTCAAGAAAAGCTTGCAACTGCATCTCCTTAACTATTTTCCTTCCTCTGCCACATGCTGCTCTAGGACTGCTTGTTTGTCCTTTTCTTGTCTTAAGTACCCAACAAAAATACATGTGAAAACAGTCGAGGAAAGGCAGGAAATAGAAATAAATGAATCATAACCAGCTGCATTCTGCAGTTGAAAGGGATGCTGTCAATCTTAGGTTTAAGTCAAAGACAACTAAAAAAGAGCAAGTGGAAGCAAGTGCCAAAATTAAATCTAATAATCTCACCACATTTTTCCTTTTCATCAAAATGACTGTAAAGCTAAATTGAAGTGTTCTCAAGAAACACCAGACCCCACCCTCTGGGGTTTTTTTGTTCTTAATTTTGGCACATTTTTCTTCCTGTTTATCAGAATTATTTTTAAGATGGCAATACCAGCTGAACAATATCCTTGCTCCCCAGCCCGCAGGCTGCCATGAAAACGTGTTTGTCCTTAAACCACCCCTTTCACCAGGGCAGGAAAAGTTTGTGCTGCCTTACTAAGTTACTAAATTACTTCTCACACAGAACTGCAACAAAATGAATTCACATTTGTCAGAGAGTGCCTCATACCAGCCCAGAGCAGCTCTAAGAGCAAGAGGAAGGTCAGGTCAAAGACATAACCAAGTGTCTTACCGGGTGATGCAGTCTTCTGCCTGCTTCTGGTTCTGCAGTTTGTGGTAGATGACAGCAGCCACTGCCAGGGGCCCGGCATCACCACACAGGAAGGTGATGGATCGCCTGGTCAGGCAGCTCAGGCTCTTCTTCACGTACTCATGGGCCACCTGAAGGTAGGCTGGGTCTCCATACACATCATACAGGTGCAAATATAGCAAAGCAATGCCTGCAGGAGGAACAGAAAGGTTGCATCCACTAGAAATGTTTGCTCTTCTTGTTACTTTACTGAATCTAAAATTCTGGCCTGGCCCTCAGCCTTATCTAGGGCATAAAGCTCTACAGGCTTTTCAGGCACATCCAGAGACATAACCCAGAGCTTCTTTTCCTGCTTTGTCATCTCCTTGTACTTGATACTGCTTGTGAGTGGATGGTGGGCCAAGACAATAGCAGGGTCTGACCCAGGAGGGCCTGGAGAACTGCATAAAATTGCATAAAATTTTATGTACAATTACATACAATTTTAGTAGCAAGGAGCAAAAGATGAGACCTAGACAAACCCACCTAAATCCATACACTGTACCTGTGACAGCTGTTCAACAGCAAAGGGGAAAAAATAATTTTTGGGCAGATAGTACTTGTGGCAGAGCAGTACTGAGTTGTCACCCTCTATCTTTTCCCCATGCTTAGGGGGTTGGGCGAGGGTGGACAAAAAGGCTGCCACTTAAAGGGGTGGCAAGCATCAATTCAACTATTTATTAGCCCGGGGTACAGTCTTTCATAACCTCTTTGCCACACCCATCACAGGTGTTCCTTTTAACCTTACAGTTGACTAGAACAGGTGTTCCTTGTTACCTTACAGTTGATTAGCAAACTATCTACACCTGCCTTTTCTACTCAGTTACCTTACAAGGTTGTTTATTCCTCTTTTTGGGGGCACAGCTGTAACTTATCAAGGTCTAGGCTGCCCACAGCCTTTTCCTATCTTACCACAGTTGGGTCACTTAGCTTGGGTTGGATTTTAAAAAAAAAGTGACACACCAGTAGCACTGAGAAACAGCACCCTTAAGACACCCAGACATCCTATTTGACTGTTTTTCCCCCCCTTTTATTACTATTTTTAAAATTCCTTTCCATTGGGAAGAACCAGCAAGGTTGTTACAGCTCCCTGGACATCATCTCCTGCTGCTGAGCAAGTCCCAAGCCCTACAGTGAGGACTGGTGTACCCTAGAAAAAAGAAAAAAAGAGACTGCCCAACTCTCCTCAGCAGCACATTACTCATGAGATCAGCCCTTGGCTGAAACAGAAACAGCTGCCTGGAATGCTGGAAAAGGCTACATGGTCCTCACTAGAGGTGTCAAGGGCTGGCAAGCTACAGAAGCAATTGTGCTACTGTGCAGTCACATCAATTGCTGTCCTTTGACTGCCTGGTCTTCACCCAGCTCTTGAAGCTTTTAGTAGGTAACTGAGAAGTCCTCAGTAAGCTTGGGCCTGAAAGGTCTGCCACACTTGAACTATCTTTCTGATCTGAGAGCCATCCTCAAACACGCACTTAAGAAAGCCACTGGCCTATATCACTTTGATAAGAGCTTATTTCTCCCCTTACCAGTAACCATTTCTAAGAAGATTCAGGTCCTGCATTTAAGCCTAAATTAATAGAGCCAATCTCTGCAGATTTTTATGTGTTAAGGTCAAGGGGGCAAGCGTGCTGCAAAATTACTTTCCAAGGTACTGAGAACAATTTCAAACTTAGATCATTTTCTCATTTTGCATGGGTAATCTCCAAAGCTTCGTGCTACAGACAATTCAATTCCACATGTACATTATGTATAAAATTTCCATTTCCTGCTGAAGCTAATAACCTTGTCCTCTCTCTAAGCAATTCAGTGCTAGCAATTCTAGAGAGAGCTCAGCTGTACACTGCCATCACTCAAGTCTATAAGGATGTAGATATGAAGCTCTTCTTTAAAGGGGAACCCTCTTTTTCCAGCTAGAAAATGTCAAGTGACTCTCCTTGATTTATTTAGTACCTTGCACATCTTCTAGACTCTTATTGGACTGATAGCTGTCTGAGCACAACTTGCACTCTTGACTTATCTGTTTTAATATACAACTTTTAGCTTTGTAAGTAGTTTCTATTCCCACTGCCATCATACCACCCTAATTATGCACATAACTACCCTGCCAAGACCACTGCTAGGATTGAATTCTTAGAAATGTCTCACTATTGTTTTTCTCTGGTTTCTTTGCCTCTCCTCTGTTAAAATGTTTCTCACCCCCATTCCTCCTAGGCTTAAGCATCTTTGGAAAGACTCCAAAAAACCACTGACCTGTACAAAAGGATGAATTTGCTTTCCCAAATCATTCATTTTTCCTTTTTCTTTAAAACCCATAGGTCTTGTAAACTGAATCTAAAGCTTAACTCATTCCTCAAGGAATTCCTACTCCCAAACTGATCAGCAGGACACAAGCAGTGCTGCCTTGGGCCTGCTGCTCACTGTGTTGCCATCTGTGAGCCCCAGAGTGGGGAAGGCAGCAGAGGAGGGGAGGCCCAAGCACGAAGAGGCAATGTTGAACAGGTCTATGTAGAAGGATACAGAATGCAGTCACCTGGGTGGGGATGTCCTATATTAACCTGTGTGCCAAGATGCAGGCAGAGTATTTCAGAGGCAGTGCAGGCTGAAGAGTATCCACCTAATGACCTTGGTTCAGTTAAGGCAGTGATGTTCTGCAGGAGCTTTTCTACAGCTCTGCCTCCCTTTCTCTCCAACAATATACTCCTCACCCCAACTGGCAAGGTAGAACTTGCTGACTGCGTGTTTGTCTGGTATGCTTTAAGTGGCATACAAATGTGACATCACCAGACACATTGGGCTAGGTAGGCTGCGGTCTGCTCAGTTTCTGTGTGCTCTGGAGGTATGTGTTCAGTGTCCCAGTTGGAAATGTGACCTAATTTTGTGACCTCTGATTGTTTGCACCAGCTGTACTAGTTGGCTTGTGCAGATGCCCTGACTTCTGCAATCATTGCTTTCAACAGAGTAGGCACCACTGGAAATACCAAGAAAGGACTTGCTTGTGAGCTAAAGCACTGCAGTAGGCAGAAAGAGTATCTCATGCATATGACCATTCTGTTGATCAAAGAGCAGCTGTGCCTCAACTTCTCTGCAAGTTTAGACTTGTACTTTTGTTGGATTGCACTACCTTTGCAAGCAGTTACACCATTAGACTGTTCTGAACATGCCTCCTTGCCCAGCAGAAGCTGAGCTGTGCTTCTTCTACCAAGGACAGGAGGTTGCCACAAGAGGGTGTTTTGTTCCAAACTGTCCATCTAGAGTCATAAAGATCTCAGAGATCCCAGGCAAGTAAGTCAGCCAGCACCCTCAAAGCAGGATGTCAAATGCAGAGAGAAGCAGCAGAAAGCTATCTCTGCACAGTGATGAAGCCTGATGGTTTCTAGTGAGACAGCTGATGTCATTTTATTAAGTCACGCATGGGGTAAATGTTAGAGCAGGGATGGCCCAGCTTTCTTGCCCAGTTCAAAGGACAATTAGCATCTTTTCTGGTGCAGACACATGGGATGTTACCTTGCATTCCCAAAAGCATGCCAAAGCTATGCTGCATGCAACAGTGAGACACCTCTGGAAGGCCACATTTGGAACTGGCTGGGAAGCCAGCTTGCAGCTTACCTTTCTAGTGCACTGTGGGACACGGGACATTATTCAGGATGCCTAAGCATTTATCCTGCCTTAAAACCTGGGTAAAAAAGCTTCTTTTGTAAGACTATTTACCCCATCCCAAAATCCTACAACAGGTTAGGTTAGCGCGGATCAGTGGTGATCTGCTTGAACCCTCTGAAAAGAAGGTCAACCTCAAATTGACATGCCATTGCTCTGAGCCTTCTCCAGTCAAACCCTGGCTATCTCCAAGAACAGGAATTTCAAAAAAACTACTGGCCAAGCACTTGGCAGCAATGTGGCTTATGCGCGTGACACAAGGCACTCTATTATCTCTCAACAAATGCAGCCTCACTTTCTCTTGTTCTGTAAGGATTAGCTGAGGATTTCCATTTTTCTGAACAGGACTAAAGGGGGATGCAAGTTCTCTGGGTTCTGAGATTAAAATGAACATATTGCACTAAAGTGAATGAAAAGTGTTTTTCCAGAAGTTCTTCTGAACTGGTTCAGTCACAATTTCATTCTTACATGGCTTTCCCTTTAAAACACAACTGAGCCCTGCTCCTTGTCCCTTCGTGCCAGTGGGCCGGGAAAAGCTGTGGATGGGGCAGGCCAGCTGGACTCACTGGGCTGTTTCAGAGGTCCTCTGGTGCTGAAAGCCATGACTAAGACATTGCCAGGGAAGGAAATGCATGCATGGGAAACAAATTCCAAATGCACTACCACAGTGTGGAGGAAGGGGAATCTCTCCCTTATATACCTAATCACCTTGGAAGGACGCAACAGTCCAGTAAGCACTGCACACTCAGGAGCTTCCTAGCTTCTGCAGTCAGCTGGTGACAGGAGTGAATTCCCTTCCATTCCATTCCCTTTCCATCAATGCTCCCAGTCAAGGCAGTTTTCAGAGCAAGGCCTTTTGCATTATCACAAATACCAACAGGCACATACGTACTCCACAGCATCCTCATCCTAATTGTCTGAAAATGGACGAGGCCAGGATCTGAACTGCTTCCGACTCAGAATTAGCTTAGAGCAGTTCACCTTCCCTCAGTCAACACTGTGATACCAGTGAAACAGATTAGGGGAAAAACTCTTCCAGCAGTCTTGCTAAAGTGATGAAAAGCCAAAACAGAATACAACAGCTGAGGCTGGTCTGTACCCAGGCATGCACCAGGTGGGGCTCTGATCTCTATGGGGAACTGAATGAGACCATAACAAGTTGATTCAAATGTGTTTTGAGGGCACGCAGCCATACACTGGATAATCTTGATGCAAAGTGTGTTTTCACTGCCTCTGAGCTGAAAATCTAAGTCCTTCCCTCCCTCTGCTCCAACTTCATGTGCCAAGAAGCTGTGGCTTCCCTGGCACAAGTGCAGGCTGGGGGAACAAGGCTCTGTCAAGTGTGTTGGGAAAGAAACAGGCCCCAAAGTAAAATGCCAGCATATGCTGTGTATTACTGAGTGTAATGTAGTACACTCAAGTATGTTACATTCCATGCAGAGTTTGTGCCAAGAGAGACATATTTCAAATCTCTCTCTATTAGTGGCCACGAGAGTGAGGGTTGATTTCAGACTGCTGGGCAATGATTTACATGAGGAGATACTCAACAAAGCTTTCCTACACAACCAATTACAGGAAAAAGCTGCTCTCTTGGCCCAATTAATTTTGTCTCTGGAAACCAGCTCTGAATAAATTAATATAGCTAGGATTGGAAAAGAAGATAGGGTGACAAAGTTACAGTGTAACATCTGTGGACTTCACCATGATGGCTGTGACCTCTAGGAAATCTGTCCATGGATTTTTTTCCTATTAGCCAAGGCAAAAAGGCTGTGTGCCCACTGATCTCTGGGAGGAAGAGAGAAGAATCACTCTTGAGAAACTCCCTTCCAAATAAAAACAAGCAGAAATCCTACCGTTCTCAACCACTGTTTTGTAAGTGCAGTCACTTTCCAACACAAAGTACCTTAGAACCACCTTAAGGAAGGGAACATGGCCTCTGGGGAAAGGTGTTTTCCTTCTCCTCAAAGCCTCTGAGAGTACTAATATCAACTAACTATCCTCCTGCTTTATCTCCTGAATTTTCTGGCCAGAGGCAGACTCTTCCAATCTGACTGAAGACCATCTTTACCCATTCAGTGCTTTTCATTGGAGGGGACCTCAAAGCGGGGTCACACAGACTGGAAAACTGAACATGTCTCCCAAGGTGAAATCAGCCAGCACTCAGCAGAAACGTATAAATTCACTGGCAGCAGGAGCAGAGTGCTGCCAAGACAGCAACTGATGAAATCAATGTTCTCCCACGCCGGAATTTAATCCTGGCATCCTAGCATTTCTTATGAACTGCTCTTGAGTGCTCTCAGTGCCTGTCTGCCTTACTAAAATTTTTAAGCAGGCATTTCTGGCACTGCTGTCATCAAGCTTCAACGTTATTTTAACACCAACACAGTGAGCACCACTCTCTCAAGCAAACTGTTGGCATTAAGTTCCACAGCACCCACACACAAGCCAGCCACACCCAGACCGTACTGTAGAAAGTTACCATTTAAGAGTGCAGTGTACCGCCAAAAAAAAAGAAGCAGCAGCAAAAAATCTTGCAGCAAGCATGAGATTAATTGCATCCTAAGGCCTGGCACAGAGCAGAAGGCAGGAGAGCTGACAAATCACACAGCAATAGCTAAAGATGGGGCACAGAGAAAGGTGTGTCCTCCCTGGCACCAGTGGGTAGAAACAGGGAGAGGAAGGTAGAGTATAATCCCAAGGAAGAAAAACAGGTTGAAAATGCAGAATAGGAGAAAGACAAGCTCCTGGAAACTTTGCACACAAGTTAGTGTGAGAATGGCTTCCACACTTTGTAATACTCACATTAGCATTTCTGCTCCTTCCAGCAGGTACTGGAGCAGAACTACCCTCACTAAGTGGAGTGGCACTACCTGGGGAACAGGAATGGAGCAACCTGCCAATCAGACAAGGTCATCAGATAAAATTCAGCCTGAAGAGAAAAGAGGGACATTATCTCAGACATTACCTCACTGCTGCCAGATGTAAGGACTCCTTGCAGGTAAATGACCTATCATGTACACCTGCCTACCTCATGGATCACTGGTTTTGTCATCACCATCCCAACCATAGCTCGATTTGGAGAATGTCCCTTTGAAGGCTCCCATGTCTACTCTCAAACAAGTGCTGGCTTTCCCCGTTGAATAAGTTCAGCGCTAACCAAGACCAGATCCAATCCTGCCCTTTGACACCGTGGTCTTCCCTCTGCAGCTTGAAACCTGCTTCAGAAATGGAGAGTCCTGAGAAAGACATCCCCTTGTTCTAATGGACTAAAACATGCAGAAGAAGAGCCATTCTTGATACAGATCCACTGTGACCATTTCAGTGGCCAATCCCCCACGGTGTGCCACGGCCTGATCTCGAAGTCTGCTCCAGGGAGCTGCTGCTCCATGGGATCCCACCCTACCTGCCCAGCCGGTGTACGCCGTGCAGTCGTGCGCGTCGGCAGACTTGAGGCCCCTCTCCATCTGCTGCAGCAGCTCCCTGATTTTGTTATTCAGCCGCTGCGTGAATTCGGGGGTCAGCTGCGGAGAGAAAACCCACCGAACGTGAAGGCAACGCCAGCAGGCAGGTGGGCATCGCTACACAGGGCACACCTGGCGGGCGCACAGCCGGGGAACAGCGAGTTTGCAGCGAGACAGGTCTGTGCTCCACACGCCCGGGACAGCTCCCCGCAGCCGCCTCACCCCAGCCCCGCTCACCCGCCCGGCCGCGTCGAAGTAGCCGGTGGCCAAGGACTTGTCATAGTCCGCGTACGGGTTGGGGAGCGCCCGCTGCGCCATCATGGTCCCGCTCCGCTCGGTTCCGCTCCGCTCGGCCGCGGCCCGCCCCGGCCCCGCCCCGGAAGGCGCCGGTGCCTCCGCTCGGCCCTGCCCGCGCCAGGGGCGGGCC
>VZRL01001504.1:59639-175623 GCA_013397895.1 Origma solitaria
GCAGCTGGTCCTGTGGGGTTTAGGGGCCCATTGCAGCTGGTCCTGTGGGGTTTAGGGGCCCATTACAGCTGGTCCTGTGGGGTTTACGGGCCCATTGCTGGTGGGTCTGTGTGCTTTAGGGAGCCCTGTGGAATATAAGGTCTTTCACAGCTGGTCCTGTGGGGCTAAGGGTCCTGTGTAGCTGTCTGTGCCTAGCTTAGGAAGCCCTGTGAGATTTTGGGCCCCTTGTAGGGCTTAGGGGTCCCATGTAGCTGGCCCTATGGGATTTGGTTCAGTTGGCTGCATGAATCTTGGAGGCCCTGTGGGATTAGAGGCCCCTTGCACCAGCCTTGCAGGGATGGGCACTGCATGGGTGTGGCATTAAGCTGGTGCTGGTGGTGGCAGAGGGTCAGGCTAAGGAGAATGTGCTGAGTCCTGTTCCCCTCCAGCAGTATTTCCTCACTTAGGGTGGGACTCAGTCTGGATGGGGCACAAGTACCCCAGATGCTGTACCCTGCTGAGCTGCTGCATCTCACCTGTGCTGGCTGAGCCACATCTTCCTCATGAAGAGGTTAGGTCCCCGTATCTCCTAGGCTTGAGCAGTGTTTTTCCTCCCAAATGCAACATAACTGTGCTGTCCTGGTGCTGGGAGTCTCCTTGCTGTCGTCCTGGGTGGTATGCCCCTGTGTAGTCACCCACGTACAGTGTACTTTGTGCTGCCAGGTAGCATTCATTGGGCTGAGTTGTCCTTGTATGCTATATTCCTGAATCTAGGCCTTGCTGCCTGGTGTAATGCTTTGCCCAACTCCCTTTCTCCTGACCCTGTGGACCTGAGACGAGCTGTGGTGTCTGTGCTTGGAGTCTGGCTTGCTGAAGTGTGTGACAGGCACAGCTTTGGGGCTCCCCAGCACTTCTAGCACTGCAGGATTGCATGTGTGTCTGTCAGGGATGCGGCTGAGCTTGAAGCTCTTGGTGGCTTGTAGAGGTCTAAGTGCAGTGACACTGCCCCTTGTAGCAGCTGAACCCATCTGAGTGGGTTTAGGAGAATCTACTGCTCTAAGAATTTACATATTGGTGGCTGAGAACACCCTGAGAATACTTTAGGCTGCTGCACTCATACCTGTGACAGCTGTATTATACAAGGGATTTTGGTTTTCAGTCCATATGTCCATTCTTTATTACGATCAATAAAACCAGACCTCAAAGAGAAAAAGTAAATTATTTCAGGAGATGGTGAGAAATGAGCAGAAAAGAGGAAATCCCAATTATGTTTGCTTTCAATTCCTTTTTTGCACAGCTGTTCCTTATTTAGTGAATTTCAATCATGTCAACATTGCCTTGCATTCAAGGCAGGGAGATGGACTGCAGTTTTAGTATTCAGGGAGGCAGCTCTAGCATCAGCAAAAATAATGTGGAGTCTTCTGCTTAAGGCCAAATTCACAGCCCTGTATTATGGTCTTCCCTTCCATCTGTAGGTCAAAGCAGTATTCACTGCCCTCCTTCCCTCAGTATTAACTTCCAGCACAAAGCACACCAGTTCAGCTTCAGAATCTTTCTTTGATTCCTCACATTAGTTTTTTTTTCCAGATCACTTAAAGACAAAGATGCTTCTCTCAGTTATCCTGCCTCTTCTCTTCACCGCCCTGCCTAGGAGTTACGTTTCAGTGTATTTTCTAATTGATCATGGTCACTTCAGCTTTGATGCACCTCCTGCTGTCCAGGATGAACCCAGAAATCCAGGCTGAAGCTGTCACTCAGAGCCCAAGTAAGTGACTCATGATTTGTCTTTAGTAACCTGCTCATGCAGAATATGGAATGAGAAAAAGAAGTGAGCCTGAGAGGAAAGCTGCTCCTGTGTTCTCATTGCAGTCCCAGTCACTTTGGGCTGTTTGGGGGTGGTGGGCCTGTTTGTTTACTTTGTCTGAAAAAGGTCATGCTGCATTCTATGAAAAAAAAATTAAAAAGTAATTACAGCAGATCTGTTTAGAACATATCTAGAGAGGAATTTTGTGTGCTTGCAGCTATGAGAGCACACAGAGGAAATGGTGAGAAAGCAGTCTCCAATAACTTTCCTGGCAGTCCCATCACAGTCCCAGAAAAATCTGTCCCTGAAGTGACTCGCAATAAGTGATAATGTCTCAAAATCGCAATAAATGTCCCAAAATCATTCTACCTGTGAGAAAACAATAGGGTGTAATATTTTGTCTAAAAGACAAATCCTTACTAAATTTTAGCAGCATAAGAATCCTGGCTGTTGGTGGTCCCAACTGGTCTGGTAGCATATCTGTGGATTACATGAACAAGATGGATATATCACAGTCTACCTTGAAGAAAACCTCAGGATGCCTGGGTGTTTGCTCCCTCCTCATTTCAGTGAGGGTGTGAACCCAAAATCTCTGACAGATGTTGCAGCTGCCTGCATGCTACTTGGCATCCTGCCTGAGGGCATACTGAAACACCTCCTTCCTGAGAGGAGCTGTCTCCTCCTGGAGTCACCATCCTTCACTGGCTGTAGGCATCCATCAGTTCTGTAAACTCACCTATGGCGAATCTCCATGCAGCAAGTGCCTAATATGGGCAGTGGAGATGTGGACTTGAAAATGGCCTTTCCAAAATGGTAGTTTGGTATCTGCCCCCCCTCCACAGCCTCCTCTCAGGGTCTGACCGACCTCACACAGCAACCTCCATGCTGTGGACCAGATTGGCTTGGCATGGTAACCCCATAACGAATGTGAGGGTTGCTTATTCTCCTTTGCGTCTGCGTGCTAGATGTGCAGTGAGCAAGGACAGATTGTCCTTTGTAGCCTTGTCAGCTAGAAAAAGGAATTTGAGAGGCTCTGTGGAAGTGCTCCGCAGAGCATGGTCATCCTCAAGGTGTGTGATAATGTCCTGGAAAAATGTACTGGCAAAGCACTTGGGCGGTGGGAGTGGTTTAATCTGCTGAGAAGTTGCCCAAGGGATGTCTCCGCAGAACTACTACATCGCAGAACTACTGCAGTATGAGTTTTTTGTGGGCAGTTAAGATATATAATCCGGGTTGTGGCATTTATCTCCCCATCTCTACTTTTGTTTGTTTCTTTTTGGTGTTGGCTTCTTTGTGTTCCAGTTTCAGATGGCACAGAGTAGAAGTGAGAAGCTTCCCAGCTGTATTCATTAGCCTCTCTTACACATTATTTATTCAGCAGCAGCTTGGCTAAAGATATTATGTATTTAAGATTGATGTCCAAAGTGTCCTAGGACATATAAAAGATCAAAATCAAAGATGCCCTTTTTTTTCATTTGGAATAACAATTTTGAATTCAGATGTTGTTTTTGCCATGGTGCTACGTATAAACTGTAGATAACTCTAGAAACTTTGCCATTCTTAATATTAGAGCCACAGGTACCCATATTAGATCTCATTAAAACTGCAAACCTACATCAAGAGATTGAAGATTGTAATGCCATTCTGAAGCTAAGTAGGCTTGGCTTTGGAAGGTGAGGCAAGTGTTATATCTCAGCATTATGAGTGGAAATTTTTTCATTTTAGAAGGATATCCAGGAGAAGGCAAAAGCATCTTACTTTACTGTATTTTTTTCCAATTTACAGATGGCATTGATTTTTTTTTTTAGCAGCTTGTATGAAGAGATTAAAGGCTAAGTATTGGTCACAGAATTTGAGCTGTTCTAGTTGAGTCTAGTTGATTTCTGGGGAGAACAGCTCACCTGTATCCTGCTGGTATTTATTGTGGCCAGGTATTCAGCCAAGCATTGAGTACAGAGAGTTCTGACTCCATGTGCAAACACGGGGGGGGGGCTTTGAGCTAGTGATTCCCACTCAAATCTCAGAGCTGCAGTGGGTACTTCTGTGAAAACACTGCTCACAAGGCAAAAGAAAAAAAAATTGAAGAAGGGAAAAGAGAACAAAACTAAGAATGCTGTTATGTTTGTCTGTGGCTCATCTGCATCTCACATGCTGTGTTAAGTCCTGATCTCATCTCAAACAGGATAGCAAAATGAGAAGCCGGAGGTACAAGTCATAGGACTAAAAATGCCAAAAAATAGATCATCAGCTGTGTGAAATGACTTATGTGCAAGGACTAAGTATCTAGGCTGGGTTCAGGCTGGAAAAGAGGTATCTGAAAAGAGCTGTAGTGGATGCCTGTGAAGTCTTGAACAGTGTCATGAGTATGACCAGGGGGGCGTGACCCCCTGGCTTTCAAAGCTAGTGAACATCAAGTGGAAAGACTGCAGCCGCTTTCAGAGGTGAAGGAGATTATTCCCTGAATTAAGCTGTGACAGGTTGTCAAGTTCAAAGACACAGCTTTGCTTGTGCACGGGAAGTGCTGAGCTCCTTACTTACGGGAGTTTGGTGGCTGTGCTGGGTGCCCCTAGCACATGTGTTCCCTAGCGCACAGCCTGAGCATCCCGGACGGCCTGGGCTGTGGGAGGGTTTCCTCGGGGCTGCTGCTCCTGGTGCCACGTGTTTATATTTTGCTTTATGGCATGTGAACCTGGGCAGAGCAGTTAACAGCCAAACAGCTTTGTAGCAACCTGTCTCCGTGTCGGCAGCCGCGGCAGCATCGCGCTTAAACGACAAGCCCTGACCGCAGTGTGTTGGCTTTACCCGACCTTCCAGCGCTCAGCCACTAGATGCCTCTGTCCCACAAGGAAGAAGCCGGAGGAGCCGGAGCCGGCTGCCCTGTGCCCTCAACCTGGCCCTCCGGGAAGGCATCCATGCCCTTCTCAGCGTGGGGCGGAGGGTGGTTGCTGTGTAAGGAGCAGAGAGCAGTGGTTCTGTACGTATGCTCTGTGGCATTTTACCATTTTCTCCTCCTTATGCACCATAAGATAGTGATATCCTCCAACGCAGTGGGAATCCATCCCATTTTAGCAAATGGAAGAGAGAAGTTGGAGAGCAGACCGGATTGAAAAGAGGTGATTATTAAGGGCTACAGTTGGTCAGGAGCAAAGAAAACCAGTCAGGAAACTGCTAAGAACTGGATAAAGCACTTTGTTTTGGTGATGAAGTAATTTGGAAGACAGTAGGGATTGTTGAGATTTGATAGACTTTGATCCCTGGACAGGACTGACATCAAGTCAGATTTTTTTTGCTTTGCTATAATAACTAAAGCAGTTCTGTGTAGGGCACTTTCATCCTTAAACCTGTCTTTAAAGTTTAGCAAGAGGGTTGGATGTGATTGCCAATGTGTGGATATGACTGACTGCTCCCCCTGACTCTTACGTCTGTCTGTACCTCCATTCACCTTTGCACATCTGCAGGATGAGCTGTGATAAGTATGACTGTTGACTTGTTTGTTTAGCTGTGTAAACTGTTTGGGGTGGCAATGACGAGGGTCTCTGTGACACTGAGCAATGCAGTTAGGCTTTACAAGTGCTCTAAGGACTTGGAGGGGCACTGAGAGGACTTTACTTTTCATTTGGTACGTTTTACCCCTTCTTTAAAACAGAACCTACTTTTGTTCAGTGTACAATTTGTTTTTGTGGAAAATTATTTAGTGTCACGTTTTTAAAGGACTTTCAATCTCAAATGTCTATACCATTGACAATAGGGACACCCAGGCAGCATTTCAAGGAGTGGCCTGATCCAGCAATGATTTGGCACCTGTGCCGCTATCTTGATATTCATTATCCATATCCACCTTTATGTTAATAGTGTTGTCTTGATTTGTCTTGGTCAGTAAATATGTGCCATTAAGTCCCAGGTTTGCCATCCTGGTAGGCTTGAGGTATCTGCTGTTTCTCAGAGCTCCTGTCACTGCAGCTCTCAGAAGATCATTCCTCCTGGATTTCCCGCTGAGTTTGCTCACCTGGGTTCCTGTTGCCTCCTCCTGCTAGGCTTGTGTCTGATTGTTGTGTTTCTGTGGTGCTTCCCATCACTGGGGAGGGAATTGGTCGATGGCTCTGAGGAGGAACTTATTCAGAGCTTCTCTTCTCCTTCAGGGAAATTACAGAATCACAGAATAGGTTGAGGTGAAAGGGATCCACAAGGATCATCGAGTCCAACCCCCAGCCCTGCACAGTATCATCCCCAAGGGTCACACCATGTGCTTGGGGGTTTTGTCCAAACACTACTTCAGCTCTGTCAGGCTTGGTGCTGTAGGCAGCATTTTCAGCCTTTAGATCCCAAAGCTGGTGAGGAAGGAGAGATTCCCATTCTGATGCAAAGCCAGTGAGAGCAGGTAATGCACAGTCTGCCACTTCTCACAGATTGCCTGTGATAAAATCTGTGGCTCAGTTTCAGCCGAAAGTGTTTCCTTGCAATTAGTATCCTAGAAGTCTTCTGTAGCTTACAGATCCCCTTGCAACCACTCTCCCCTCCTCCTGCAGGTAGCCAGTGAGTCACACACCTGCGAGACACAGGTATTCATTCATTAGCGTCATCTAACACTCCCTGTGCTACTAATAGCTGTAATTAACAGTGTCAGTGCATAGATGCCCTGAGACATCTAAATAAACTATTTTAAATCCTTCCCCCATAAATATGTAATGCCACATAATCAATCCAATTTCGTATAAATTCCTGTCTCGTGTGGGACACTCCAGAGGCCGTGAACTTCTGCTGAACTCTCTCATGGTTCAGATGTTCAGAACGGCTCTTTTCAAAGACTTTGGGTGTCTGCAATGCCTTAGATGCAGTTGGATGCTTCTTGGAGTGAAGCTGGGCTTGGAGTTACCTTGAATGCAGGGGGTGGGTCAGATCGTCCTTTCTAACACAGGTTTAATTGTGTTGACAGTTTAATGACTGGAGTGTTAATAGTTATTAACATAGGAAAGCTGGAAGTGGTGGTAAAGAACCTCTGGAGCTTGTGGGTATCTCAACAGGCAGGAGTGGTGAAGCTCCTCTTCTTCAGCTGTGGTGTTGGGTTTGGTGCTGCTGTGTGCTCCCCTGAGTTTTAGGCACAGCACAAAAAGAAAATGGATCCGGTGGGGCTTTTCCCAGATGACCCTCGGAGAGCTCTGCTGAGACTAAACTTCACTAACCCCATTGAAAGAACTGTCCCTGACAAAAACTCTGCAGAAAAGCAGGCTTGGGTGTGCACCGGAGAATATTATTTCATACCTCAGATGTGTCCCTAACCCCACAGGATTAACTTTTCTCTCAAAAAACCCCAAGTTGCTGTGCCCTGACTTTTGAAAGGAGGGCGCATCCCAGCTGACACAGAGCCAGCACAGCTGCCTGTCACTCAACCACAAGCCATGCTGGCCGTGCCAGGACACAGCACCACACTTTCTTCTCTGGGAAGTGACATCTCTTGATGGGTCACTGCCTGGAACACAGGAACAGAGCATGTTGTGTGCCAGAGAGCTTCCTGCTCTCCTTGCATTTGAGGTATTTTGGTTTCAGAAGGGCTTTTTAGAGCTTAGCCATTAGGGACTGAAAACATTTTTCCAACTTTATGTTGCTCAAAGCAAAGGGGCAGTTTCTTTACTATACTGTCAAATTCATGGCTTCCTACCTTCCATATATATCATTATAGGTACATGAAGGGTGGGAAAAGGGAATGCATAACACAACAGCATTTCTAGTGTGGTGAGCTTGAAAGCTGATGACTGTCAAAACATAAAGAATGTATCATTCCGTATTTTGCTTGGATGATTTTAAGTTATTGTTTACTTGCCCTTTGGAGAAATCTAAGAGGGGTGCGTTTGTGACTCTTCCTGGGAGATGCAAGCAATGAAAAGATGACATTTAATTCCAGTTCCCCACATGGTCCTTTGCAAATTTGGAAAGACTATATGTTAGCTGACTGGGAGGGGGGATGGAAATGTTAGGAACTTTTACTAGAGAGTGCTGTGACTGATGTTATCAAAATGGATGCTGACCCAACAAAAGGTGCATTGTAGCTTGAAACAGATTTATGTCTTTAGCTGCATCTCATGGAACCCGTTTCCCTGGAAAAAAGGCAGAACTGGCAGGCAAAGGCAGTCTGAATTGCCCCAGCTGAAGCTATGCTCATTGCTGATGCTGGGCCTATGCTTAGACATAAGTCTCCATATTTCTTCCACAACATTCTGCCTTTATTTTTCCCTCTGGGTCCTTGCTACTGAAGCAGCAGCCTTTCCTGCCTCTCCCACCCAGTTACTGACTCTTCCTGTGCCTGTAAAATTACAGTCCATCTGTTGCAAGAAGCTGATAATGAGAGGGTGATGGTGGTAAACAGAAAACTGGAAGCATTCACAACATGGCAGCACTGCTGTTCTACCTGCTGGATCACACAGGTAAATGTATTAGGGTCAGAGCCTGATTGAAAAAAACCTGTATTGGCCAGGATAAAGTGGCATGGTAATGGTCAGGAGAGGAGGAGAACTAGGGCAAAGCCAGAAATTTGTATGGATAAAGGCTTTAAGCTTTACAGGAATCCACAAAATAAAAAGTTTGAGTCTTTTCCAAAGTCATGGCTGGAGACCAATTTCTTCTGCTGTTGATGCTGGAAATCAGACCCAAGCTGCCCAAAATGAGCATCCAAACTCTTCAAAGCACACTCCTGAGTGTGCCACAACTGCGGGGGATTGTTAGGGGCAGAAGGGAAGGAGAGAGAGAATTCGGCTCTCTGGAAAGGTTAAATGTGGTTGCAGGAGTGCGTGACTGGCTGACACCCTGGCTGGAAGAGGAAAGAGGTAACACTTGGGTAAAGCACTCTTGGGGTCTGTGTCCCTACAGTGCTTTTGCCCACCCTTCCTACTAGCTGATATTCTCTATCAGTGTTGAAATATGTCAGTATTCTGTATTTTTCAAGCCATATTTCCTCCCTCAAGTCAGAAATGATAAACTGAAGCTTTTCTTGACTGTGTATGGCCTATATAAGTCAAGCCCTCATCTTTGACATGGTCTCCAAAGCACATGCTCTTGAGGAGACCTCTGTGATCAGAGTAACGAAAAGAAAACTTCTCAGCAGCACTTAGTTCTTGTGGATTTTCGTCAGGTTTTTGTCACACCCATTGCACTGGATGCAGTAGTTTGTGGTTGCTTTAGTTATAATGGATTGTAGCATGACGGAATCCATAGGAAGTAGAAATAAACAAATAGAATTGATTTTTGTGTATTTATGGCAGTGGATAAAGATGGAAAACTGAGTATTTAAATTACTTTAATCAGTACAGGAAAGTGAACAAGCTACCTTTGGATTACTCTGCTTTACAATTTGATTGCTCATTTTACTAAAATCTGATATAATTATAACCCCATCTGTTCATGAAGTAAACTATCTGAAAACTAAACCCTGTGTTTACGACTCTTAGTCGAAGTAGGCTTAAAGCCCTCCACATGTATTTGATATATTCAGGTCCCAGCCTTGACTGTTGTGGGACTAAGCCAGATGTGGGTGTTTTGGGGTTTTTTTTCTGATAGTACTGTACCTTGTTGACACTCCTGACCCTGGCAGTGCAGGGAACTTGATCCAGGAATTCAGAATGCAGTTGTCAGAGCATTTCCCAGACAGGCCTTTTGGTGTCTCTGTGGTTAGTTCCTGTGCTCTTTGTGGGGGGAGGTCTGCATGCTGAGAGGAAGAAGGAAAAGCATCTTGTGTTCCCTTGGCCTTTTCAGTGTGAACTGGGGCTCCCTAGTTTTCCTCAGTGATGACCTTCTTTGTCTTTCCTGAAGCTGAAAGAGACAAAACTGTTCAGTATTTGAGATCCTGCCTTCTTCAAATGAACAAAGAGTTAGGACCTGCTGCCTTTGAATGTAGAGTGATTCCAACATCCCATGGGTTGGTTCATTTAAATCCTGCTTGCACATTTTTAGGTGTCAGAGTGAGATGGGTAACAGGCACAATATAGTGCAGGATGTCTTCAGGGGAAGGGCAGCCTAACTGCACCAAAGCCTCAGCACTGGTTCCACTCACATGTCAGCCAGGGCTGGGTGCCCTCTTTTAAGATGTGAAATGAGAGCCCCCATTCAAAAGCACAGATTCTCTTTGAGCCAACTGGTCATTGTGGGGAGGAGACTATTCCTAGGGATTTTGTTAAGGAAAATGCTGTGTTTGTTAAAGTACAGCAGTATGTATTAAACCCCATGCACCTCTACAGGCTCGAAAGCCGCTCTGTGGAGAAGGACTTGGGGTCCTGGTGAACAACAAGCTGTCCATGAGCTGTCCAGCAGCGTGCCCCTGTGGCCAAAAAAGCTGCAGGAATCCTGGGATGCATTAGGAAGAGCATTGCCAGCAGGTTGAGAGGGGCAATCCTGCCCTTCTATTCAGCTCTGGTGAAGTACATCTGGAGTGCTGTGTCCAGTTCTCAGCTTCTGGGTACAGGAGGGACAGGGAGCTCCTGGAGTGGGTCCTGTGGAGGCTGCAGAGATGGGGAAGAGCCTGGAGCATCTCTCTGCTGAGGAAAGGCTGAGGGAGCTGGGGCTGTTCAACCTCAGAAGGTAACACAGCTGAGAGGGGCCCTCAGCCCTGTCTGTCCCTGTCTGCAGGGAGGGCTCAGAGCAGGGCCCAGGCTCTGCTCCCTGGGGCCCGGCAATGGCACCAGAGGAGCAGGCAGGAACTGATGCCCAGGAAGTTCCACCTGAACATGAGGAAGAACTTCTTCCCTGGGCAGTGACTGAGCACTGGAACAGAGAGCAGAGAGGGGGTGGAGTCTCCCTCACTGGAGGTGTTCCAGACCCATCTGGACACAATCCTGTGCCATGTGCTCTGGGGTGACCCTGCTGGAGCAGGGAGGTTGCACCAGATGAGCCACTATGGTCCCTTCCAGCCTGACCAATTCTGAGATTCTGTGTATTGCCAGGTATAAAACTTTATCTAGTGTCTGCCATCCCCATGGAGCATGATACAGTCTTATGACAGACTAGCTTATAAAGCTCCCTTGCTATTACTGCAATGCTATCTGCATAGACAGTGCTGGAGTTCTGGGGTTGAAGTCCTGAACACTTACCTGACAGCATCAATTACTTCTTCAAACCTTTTTGCTCTCCAGCCCTAAAAATGTTTCTAGTCAGTCAAAATCATGTCCCTTCTCAAATGACATTACAGATCCATATACCAAGACTTTGCAGTGCTGTTTGAAGGGAGATCTGCATCCTCATGCGTGTCTGCCTAATGCCTATCTATGTGTAAGTTAAAGAAAATGCTTCAGTGCATAGCCCTGTGTGCAACAGTCAAAGCTTTTTATCTTTATCTTTTCTCCCCAGGGTATCTACTGTAAGAAAAAAAAAAAAAGTGGGAGTGAGGAAAAGATAAAGACAAACAAATTTTGCAAATCCTTCCAATCTGGAGCACCAGGCATGAAGCAACAAGGAGAATGCGGATTGATCAGGGATGCTGTATATAAGGTGAGAGGCCAAGGCCACATTAAGTAACTCCTGTGAAATGTTAACTCTCCCTCCCACTTAAACCAGGAACAGCACCGCACTGGTGCTTAAGGCTAAGAAACTAGGCTGGGGAGAAATGTTATGTATAACCTTTTCAAAGAGTAAATATATTTATACCAGAGGGATGATTAATTCACTTTTATTCTCAGGAGATTAGGGAAGAAGCTTTCTGTAGAAAACTTTCTGTTTCTTCTCATATAGCATACTTCAGTTGGAAGGGACCTACAGGGATCATCCAGTCCAACTGCCTGACCGCTGCAGGGCTGGCCAAAAAGTTATTGCATGATATTAAGGACATTTTCCTAAAAGTGCCTTTTAAACACTGACAAGCTTGGGGCATCAACCACCTCTAGGAAGCCTGTTCCAGTGTTTGACCACCCTCTCAGTAAAGAAAGGCTTCCTTAATGTCAAGTGCGAATCTCCCCTAATGTAGCTTTTAGCCTGTCCTGTCACTGGGTATGACATGGGCATATTAAGAGAGTATTTCTTACTCAGGAAAAGCTTGGTCAAATAAGGCTGGGGGAGTAAACTTTCCCCAGATACCCAAGGTACAAGCCCATAATCTAATCATTAAGGCTGACCATGTGTTACACCATTTCAGTGGAACTGCTTTTTTCCTTAAAATGAGGGCAGCTTGAGGCTTGACCCAGTAATGTGCTGGGAACAGGAAGCCAGGCAACAGGTAGCTGTCCCACCAGGGGCAGCTCCTGTGAATCCTATTCCAGAATGCCTGGCTGCGAGGGCCTTTAGTTCTAGAAAATATACGTCTATGTATGCGTCTATGTATGCATCTATATATGTGTCTATAACGCACATTTCTGATGTGGTGCTTATCTATTCTGATGGATGCTTTCTCTCTCTACTCATTTCCCTTCTGGGTTGCACTCGTCATGGACCAAGATCACAGATCACAGGGTGATGTGTGATGGGTCTGGCCAAGATCCTCCATAGATCCCAGCCAAGATCCTCTGTAGATCCCCACCAAGAAGGCTGGACCAAGTGGTCTGTCCCAGATCAAAATGTCCATGAAAATGATTCAGTCACAGAATTTTTGATTTTAGCAAAATTATATTTATCTGGGGAAAATATGATGATCAAGTCAAAGAAAAATGACAGAACTGCCCAATGAACACAGTGTGTGCCTGTGCAAATGCACATACACAGTTATATGCATAAATTAGCAGGCTGGGGTCTGTGTATGTTGTAGCCCTTATTCTAGATAAAAGCCTATTTATTTATAATATAATCAAGGGCAAGTCAATTTTGTTTTCCTTTGATACACCAAGCAGCCTTTGATACACTGGGGTGTGATAACCTATCACATATTCACCTATGACAGGACTGCTACAGAAGGAAGCAAGTATAACAGGGATCGTGAGCAAATGCACCTCATCTTGCATTGTAAGGTCATGTTATTTTTGGATTCTGTTAAGAAAAGTAGCATGGGGGAGACTGTGTTTGTGTAGCCCTTTTCATAAAGCTAGTTTGTTCTTTTTTATGATCCACAGTAACAAGCCAGTGAAATGAATGAGCCTCTGGAATCACAGGGGAAAAAGGATGACTGCTAATCCTGGCCTCTATTTGTAAAAATGTCTTTTTAGAAAATGTCAGGCATTGAGAAATCTTGCTGCCTCCAAACATGTTCCAGTAAATGGAGTTCAGCTCCAGCCTGAAGTCAAACACTGCCGGGCATCTCTGAGATTCCTGGGGCCAGTCTCTCTTGGTTGCATCACCATGAAAATAAGAATTGTGTCCGAGGTGTGGTGCTCGCTGTGGCTCTGGGAGCAAACTGCACTTTGGGTTGTCCTTATCACCCTTGGGCAGTGCTCTTTTGCCAGCTCTGGGTTTTTGCTGACTAAGGACTTTCTGAAATTGGCCTGTTGGAGTAATGTCAGTCTCTTCCAGACACTGCATGGGTTTTCTCTGTTTCTTCCAAGTCAGCTGATCTAAGAGGAGCTGCTAATCCCAGCAGCAATGGAATTTGACCTATTTTCAAGATGTTGATTATTTTTCTCTTGCTGAAGATAAGAGCCTTATCTTTGTCAAGTTTGGGTGAAGCATGCCTTCTGTGTCCCAGACAGAGAAGTGTACCCTGGGCTGTTCACGCCTTAATAAAAAGTCTAATCTCCTTGAAAATAGATTTTTTTTCTAATGTGGGAATAGATATATGAGTCTTATTGTCAAGCATTTTATAAACTTCCTTTATTTGTCAAAAGGCTGTCTTGATTATTGCTTAAAGACAAAATTTGGAAAAGAAGGGAGGTGCCAAGTTAGGCGGTTCAGAATTAGCAAGAAATTTGCTATTTTTTTAGAAAGCTCTCTCACATAGCATTGGTTTGAGATTTTCAGTTATGTTGTTATATTATTTTTCCTTACAAAATGAAAAGCGTTAGCTTTTAAAACTGTCATATAGGATGTAAATTGAAACTGTCACAGGACCTGTTGATTGATTGTGAACACTTTTGTATCCTGAATCCCTGTGGGATTTGCTACCACCCCTGCATACTTCGGTTGTTTTGAAGCATGTTTCTTTCATTTTAGGAAGCTGTGCATAGGGCATGAGGCTCTGTTTCCAGAGCAAACTATTTACCTTGCAGAACTGAATTGCTCTTAGCTGTCAGCTGGACTGAACTAATGTTTTTGAAGGAAAATGACACGGCATCTCAGTTTGATTCTGATGCTTTTTGACATTTCAATTAAAATATCAAAATGAAACTCTTCACTTATTGTGCTAACTGAAATTTTCTTTCAGGTTTGTGTTAAAAAAAACAAACAGAAGGAAATTTTTAATTTAAAAGAGGAAAAATAGTATTTCCCTAAAAAAAAAGTTCTCTAGCAGTGGGAATAACTGCTTGCAGTACTTAATAAAACTAGTTTTTAAGCAACTCTATTAAAAGCATTTCTTTATACTTTTTTTGTTTTTTGGACTCCCAAACAAAAAGTGACATTCAATCAGAATTAGGAAGATGTTTGGAGTTATAGGCACAGTGTTTTCCATCCCTAACTATGAATGTATCCATGTTTTCTTCGACTGGGCTTTTGTCAGCCAAAGATTATGAGGAGGACAGCCTGAATTTTGGAATTTTTTACCTCAGGCCCTCACCAATACGAAGTTTGCATGTCCTGTTAAAAGCACCTTGTGTTTTCCATTAATTTTTATTGGCCTAGGCCTCAGATTTGTGTGTTCTCCTTTACCCAGAAACACTTGTTTTCTGCAAATGAGAACTGCAGGGTTGGGCCTTAGGAATAAGATTTCAAACATATTTCGTACTGGTTTTCATATCGATTATTGCCTTCTGCAGGAAATATTAAAGGTTTGGTAGGATTCTTGCTATTTCTAACAAAAAGGGCAGTCAGAAACTGAACCTGTGTAGATGGGAGGGTGACTTCTGTCCTCTGAAGTGTACTCAAGGGAAAGCAGCTCTCAGGACCCACTGGGTATGCTGGGCTGGAGAGTCATGTCAAGGAGCTGGGAGATGGTCACTCATGCAGAGAAAACTGTGGAAGGAAGCAAAGAGCAAAAAGCCACGTCTCTGGGGTAGAAAGGACTTGGGACCGAAGACTGCTGGCGGTTTGTATCTCAGGAAGGCACTGAGTTGGTTGGAAAACAAGCTGCAAGCAAGAGCACAGTGGGCAGCTTGGAGTAGTTAATTTTCAGTTCCTGTTCTTGCCTTGTCGCTTGGAATTGTTTCCATCTGAAAAAAATAAATTGTCTGAGTTTATATTGAATCATTCCTGGCACAATCATGTGAGGTAGTAAGACTGAATCAAAAAGCAGCACCTGAATCTGAAGATTTGTTAAGAACCTCTCCCATTGAAATTTAAAATATCCTTTTCCCCAGACCTCCTCTAAAATAGAACAAACTCTGCGGAAAAAGCCCCATGTTCTGGCTGTGGCTTAAATAACAGAATTCAGTAGAGCTGAAGGGTAAGACTTGTACTTGGTTCTTACTCCTTTCAGTTTCTCTCCATATACTCAGGTGATGATCAGCCTTAGTTTTGAAATTCTCAGCTTGTGTTGCTTTGCTATATTCTAAACTTTGTAGGGTTTTCTTGAAATGCTTCATTTGATCAGAGATCAGCTCAAAGCAGATTTCTCTCCTTCAGCAATCCAAGAGGATCAGGTGATGGGGGATGTCTGGATGGTGTTAGTTCATTTGCATGTGAACAAGAGAACTTCGTTTATTTCTCCACTACATACTGCAAAAAAAAAGTAAGTTATTGTCTCTGAGGTAGCGGGGTTTGATCAAAAATTGTTACCTAGCTCTGCAGTGATCTCTCTTGATAAACTAACAGCTGATTAGGAAATATATGGTAAATCTGAATATTTTTCAGGTGTTTTCAAAACTCTTCATTACAAGTTCCTTGGGAAGCTTGCCTTAAATGAAAGCCAAGGTTTCAAAATCACTTGGAAGGCTTTTGTGTGAGCTGTAGAGATGGAGGAGAATATTTGTCTTCTTTCCAGTGGCAACAGAGAATTGCATTTTTGCAGGAACTTTCAAATATTCTGTTTTTCCAGTCAATATTTTTCAAATGTAATTTAGTGGAGACAAGACAGGGTGGTCAAATCAGACACAATCTGACAGATGGCAGGAGAGATTTCCAAAAGTATCTGTAGGACATACAGAGGGAAAAAGTTCTTCTCTGATCTCACCTATAAGAAAGAGAGTCCAATCAATTCATGTGGGCTGCTTGTTACACTGGTCCCAATCCAGGGGAGCCTTAATGCCACTTGAAGCTCCACTGAGCTGAAGGCAATTACTTGGGACTTGCACTGATGTGGATCTGGCTCAACATGCTCACAAATTGGCCCTGATCTCTTGTCTCTCAAGCAAGATTGGAACTATCTTGTGTTTTTTACAGAAAACTTGAAAATGGAAAAACCTGCATAGCTTGGTTGCTTAAAGCAGAGCTTCCCAGCTGTGACAAATGGCTTTGGGAGCTTCCATTTTGGGACACCAGTTCTGAGGCATCTAAGTAGGGCCCCATCTGCTCTGAGCACTTCTCTTCTGAAGATCAAGCACTTCATTTTAAACCTCTGAAAATGGAGGTACTTAGCTTTCTTTGAATCTCTTGTCCCTGGGGATTTGCAAAGCCACAGACCACGGAATTTGTTTGATTTTTATGGTCCAGTAGGGCTGTGTGATGAATTTTGTTTCTGGGTTTTCCACTTGTAAACAGTAAGAAAAAGTTCCTCATTTTAATGAGCACTTTTCTCTCCTTCTCCTAATCCCTCTCTCTGTACAATAGTGTAACTGAATATGAAACAAAAGGCACTCTGCCTTTCTCTAAACACCTAAGACATGGTAAGGAAGCCAGAATTGAAATTTCCCACCTTTCTCCCCCAGTACTTGAACTGTTCTACCGTTCCTGACTTCTCTGATATACATCCTTCCTCCAGAGCCCCTGCATAAACTTTCTTTCTGTAAGGTTGCTACGATTTAAAGTCACATACTGCTGGCAAATTCTGAGCTCAGGCAGCATGTTTGTGTCTTGATAAAACCATGGCTCTCTGCTTCTTTTCCACTATTCTGTGGCTGGTTTCTTTTTTCTTATTGATTCCATCTCTTAGTGATTCTGCCTCTCCTGGTCTTTATGCTAAGCGAAGAGCATACTTAAAATCTATCCAGCCACAGAAGGCTTGTTGGTGTGTTTACAGGTTTTTCTGAGCTGAGCAGGGACTACCTGATGCATTTTCTGGCCTTAAGGTGTCAGTAGTTCGTGACCTTTGTTTAGCGTGTTGGCAGTGAGACAAATAGCTTGGATGTTTTCTCCTGGTTTTGGCAGAGGGAAATTCCTTCATTATGGGGGAGGCTTTAAGGTTCTTACACTGGAGGCATAACCTTCCTAACCTCAGGTCTGGTGTGGGCTTAATCCATTTTGGTAATAAAACATGCATGAAAAAAAGGAAGACAGGAGAGTCAAATCTAAAGCAGTAGTCAGTGGAGAATCCTTGCTGTGGAGGTGATAAAGGAAATTATTTTTTTGCCCATTTTTCACCCATATAGCATTTAATCCTTAGTATACAGCTGCCACATTAGGTCTGTGTGTGTGCAGCAGATCCCTGACACACTGAACACAGTGCATATGTGGGTATACAGCTGTTTGCACCTGCAAGATGCTACTCTGCCAAAAGGCATGATCCATTTTGTGCTCATTCCTTCTGCTTTGTGTTCGTGAATGGCCTCATGGTGGAAGGAAAGGGTGAGTTTTTATGTGGATCCATCAGCTTCTTGGTGGAGCCTCAGTGGAATTCCCGTGTTGGAAGAGGGAAGTTAGGAATTAGCAGTTAGGGTGCTGAAACTGCCAGCATGGTTTGGTTCTGGTTCAGACATGTGTCCTGGGGCCCAAAGTCACTCCCTGATATTGGCAGAGAGTAAAATGGAGTGTGGAATTTGCTGTTCAGTATAGCCATAACAAATAACTTTCCAAATGCTGTGTATTACACTCATGGCAGTGTAAAGCTAGCATAAATGTGAAATGTGACTTTGGAAGAGAGCTGGCTCCTAAACTGTATGTGTGAGCTCATGTGTTTGCATATTAGGACAACCTTTCTAGTACAAGGTATAGCTCTTTGCAATCCATTCACTTACAAGCATGGTTTTGGCTTCTGGATCACTACAGGGTAGAGCCAAGCAAATGGAGGAATAGCTAACAAAAACATGCCCCAGTCCGCTGTATTTTTTTGGTTTTGTTTGTTTGCCAAAAGCAAAATCTGTGTCTTTCAAGTTCCTTCTATGAATGATTGTCAGATATGTTATTGTAGGAAAAATGATTATGTCCTAACCACCAGAAGTTGTCGGGAAACTTTGTTGACTTGATTCTCCCAGCTCTGCACACCTGTAAAGCTCATGTTGAAGCAGTGATCTTCTCTATGCCCACTCTGTCTTCTACCCTATCTCTGTCTGTCTCTTTCAGTCATTTGGATTTGAGCCTTTCCTCTGTGTTTCTCATCCAAGTTTCCGAAAAGCTCTCCATATCACACAAGGTACCCAAACCCATTGCCCTTTCTTCTCTCTGTCTTTTATGATGTTTGTGACTGTTCAGCCTGGTGAATATATAATGAGCTGCATAGGAAATATTTTTATGTGGTACTGGTATCAATTTAGACTAATCTCAAACCACTGTATAAAAAGAAGTCATAATTATTACTGTCACTGACTAAAAGTCACCTAAATCCTTTACAACAGAATGTGTCCAAATGCACAAAAAATCTGTATATATATATTGCTCTGAGCCAATTAAAACTTGATCACCTGGATTTCAAAAGATGCATCTTCCTTTTTGCTCCTGAAGAATAATAAATGGGCATTCTCCCTCAGTTTTGTCTTAATGAGGCATTTTCATGTCCGGCTAATGAGGAGTATGATTCTTTAGGAAGAGTGGAGTGTAGTGTTATAGGCAAAATATTATAGTAACAAAGGTCTGTAGTCAGGGGATACCATATGGAAAATTTCACTTTATATCAGCTGTTGACCATTGAAACATTACCAGAAGATGTTTTTCTTTTGCAACCATTTATTTTTTGTCATGAAAATTTTATTTTTAATTTATTTGAGGATAGACAGCACTTTGGAACCTGTGCTAGTGCATGCTCTTCAAACACAGAATAAAGATTTCATCTTTTCATGGAATTTGGTCTTCCCACTTTGCTTCCTTTAGTACAAGTATGCTTGTAGCAGCCCCAAGCTGTCCCACCAGCCAGCGTGCACACCCCATGTTGGAGAGCTCTCAAAACCACACTGTGAACAGCCTGGTCCCTGCGCTGTTCAGAATCATAGAGTGGTTTGGGTTGGAAGGGGACATTGAAGATTATCCAGTTCCACCCCCTGCCATGGGCAGGGACATCTTCCACTAGAGCAGGTTGCTCCAAGCCTCGTCTAATGTGGCCTTAAACACTTCTGGGGATGGGACAGCCCCAGCTTCTTTGGGCAACCTGTGTCAGGGCCTCACCACCCTTACAGGCAAGAATTCCTTCCTAATATTTAGTCTAAACCTACTCTCTGTCGGTTTGAACCCACTCTTCTTGTCCTGTCGCTACATTTCCTTGTATTCTTGGGGTGATTTCTCTTGTAGGCTTTGCTGTCTTCCAGATGGTGTCTGGCCTGTGTTGCAACCTCCGTGACAGCGCTCAGAGACAAGCCTGAGGAGAAGTGTTGCAAGGGTGCCTAAGCAAGCACCCCTGTGAGGAGGGGTGGGAGGAGGTGGGGCTGCACCTGGGGCTTTTAATGGCAGAATAAATGGGAAGGTGGAGGGCAGTGCTCTACAGTCAGTCCAGTGCGCCTGCTGTGCCTCCGTTCTCCTCCCCTGTGATCTACAAGTGTGGACTGTCAGCACCAAATCTTGAAGAAATACATACGAGCAGATTTTTGTTTTCTCTTGTGTTCTTTAAACTTTAGTTACCCATCGGCAACTTTCAAGATGACAAGAATTTTGACAGCTTGCAAAGTGGTGAAGACTTTGAAAGGCAGATTGAAGTTTTGCAATGTGTCTGCTGATCATTGGAGTTTCTCAAGGACAGGTACCAGACTGTTGAGCATCAAGGTAACAGTGATTGAACTGCTGTGGTTTAACAGATGTGTTTGGCATGCAGAGATAACGTGCTGCAGATAACAGGACTTACCTGGAGATGTGAACCAGAGGAGATTTGTCTGAACCCTAAGCAAGGGGGTTGCTTGGCTAAGTGGTTTTATTAGCTAAGCAAACACACTTTTTGTCTAGTCTGGAATGGAAATTATAGGGTAAATTACAGCAAAAGGTAGAAGTTCAGGGTTTTGGTTAATTATTAGATGGTATTTTCTTTAGAAGGAGCCCATCCTTCTATAGGACTGATAGCTAACAGAAGAGATCTTTCACTCCATATGAGCATGAATTGGCTGGATATTTAAAATGATGCATCACTTGAGGCATGTAATTAGTCCTATTGGATCCATACAGAATCCATTTTCAATGTATTAGAAATCACAATGGCTCTGAGATTAATTGGAGAGGTAGACAACTCTTGTGAATGCATCAGTGTATGAGCTCTTGATTTATTGGGGCTGGACCATGCAGTTGATGTCCCCAGCTTTCTAGCGCTCTTTGTTACAGGAGCTGGAGTACATGGGTGAAATGGGAGTGTGAGTTCTGTGAGCATGCACTTTGCATTTAAAAGGCACTTTTGCACGTATGTTTTGTGGAATGAACAGTGCAATAGAACTAGCAACTGGAGGAGTGGTGTTTCAGAGGGTGGTAGGGAAGAGCATTGAGAGATTTGGGCTGCAGGTGCTGCCTTACCTGGCAGGCTGGTCTAGAGGGCTGATCCGTATAATTTCTGTCCACTGAGGACTCAGGTTTCTCTTACCTGTCCCACAGCCACTCCTTTTTCAGGACTTCTCTGAGCTCCTGGCAACAGACCCAGGATAAGGGGGAATGGATTCAAACTGACGAAGAGTAGGTTTATATTATATATTAGCAAAAAAATTCTTTGCTGTAAAGGTGGTGAGGCACTGGAAACAGATTGCCCAGAGAAGCTGTGGCTGCCCCATCCCTGGAGATGTTCAAGGCCATGTTGGACAGGGCTCTGAGCAACCTTCCAGTGGAAGGTGTCTCTGCCCAAGGCAGGGGGTTGGAACGCAGTGATCTTTAAGGTCCCTTACAACCCAAACTGTTTTATGATTCTATGTTACTTTTAAAACAAATCTTGGCTGCAGAGGAATACTGAACAAGGCAAGAGGTATTCCTGTTTATGCCTTGTTTCAGCATGTGAGTTCCCAGATTAGTTTTGTTTCTCCTGCATTTAGAAACAGAGTCTGTGTGGTGGACTAGTGAAGTAACGTCCTTGCTGCTGGAGCTGTGCAGAGTGCACAGCAGCGTGAACTGGTACCTGGTCACTGTCTTAAAACATAGCACAGTAATCTTCCTCCCAGCAGATTAATCCTGACTCTGCAATCAGATCTGGCTCGGGAGGAAGTTATTTCTCCTTGTGATGACAACAGGAGTCCTGCTTGTGGATTATAAACCATTGTGGTTACCAGTTTCCACAGCTGCACCATTTGAAAAGGAAGTAGGGCTCTGGCATGAGGAGAAAATTCCTTGGTTTTTCTTCAGGCTGGGGAAGCTATGTTGGTTTGACACTGACCGCACAATAAAATTATGTCAGAGCCCTCAGTTGGGGCTTCTTCACACCTTCCAGGGCAGGTGCCGGCTTCTTTTGTTCCATTTTGAAATCTCATCAGTGGGCTAAACACTGTCCCTTGGTGTGATAAAGCAAATTGCAGCAATTTGAACAATCTCTTCTTTATGGGTTTTGCGCTTCAGATTGAAAAGGGATGGGAGAAAATGGAGACAATTTTACTGCTGGTGTTTCTGGGTGAGTGGAACGTGTGAATGCACTAAGAGGTGCTGTTCACAAATGTCACAGTGTCTAGGGGACAGAAGGCCAGGATTCATACTTGGCTGCTTGGTTGGGATGGCCTGTAGCTCAGTCTGCTCATGCTGTGCCTTGTGGAACAGGAGTCCATGCAGGTGCACTCAACTTCACAACGGTTTTAGAAACTGTCAAGCCAACAAAGCAGGGTTGAAGAGTTCTGCTGGAATGCCATCCTTGCTTGTCTCTGTTGCTTCTGATACCTCTCTTGCTTTTTGGAGCTGGTTCAGTTATTTCTGCCGTGCTCTGTGGAGCACAGCAGTTGAACGCTGTCATGCACAGAGAAGTGATTCAAACACACTTTAGTCTCTGGTCAGGAAAAGGCATCTTCCACTGGTAAATCCTTGTAGCCCATGATTAGGATTATTGATCCAGCTTTTGATGTCAAGACATCCTCTTTCTTTATATATCCTGGGTTAATTTGGGTAGTCACAGCTAGTAGGCTGGATCAGATGCACACTTATACTGATGGATTGGCATGTGAATTTTGGGTTTAGCTTTTAAATAGCAGATTGATGGTGTTACATACATGTTTTGTCAGTCATTCAAGGACTGCACAGTAACAGACCTATAAGGTCATATTTTATGATGCTGAGGTATCCAGTTAAGAGGTTTCATGCACATGAAAAGCTGCTGCCCTACTCTGATGGTGTTACAGTACCAGCTATTCTAGCATCTACTTACCTGTGCTGTAAAGCTAAAGGGTGATTGCTTAAAATCAACACCACCACTGCTGAAGGCAAGGATAATAAATATCTGTTAAGAGAACATTGCCAGGTAAAGCCCTTGGAAGCTGTTTTAATCTCAGTCCCAGCAACTGCGAATACAACCAAGATGGGTCAGAATGAATTGAACTCTTTCTGTTTCAGAGTGTATGACAGGATGTATTGCAGGGCAGCCAAGACCTACTGGGCATCTGAAGAGCTGGGTCTTGTGGAGGACTTGTGCCTGCACTATGGCTGCCTGACTCACCATGAGATGTGGTGTTCACTAGACAGCCGCAGAAGACTCTTTCTGACAGTTATGGTGTGACACCTTCTATCTTGACACTGACAGTAGGGAAGGTTTTTTCCTCTTGAAACTTAATTATTTGAGTTCAATACCTACAGGAGTTTGTGCTGTCAGAATGGCTAGAGTGGGAATGCTCTCAGTAGTTTAGGAACCCATGGCTCTTGAGAACTCAGCTCAGATTTTAAAGCCAGCTCTACAGGGTTCTGGGGATTCTATTTGAATTCAGAATATTGAATACAAAAACTTAAACCTTTCCTGGTCCGGGACTTTTGCTTTCAGGCAGTGACAGCCTTATACATGACTTTTTCATGTGACATGCAGTAGCAGAAATGGAAGAGACTTTCTAATATATATATGCAAGTAGTAAAGCAGGAGGCCTGAAGAAAAAATTTAAGGATAAGTCATCCTAAAAAGCCAACCTATTGTGTAGCTTTGCATCAGAGTGTGGAAGCTAAGTGTAGTTGTGAGGCAAGTGACCAAATAATGACCTGTGACTGGGTTTGGTGTTCCAATCGGAACTAGAGGTAATGGGTATTTATGAGAAGTTTGGGGGCAGCGTGAAATGCAAAATAATTAAAGTCATGGCCCCAAGCATGCCAGAGTTCAAGAAATATTTGGCAACGCTCTCTGGCACATGGTGGGATTCTTGGGGTTGTCCTGTGCAGGGACAGGAGCTGGATGGACTTGATGATCCTTGTGGATCCTTTCCAACTCAGGACATTCTATGATTCATGATGTGATGTGTGGACTAATGGCAGTGTTAAGTAACAGTCCCATTCTTCCATTATTGCCAGCTTAAATGAGCATTTAGTTGCCTTTAATTGCTTTTTATCACTGGGCCATTTTAGGAAACATAACAAAATACAATGGAAACATCTAACCTATATATAACTTAAGTATTAGAGAGCATGGGGGAGAGCTAGTAGTTTTAGAAGAATGCCTAATAATGCTTCCCTATATTGTCCAGTTACACTCAGTCTATGTGGGGAAACACCATTGTAGGTGAGTAGTCTTAGATGTGGGGACTCACAGGTCCATATTTCCCTACTATATCCCATCCTTCAGTTCCAAAGAAGAGATGGGCATCCATAAGTGAAAGAGGGGCACAGAGAGCAGACCAGAGACCCCTTGGGGCTCTCAGTAGGGCTATTTAGCATCAGCAGTTTCAGGTTAATCAAGCTTCTTTAAAATTCAGGAATGGGTAGAGAGACTGCGGCTTGAAGCTCTTATCGTTTACTGCCCTTCTGAGGCCGATGTAGTTAAATGGGGATGTAAAGGTAGTATGAGCAATAAATAGGTGGCTTGTAACAGTATAGCTGGCTCAGTAAGAAGAGGATTGGGAGAGCTATAAAAACCACCAGGAATGAGCTAAAAGTGTAGTCAGGAATGAGAGGGAGATGAAGAAAATTTTTTTGAGAGCTGGCTTTAGAAACTATTTCAGATTACTGTGAAAGGACTCTGTAAATGTATTTGGAACAGCTGGAAAGAAAACTGGGAAAGTGACTCCAAGGGAAGCAGAGGGATGGGTGAGGAGGTTAAAGATGAGACACAAGCTACTCCAATCCTTTTTTTGGAGGTGAAGAGGACATAAAAAGGGGCCTGTTCCCATAGAGATGGGGGGAACTTAGTGAACTGCTACTGTGGGAGGGGAGAAGGGGTGCTCGTTTCCATGGGTGCTCAGTTACTTGTGCCAGGTGCTTCATCTGACTTGGTTCCCCCTCATTCTTTGAGTTTTGTGGTGGACAAATATTTGTGGCATTGTTGTGAACATCCTTCAGAAGAGTTCAAGTTGTAGGAGCTGTGACTTTTTACCATGATACCTGTGTTGCGTTTCTGGCTTTCCTTTAGGTTTGCCTTGGATGATAAAGGAACTAATCCAGTGCTTCTCTCTAAAAGTAGCCTAAGTGTGAATCTTCTTTGGTGCATCCCAAGACACTCAGCTTAATTCATTCTTTATTCTTGCCCTTTCTTCTCTTAGTGTTGGCCAGAAACAAATGTGCCAGAGTGAAATCAGATATCGATATATATATATACAGAGGTTTGATAAAGAAAGTCTTGACTGTTAGCCATGTCCAGCTAGATTTCCAGCCTGTGACAGCATAATACTCACAACAAGAGTAAGAATCTGTTTGATTTTTCTATCAAAGAGAAAACTACTCCTTTGTTGCTGGCTATTTGGTCTTGGGAGAGTGAACGTAGCACAGTCCTGGCACCAGCTTTTTATTGTAGAAGAGATCTGGAAGCTTTTGGATTCTTCTCTGCTTTTGATATGTCAGCTGTTCTGTAGCCAGCCAGATGTGTGAGCCAAGAAATGTGGCAGAGACTGTTGTACAGTGTGGAATCATGGTCTGCCTTAGAACGGAGATGTTTTGTCATCTTCTTACTGGAGGGAAATAAACTGGCCTGCCCTGAGCCTGAGTGCCAGCTGTGTCTCTGCCTGGCTGAGAGAGGGTGTTAATACCCACCCTGCCTTTGGTACTTGGCATACTCCTAGTCCTCCCAGCAGCTCAGGGTTCAGCTTCGCCTTGCCAAGATAAACTGGGGGATTTCTTTGCAGAAGAAGAATAGGACTCACTTGACTGGAAGGCAAGCAGAGGGAAAATTTACCCCTTCACTTTCCAGTAAAGACTTTATAGAAGACACACTTTGAAAAGCAAATTGTACTGTAGCTCTTTTGAGATTTTGCAGATATTTATTATCCACCTTTTAGATGGGAAGGGCTGCTACAGCAGGGAACTAACTGGAACTAATTTAATCTGATTTTTTACTTTCTTACTAGGTTTACATTTTTCTTTTAACTGCTACAGTGCTTTCTTTACTTGATGTGTGAAGTGCTTAGTGAAGTGGGACCTGAACTAGTTGACTCTTCAAGTTGCTTTGACAATATACACAAAATCTATCAACACCACATCAACAGCATGACCCTTTCTGTTAGCCGTCTTCATCCTCAAAGCTCTTGAAGAGTCCTGCAGCCTCTCTGGAGCACAGGGCCCTCTGCTAAAGGTGAAGCTGCTGATGTGTAGGAAGAAGAAAATCAGATTGCAAATGGCATATATTACATTGGGGGTCTGTGACAGAAACATTTTAGTTGAGATTACAATAGAGATTTATTTGAGGTTATGTGGGGATGCTTCTGAGAAGGGTGAAGACAAAAGGACCTCATGGAAGCTCTGGGGGGCTTGTTTATTTCTTTCTTGTTATTTTTCTGCAAGTGAGTATCTCTCCCAACTGATCCCTGATTGAGCCAACAGGCCTTCTCTATAGCCTGTAAATCACTTTTCACCTCAAAAACAAAACTGAAAAAACAAGGTAGGCTGGCAGCTTAGGGATATGATAACACCTCCACTGGAAATGTAAGCGAGAATAATTGCTTTGAGAATGCTCAATGAACCAACCACTTAATTAAGAATAATAAATCAAGGAAGGGAGGGAAACATTTGAACATCTATCCCCTGCTATAGCTGAACTTGCAGGCAGGTTATGGTTGCTCAGGGACATTCTTCTGCATTAGCTGAACACTGTGTAGGGGCTCTAATAGTATAATAGGGGCTTCTGTTCAACAGAAATGATTTCTGTGCTGTCTGGTGTAGAAGGGAGGTGGGCTGTGGTGGGAGGAAGGCCATGCAGATTCCTGTCAAGTACTATAGTGAGGGTGAGGCTCTAAAGCACACAGAGATTGCTCTGGGGTTTGGTCTTCAGCACTTAGATGAATTTTAAATTTTCTGGTCATTCCACCTTTGTGGACTTTGTATCCTGAAGGATTCTGTCAGGTTTGGTGGAAGTTAGGACCACAGTTCAGGCAAATGCCCCAACATGTGCCCGGTGGTGGGACATGCTTGAATTGGAGCTGCTATTTGTGTGGACTCCAATCTGTGCCTGCTGGGGGAGGGGATCCATCCTGTGACACCAAGGTTGGGAGAAACCATATCCAGCAGTCAGTGTCCCACGTGGGAAATGTAGGCTGGGCTTTCAACAGGCTTCCTAAAGGGTAGAGGTCCTGTCCAAAGTCCAATATGAGGCACCCACACCACCTCTGTGCTATGCAATGCTCTGAGTGTCTGGCAGTTCTCTGCAGCGAGAGGTGCGGGGAGATTAGGGAGCTGACCAACCTGTCATTTTCATTTGGGCTAAACCTAGGGCATTTAGCCACAAAAATGCTGTTTGTAGCTGGGGAGGAAGGAAATTTTGGTGTTGCTGACTAAACCGTCCAACAGTGTGGGAAGGTTCAGAAAATTATGGTTAAACCTTTGGAGAATGACTAGATGTTTGACATTAATGAGGAAAAAATGGCAAGCCTAAAAGCATCCCAGATGCACAGAATTCAATTACTTGGCAGTGCAGTTTGATTTTTAGTGTATTTTGCAGTACATTAGTAATTGATCTGTGTGGTATTTGTAACTGCAGAGGGGCTCTAGATGAATGTTTGTCATGATGGTTACAAAATGTTCAATACTGAGAATGAAATTTCTCCTTGCTGTGATTGTTCATCTGATTTACAGTTAATGGAAAGTAGCTCTCCTGCTCCTTTCTGCAGCAAATTGATCTTGAGTTTTCTTTTAAAAATCCCAGTAAGAGGAATTGTTCTATAAAAGAAGCCAATATGAAGCTAAATCACGGTGAGAGCTGCTCCCTGTGGACACGCTTTGCCCATTTCCTGTAGCACAGACCACTGGGATTTTTGCACTAGTGGTCACTCTGCCTGTGCTCAGGAGACAGCTGTGCTTGCCTTCCAGAAGTGGAGGTTTTTCAGGGTCCTGAAAATTCATTGTCCAAATTCTTTTAAGCCCAAAAATTCATTGGCAAATCTATTTACAGCTTTGCTTACTCTTTGTCTCCCCCTGCACGTCACCAGTGATCCTGGGAATCTCCCAACTCATTCTGTCATTTCTGCTGTGCATGTAGTCATTATTTATTTATTGGAAGGTGGAGTTCTCCAGTGGTTTCCCATCCAGTGCCCGGACAGGGTAAGAAAGGTTTAGTTTCCAAAGACCCAATAGTGGCAATGAATCTCTTAAGGACTCTGTAAAACTCACTCTGTCCCATTTCCCTTGGCTGTAAAACAGTGATGAAGCCTGTAGGGGATCTCACAGTTAGTGTGGGACTCAGTTCTGCTAAACACTCTCTGAAGAGGTATGGTTTCCTCCAGGCTGCTTGTTTCATAGCTGCTTCTTCCAGGAAAATTTATGTCTGTCCCTGAGGTAACTGAGACCATGAATGTCCCTCTGATCTATGAGTTCCTCTGATTTTGTGTCCTACAGCAGAATAGACTGGTATTTTGAATTTTGCTTTCTGACACCAGTCCAGCTAAACATACACTTATTTTTAGTGGCTTTGCTGTACAGTTACAGCAGAAGTTAAGCACCTATCAAAGGTCAGAGCTAGATGAGAGCCAGCAGAGTCAGCAGCAGGCCTTGAGCAAACATTGAGGAGGCAAGCGATGCTTTCCCTACAGGGTTATGATGTTGGTAAATTGCAGGATGTAGTATGTGGAAGAAATGAACTAAGGGATAGGGAAGGGTGGTCCCACAGCTGCAGCAGCACATGCTCTGCTGGTAGTGAGGTTTGCAAGCTTATTAGGATAAAAATGTTTCCTAAGTGTTAGAAAGAAAAGTGGCATCAGACCAGTAAAAGAGATGCTATCTTGGCAGCCTGGAGTGGGAGAACGGCAGGAATACTTACAGTGTCAGGCATGAAAGGCAGGTATCCCAGGTGTTACTTGTATAAACATCAAGTCTTTTCCTCCTGCGTTTGAGTCTCTTTGTGTGCCTTTCTCTAGGTGCAGACAGCGAACTTGGTGCTGGAAGATGGGACGAAGATGAAGGGCTATTCTTTTGGCTATCCAATTTCCACAGCAGGGGAAGTCGTGTTCAACACGGGGCTCTCTGGGTAAGACAACAGCAAATGACATATGAGCATCAATACTTCTCTGGAAGCTTTTTGACATGTGAAAGCTGCTTTTTCCAAGCTCAAAGGGTCCTGATCCAAGCAGGTAGTTTTCTATATAAGGCTACATTGTAGTCCAGAGATAGAGAGAGAATTAATGAAGCGGCCTCAGGCAGACCTCTAGCATCAAAGGATTTGTGGTGATAAACGCCTTTAAAGACTGGTCTAACTAATGATGATAATGAGAAACGTAAGGTTCTGATGACTTCCTGCTGAATTACTGAGTCAGAGCAGAGGAGCTGTCTGTTCTCCCTTCAGTGCCCAGATCAACTATAGAGGTTTGCAGCATCTGCAACCTTCTTGGTAATGGAACTTGGCTTCTGAGTGCAAAATTTTTAAACCCCAGGTTGGTTACCTTTACAACCCATCCCTTACGTAATTTGTTGGCTCATACCACAGGTAAGGATGCCTTTACACTTGGTGCCCTTTCCACCTAAAGGGCAGGATCAGATTCATCACTAATCTAGCATGATTCTCTGTCCTTTTGAGTGGTAGAAGCCTATGGCTGACTTAGGATGGCAGCCACATGCTGCTGGTGCTTTTGCTGGACTGCTTGGACAGCAGAAATCTGGCCAGAGGAATGAGGCTTTTGGTAAGGACAGGGGCATGTCCTTGGGGAGATAAGACATCTCTGAAGTTGTTGGTGCTTGAGCATCTTCTGCTATCATTCATAGCTCTCTTTGCTCATCTGCATTGTGTTCCCCAAATTCTGCTCTCCTTTGGAGAACTCGGAGCTCACAGGATGGGTTTTTAAATGATACCATTGGTTAGAATGTTAAATTGCTGCAGAGGGGAATCAGTTTGCAGAGTTTTGCATTAGGAGACAATTATTTAAGTATTTTGACAGCACTAATTACTGACTGTGTTAATATACCTGTCAACAAGCCACTGTTTAATATAGATCAGAATGATGGAGGGCACCAGAGTTCTCTTCTCATTGATAGATTATGGGCAATAAATCTTGGCACATCACAAAAGTCAAGGAGGACCTGAGGGATTAATTTCCTCTCCACATGTTACTGTGGCAGTAGTAGTTGTGTTTGTTCATTGTCTAATCATTTGGAGAGGATGCTGTGACAGATTTCTTCTGTGCTGGGGAGGATATGGGCATGGAGAGAACATTCAGAATGTAAGGTGGTATCTTCAGAGCCCCCTCTCCAGAACACGATCTTTGCGGCATTGTTGCAGAACGTAAAAGTGGCAGATTTCCTCCCAGTCCAGGGATTGCTGTCCATTGAAAGGAACCCTGTAGCTGTACCTCCTGCTCCTGATGACAAAGATCAAGAGCTGTGTGTCCAGAGGAACCCAGGTGTCCCTTCTCCCTGACGCAGGAAGAAGCTGTGTGTGAATGAAGGAGGTGCCCAGGCTGCTGGGGCATGCAGCAGTTTGTCAGGATAGGGTTAGTGCAGGGGTGCTGATAAGCCTCAGACCTGCTTTCTGTTTCTAGGTGCTGAGTGGGGTCAGCTTGGGCTCTTTCCTGGGGTGATTAATAGGCTGCTCTGCACCGTATCTCCTCATCTGGACTCCCACATTCTGATTCATGTCAGAGAAATGGGAGGCAAAGCACTTTATGTGCATACAGCTCTCAGGCTTGAAATACCTGAAGCTGGCTGAAATGTTGTCATATTACTCTGGAATAGAAGGCAGAGAGCACTCTTTTGGGGGTGAAATGTTGAATTTTTGATAGAAAAGCATGAGGGTGAACTTTTCAGAAACATTTGCTGAAAAAAATAAACCTACTGTTGCAGCCATCTGTTTAGTATAGGAACAGAAAAGAAGAGATTTCGAATTAAGAAAGAAGAGTTGCATCCCATAAAATGTCCGGTGTTTGAAACGGCTCCATAAAGGCATTCACCTCCAGTAAGTCTGTGTGTGCTTCCCAATATATTCTAGTAAGAGAACAGGTTGACAGGAATTTGCTGAAATCAAGCAGACCTTGGGGCAGGCACAGCAAAGTTCAGACCTTGCAGCATGTTTGGAGCTGGTGTTTCCATCTGCTTCTCTGTGCTCCGCACGACATTGTTCCTGCTTAAAGGGCATTGTTGGTGCTGAGCTCAGCCTGCACACCCCATCCAGACACAATGGCTCTCTGTCCTTGTTTGCTGATTACAAATGACATGCAAAGGTTAATTACATTAGCTTTGTCCGTAACAAGAGTCTTTTGGAAGCACAACCAATTAGCTTGTAAGGAGAGAGCAATGCCAAGTGTGCACATGCCGTGTGCCTGGTACCTACTGCAGTTCTGGGATCACGCTGCACTTTGTGTGGTTGATTACCTGCAGCAGCAAATATGGATTTGAACAGCAGGAGAGGCTTACCTGAAAATATTTCCCGGCCATTGTTCATTCAACCTGTCATTTCTCAGAGCTGGCTGGTGGGCTGCATTGTCTCTATCTGCCAGCAACCATTCCTGCTTTTGTGAAGAGTTTCCCAATGTTTGACAATTAATCTTCTGGCATTAAGTCTGGTGTTCCATAAAAATGTCTCTTGTGACTTCCTGATATCTGGGAGAAGGCTGGAGTTGCCAATTAAGTATTGTTTAAACAATAATGACAATAATAAATTATATTTTGTATAGGGCAGATTCATCCTGAAGTGTCTTTATGCATTTGGCTCACTATTTGTTTGGATAACTTCATCTATTGCTAAATTGCACCTGATTTTGGGTTGAAAGATAGCAATTGTTTAATGGATTGCTGCAAGAGTATACTACAGTACAAGGGAGAATGTGAAGGACTGTCTGTTAATTTGAAGCTGAAGAGTAGGAGCATACAGACCACATTTACCCTGTCCCCCTATTTGTGGTTGAAAGTACGACTGGATCTACTAGGTCCAGAGCTGATACTTTGTGGAATCCTAGGTTTGGTCCTCTGCTGCAGAAGAATGTTCCAACATGCTTTTAGATCTGTCCTTGCTGAGAAGGGCATTCAGGCAGGGCCTGACAAACTGCTCTTCCTGGGGCTTCTGCCTGGGCTAATGGTAGGAAATGCTCTGGTTCCTTGTGACCTGGGTGGAATGCGGAATCCCAAAGCATTGTCTTCAACTAGCCTTCTTCAGGGATACACAAACCAGCTTCCAAGCACTTAGGAGTCTTGTCAGGTGAAATGAATGGTGTTCTGTGGGTGGGAACATGGAGATTGCCTAGAAGAGAGGCCAGGCCTCTGCTGGGAGAAACTACAAAAGCAGGACTGTGGCAGGGTTTGTTGACAGAGCAGGTAGGAGAGAAGGACCCAGAGCAGTAATGAGGAATCCCAAGGACTTGTCTATGTGCTCCCCCACAAAAAGAGCAGTTACAGCTCTGAACATCTCAAGACCTGCAAGCTCCAGAGTGAGGAAGGGATGAAACCTGAGCAAACAGCTCTGTTGTCTGCTGGCTTTTCAGTTGGAGCCTTCTGTTGCCATTGAGAGGGGGAAGCTCTTACAGTGTGTGGAGGGAAGGGTGCAGCAAGGGCGAGGCACTGCCCAGGGGTGTGCCCAGGGGGAGGCCAGGCCAAGCTGTTACCCGAGGGTACAGTGATACACTGTGCAGGGCTGAGATCTCCATGCCCTCTCTGTGCTTGTTTCTCGTGTTAAATCACAAGGACTCTGAGTTTGTTGAGAGCTTCTGTGCTTTTCTTAAATGAAACACAAGAAGCCAAAGTCTTTCCTTGTTCTCCATGTCAAATGTTTAATCACAGATGGCAAAGTCAGAGCATATTCACAGATGTGTTTGCTTTTATTCTGAGAATATCTTCACATGAATACCATTTCTGTCTTTTTGTCATATGGGAATTCAGACCTGTCTTGTTTTTGCTGGGTCTTTTGTTTTCCTTTTGACTCCAGACCAATGTACTTTTCGTCTACTGTTTCTTTATCTAGATACACCGAAGCCTTGACAGATCCCAGTTACAAAGGGCAGATTCTTACCCTGGCTAACCCCATAGTTGGGAATAGTGGAGTGCCGGACACTGCTGCTTTGGACGAAATGGGCCTCAGGAGATTTCTGGAGTCTGATGGGATCAAGGTAATGGTGGGAGATGCAGTGCTGATCAAAGGGTTGTTCCAGCAGCCTGAGTGTGTGTGTAAGAGTTTACTGGCTCCCTCATAGAAGAAATCAGTGATACTCACAACCTTTTCTTTTCTTCTTCTGGATATTGTCCTTTGGAGGAACGGCAGCAAAAGATACTCCATCTTGATTGCTGTACCAAGCCATGTGCCTTCCAAAAGTATCTGTTCTGAGGTGAAATGACTGTTTTATACACTAACCCCATTGAAAAATGGAGCTGACTTTTGAAATGAAATATTACATAAAAGTGAAAATTTTCTTATACGAAAAAGAATCAAAATAAAACATTTTGTCTTGTCTTAAATTTCAATTTTCTTTCTTTTAACAAGAGGTGTTTTCTCAGCTCAGTGCAATTTGAAGCTTTGGTTACCAAGCCACATTCTTCTGTGGATTTCCTAAGTCAAAATGCCCAGGTATAGTCACGAAGTAGCCTGAAGTCTGTCCATGATATGGTTTATGGTGAATGAATAGTGAAAATTGAAGGTACAGTGTAAGTACAAAGTGATCCTACAGTGCAAAATGATATTTATTCTCTCTACAGGTTTCAGGTTTGCTGGTGCTGGATTACAGTAAAGAGTACAGCCACTGGCAGGCTACTAGGAGCCTGGGAGAGTGGTTGCAAGAAGAACAGGTGAGCAATCTAACTACACAATGAGAACTGACCTGGATGGAAAGATGAACTTTTTATTTTGTGCTTTTAAGTGCAGAAACTAGATTTGAACAACTCAGCTCTTTATGAGTGGGAATTAGAAGTGAAGAACTGCAGTGAGGCAGCCTTGATAAGGCTGCTGCTGAGAGCCTGAGCTCCTAGCAAAAGGCCAGGTTGGAGGGGCTCTGAGTAGCCTGGTCTAGTGAAAGGTGTCCCTGTCCATGGCAGGGGGGTGGAACAAGATGAGCTTTAAGGTGTCTGCCCACCCAAACCATTCTATGATTCTGTGACATGTTCTTTTCATCAAAGGGATCTGGCTGCTGTCTTTTTCCATTTTAGCTGCTTTTTCTCTAACTTACCTTGGGTTTTCTTCAGGTGCCTGCACTGTATGGGATCGATACAAGAATGCTGTCCAAATTAATTCGTGACAAGGTATGATCTGCTTCCCTTGATCCAGTTGCATTAACCTTGCTAATGCTGGGCCCTTTCCGAGTTCAGCAAACCTGGAGTAGCAATGGTACTGCTGGGCTGCCTTGACTTCAAATGCTCAGATCCATATGCTCTTCGAAAGGCTTCTATACTGCTGGGCAATGCTCTGACCCCAAGGAGCCCCCTCTCCCTGGCTCTGCTCTGGGTTTCCTGTCCTACATAAGTGAGCTAGCGCAAGGTGATGTAAATGAAAGGCCTCAGGTAGTATCAGATACAACAGGTGGTAGTATCAAGTACATGTTTACTCAGTAAGAGTCAAGAGAGCAACAAGTCTATGAGGTATTGTGGATATTAATTCACAGATGGTGCCACCTTTGATCAGTGGAAATTCTCCTGCTTCTCTGAAACAAAGGAATGCCTACAGTCATCTAAGCTGGATTCCTAACCTGGTTTTCTTTGGCTGATACCTGCGATTATTTTCAATAGCCGTTACTTTTCTCTGTTTTCCAAGAGCTGACAATTGAAGGACATGAGTAGTATTATGGAATGAAGGTTATTGTGAAGGTGCACTTCACACTGGCTGAAACAGTGATCAAAGTCAGTCTGAATGTAAATGTGCCTTGGAGGCTCTTATTTTCCAGGATTATTTGAAGCTGCTCTTTTCTTTAGGTGATCAATTTGCAGTCTGCAGTCCAACCCCATGTCCCCTTTCATTCCACAGAGCAAACCAGGAATGTCTCAGCTTGAATAGAGAAATATTTGTAGAAACGAATTCTTATAGGAAGATTTGGCATTGTCCTGCCCTTACAGATAGCATGCAAATACAATTTAATGCAATAGAAATTTCTGCTTTCTTAAGTCATAATAGATCACTGTTCCTTTTATCCGACGTAAATGCTTTCAGTGTTTGTCCTGTAACTTAGCAGTATATGGTAGTAAGTCCCATTATACCATGATTTTGAGTGGTATTGGTGTATGGCTTTTAAAATAGTTCATAATGTCACTTTTTGACCCAGTTTTCTCAGGTTGAAAAAAACTTCCTAGTTTTTCATTCCAATGTCTCTTTAAAAATTTGAGGTGAGAGCAGGGCTTCCTTATGATTAATGAAGAAATGAGCAGTGACTTGTTAAACTGAACTAAAGGTAAATTCAGGGCACCACTTGGCTGAGAACAAGGGCTTTAGAGCCTTGTCATCAGCATTTATGGAGCTCACTGCATGGTGGCACTCAGAACCATGGCTTTCTGGTTCCCAAGAACTGGGCTTGTTGAAGGTGATGAAGATCTTTTCAGGTCTGCTTCATGTGAAGCAGCTTGGAGCAGCTTTAGGTGTAAGGTGCTACCCAAGAAGACACAGGATGTCAGCCACTGTTAGGAGCAAAACTCTGTCCTTAAAACTTGTCCTTATTAGTGGGCATGGCAGTGCAAGGTATTGGCTGTTGCTTGCCCAAGGGAAACGGCAAGGATACTTCAGGTATGGCAAACCAGGGAAGTATCTCAAAGGAGAATCACTAAACCCAAGGAGCAACCCCACTGTGAATACTAGTGTAATATCCACAGAGCAAGCTGAGTTTAACATGTTTGATCATGATAAATTTACCACAAAATGTTGACTTCCTCTGTTTTACTTTTGCCTTCCATCCTTGAAAAGTTCTGCAGTGTCCCCATGTCCCCATGATGAGAAGCTGTTAACCCTACATTGATTCCATTTACTCCAGGAGTGGGACAAAGCCAAAGAAGGGTTTGTTTTCCACTAAGAACTTTAATGAGAAGAAGGATATGCTGCTGGCAGAACAAGAGTGCCCTAGCTTCTGCCAGGTGGTAGCAGTAATATAGAGTAGGACTTGCTGGAGGTGATTTTTATTTTTAACAGTTTATTCAGAAAGCAGCTGAGCTGTGCTGACCTGCCTCCTACATAGCTTTGCCTTGCACCACTTCTGCTGCCTTGTAGCTATCCACAGGAGGCAGCTGAAAACCTCACAGTGGGTTCCCAAAACAAAAAAAGCTTCAAGCTGCTTTGGGGATTACTCCCAGATTTACACAACAGTTATGTGGAGATCTGAATTCTGATCTTCTTGGAAGACAACTCAATTTCATGTCACAACGCAGCTTGCCAGAATGCCTATTAACAAATTTTACTGCTGATAATGTCTCTCCTCTGAATGAAGGGGTTTTTAAACAGGTTTTTGATACTGAGGAAGGCTCATAAACTTCTGAGAATGCTAAAAATGGTTATAAACTGCCAAGAAACCATCTTTAAACAGCTGTTCCTGTTGCTGTGCTTGTCAACACCTTGTCCCAGTGTTCACAGCTTCTCCTTTGCTCATGCTTTGTTTCTCTTCTGGTGTATTTCCACAGGGCACAGTACTTGGGAAGATTGAATTTGAAGGTCAACCCGTGGAGTTTGCAGACCCAAATAAACAAAACTTAATTGCAGATGTTTCAACAAAGGTGAGAAGTTCTTCCATAGTGTCAGGGCTATATACTCCAGGTAGTAACTGCTCCCCATTTACTCTGGGGATTAACCAGTTTTTCTAAACAAACAATATGGGGTCGCTTTCTAAACTATGTGCCTTTCCAGATGGACTGTTCTGTCAATATCCCTGTGGCTCCTTAGGTGCAGTGTTGGAGATAAAAAATGTGTGTTGAGCTGAATATGGTCTGAACCATACTCTGATCAGTTACAAAGACAGAGACGTGTTGGGGATACGGTAAGACCCGATATATGGTGGACATTTTCAAATGTAAAAAGAATTAATGAAAAGAATGGTTGCTTTCCTTAAAAAAAATTCAGGAAACATCACAATAACATTTGATAATTGGTGTTCAGGCACAATTTTGTTGGGGTGATTCTAGAAGAGATTTCTGGATATCAAAACCAGACCAAACTAGGAATCCCCTGGATCTAATATTACTGAAATTAGCTGCTGTGCCCACAGATCTGGACAGACCAGCAGTGAAGTTTTTTGCTCTGTTAGCTGGGGCATGCAAACTTTGTTCAGCTACAAGCTGAGAAGAACATTAGAAATCATGACGACATAGGAAACCAGGCCCATACTAAAAATAGTAATTATTTATGTACCAATGCAAAGGCTAATGCCTTAAATTGTGGCCCCTTTAGGGATTTAACTGGGGCATAAAGAATGCCCTGAATGCTTTATCCCACTGACTGAAGTGAGAACTGAGAGTATGAGTCCCTTTGGCAAATTCCATGCTTGCCTACAGGGTTTGCAGCTCTTTCAGGATCAGTGAGGCTCTGGAAGAGCTCTGCAAATAGTTCCTTGTGTACTGTTCTGCACGTAAGCTGGTATGTTCATGGCATGGGTGAAAAGCAGTCCTAAACGGTCTGGTCGGTGAGCAAGTGGGAGTTTGAAGCACTCTCCATCCAGGCTTGGATTTACAGTGGTAACTTGTCTCCTGGGATGCTGCTGGAATACAAAGGCTGCCTTGCAAATCTCACCCTGGGGAATCTCCCCAGTTCATGTCAAGGCCTCTGCTGTATTTTGAGTCAGGGCCTTGTTGCTACACAGAAGGATGGCAATTGCTTACTGAGGTTGTGATCTAGGATTGCAAGGTGCAGGCGGAGCCATTTCAAGCAGTATCTCAGAAACAGGTGAAATTGCTGATGCTAAACTCAGCAATTACTAATACAGAATTACTGTAACGGGGCTGAAAATAGCTTCTTGAAGGGAGATATAATAAGATTAACAGCACTTTGGTGGTCTTGTTATGTTTATAACTTCATTTTATAAGCTTAAAAAACAGCATCGCAAATAAAGCTGCAAATGAGGTAAGCTGTTTAATGTTGATAATTACTGGACATGATAATCTATCTGTTGCCAAATGGTGATTTTCATGTAAATCAGCATACAGTATGATCAAGGATCTGCTTATCTATTGTACACTAGGAGTGATTGATTTTCTTATTATATCCTACAACCCCCCCCCCCCACCCCTGGCCCCTTCCTTAAATCCTAGTCATATAGACTGTGCTTGCTAACATTGCCTGTCTAGGGCAGAGAATGTAGAAAACTGCCACTATTCTGCAGGCACTCTTGCTGTAGGTTTTTGGGGTTTTTTTGGTTCGTGTGATTGTCAGGGTCACTGAGCAGATAAGAGGTATTTAACCACTCCAAGCTGAAAGGTCATGTCTCTGCACACATGCAGCCTCGCATACAGATTTTGTTCTCAGCACTAGTACCAGCAGGAGTTTTTACTCTCCCTGACCACTGGTTTGCAGCCTTCCCACATAATCCTTTCAGACTGAAACAGTTTTTTAATGGACAGTGCTGTGAACAGGTGAGGGAAATCCTCTGGCTTTAGAAGGAATATATTTTAACAGTTTTCTGATCCAGCTCCCAGTCTACTTTCTGTCTAGATGCACTCCTGGTCAGATGCAGGGGACAGGTCAGGTCTCTGCAGGACAGAGTGTGACAAATGGGTTGTGCAGACAGCAACGCTTAAAATCAGTCTTGCTGCTGAAAGAAATGTAACAAATCATAGCTAATTAATTGGACAGGAAAGACTTTTAAAAGTAAGGTAATTAAAGTACCTCGAGGTAGTGTTGCCCTACAACTCCCTCCGGTTATGAGAACAGCCAAGGAGAACCTTTGAAGGAGGTCTTTGCTTCATAATATTTTAAAATTTTTTAAAGTGTGGATATTGTGAGGAATTGAGGGGTCTTCAAAAGCCCCTTTTGAAAAGGACGGTGAGTTTTTCTTAAGGGTCTCTGACACAGGATAACAAGTTTCTGTGAGCTAGTTTCTGTGAGAACTGAACACCTTAATCTTTTTGAGATTTTTGAAACCTTCCTCCAAGAAAGCCTAAAGGACAGCAGGTAGAAGACCCATAAAATTCCTGTGCAGTGATACGGTTCCACTATGGACCATGGAGGCAGAATCCTCTTGTGTATCAGTAACTGTGATCATTTGTTATCAGGCACAGCTTCTTATCAGAAGCCTTAAGTGGTCTAACAAGACCCAGTTTCAGTAGGACTCAGTCTAAGAAATGATTCTAAGATACTTTGCCATCTGATTATGTAATGTGAACTGCAAGTTATGTTTCCATACGAAAATCTCCTTTCTGCATTACACACCAGGAGTCTCAGCAGCAGTACTGGCTCAGGGCTGAGTTGTCCTCAGAGATGGAGTAGGGACCATTGGTGATTCCTGTGCTGCAGCTTGAAGCCTTGCAGTGAAGGGAGGTGCTCCTTGCACCCCATCTCTTGCACCCTTGCTCCTGAGGTGGCAGTAAGTCTCTTCCTGATGATGATCAGAGCTGTCCTCACACAGGACATGCTCTTGCATTCTAAAAATCTCCGCATTTGAAATCTTTGCAAAGGTAAAAGTTCAAAAAACTTCTAACTCAAGAACTGAGTAACGATGACACAGGGGGAGGAGTTGCAATATTCTGCTAACAAACTTCATCTTGAATTATCTGCTGAGGCGATGTCCTTCCTTCTGGCTGGTCACAATCGTCCTTTTAAAAGATTCAGTTTGTCACCCCGCACCATCCATATTGGATGTGGATTTTAGTATCTTTTCATAAGGGGCCCAGCTGTGATGTATGGATGCCAGGGAAGCTGATTAAAAGGGAGTTACTTAGTCTAAAAAAAAAAGAGAAAAAAAAGAAAAGAAAAAAAAAGGGGCAAAAAAAAAAGACTTGTTTTTTCAGTGATGCCCTAGAGAAAAGCCACTTTGGGCAAAGTACATTTGTCAATACTAGCTTTCAGAAGCTGAGTGTAACTGAAAGTAAGCACAGAGGTTTTTTTTAGGAAGAAGAAGGCAGCCTTACGTGCTTATTGATGAATAACATCAATAACTGCTACCTGCCGTCATGTAACAAATAAAATAATTCAGCAAGCTTCAGAAAAAAGCTGTCCGTAAATAACCTTACATCAGTGCTAGAGCTGTCTCACAGTGTCTGCATGGCACAATATCAAGGCCATATAACATACAGTGGTTTGACTTCACTTCCATTCTGGCTGTGACCAGTAGATAACTGGCTGTACAACGCATGATGGTCCAGATTTGGGACTGGTGACAATTCATTTTGTGGAATGGGTTAAGGAACGGCAGCTGAAAGATGGGAAGTTGTGAGATAAAGTTGCCAGGGCCATGCTCGGTGACAGGCCTGTGTGTGATGATGCAGAGGTCACTCACAGGTTATCTCCAGCTGTGCTGTGCTTTTGTCTTATGGCACTGGAGGTGGTGTTTCACGTGATGGATCTGGAGCTGGTGCGAAGCAGCCTTGCTCCACTGGTGTCAGCAGGATGACTGCACTTCATCTGAAAATCTCTCACTGGGTATCTGGCCTGTTTTTCTTGGGTTGCAGTAATCTCTGAGAACTGGTTTTTTGCTTCACTGCTAATGAGGTGACACACTGGAAAAAATCTTGTCATTAGCTATGGAAACAAGTGATTGCTTAGGAATTGCATTACCGTTGTAATCAACAGTATGTAAAAGAATGTTATAACTTCTGCTTTCACAGAAAGATGAAGGAAGCACTAATGTCTGCGATATTCCTGGAGACCGTCACGTAAATTGATTTAAGTACCAGTTGCTGCATGTTGGTGAAAAGTTATTCTGCTGCCCATCTTCCGTGTGTTTTGGGGACAGGGTGTGATCTGTCATTTACAGCATGGTCTGTCTTTTTATAGGAAGTCAAGGTTTATGGCAGAGGGAATCCAATTAAAGTTGTAGCTGTCGACTGTGGGTTGAAGCACAACATTATCCGTCTGCTAGTAAAGGTAGGTCAGTGCTTGATGTCCCTTGTCACTTGTTTTGCTTTGGCAAGGCCTCGCCTGTACTCTTGAGCCTTCCTTCCACCTGGACACATCCATTCTAAAGTTAGTGGCCCTTCTAAAGTGAGGTACAATTTTTAGGACGATTTTTATGGTCTTCGAGGTGTTTTTTATGCTTGGTACACTGTATTGAGGGCATAAGGAAAGGGACCTGTACAGCAGCCTGTCAGCCATGGGAAGAACCCCAGAAGATGAGTTTTCAAAAGATGAGGTACAACTTCTCTAAAGAACAAAGAAGGAACGTCAACCCAACATTGTTAATAATAAATAAATGGGGGGGAAATGCAATGAAGGTGACGAATGGTTGAAACAGGCCCAGATAGTTTGTGGAATGTTCATCATTGAAGATGTTAAAAACACAGCTGCCCCAGACCCTCAGCAACCTGCCTCAAAGTGGAAATTACCCCTGCTTTGAGCAGGGATTGGACCTGATGACCTCATGAGGCTCCTGCATCCCAAGTTATTCTTTGATTCCAGAATTCTGTGAAAATCTTTTCCTGTTTTTAGCACAGTGATGTAGCAGTTCTTGCTTCTTTAGCCACATAGGAGGATGGAAGGCAGTGTCCTCATGTTCTCTAGATACACAGGATTTCCCTGATTCCATTTTTTAATTAATATGGATGTTTGTCTCAGTTTTGATGTGCAGGACTACGTCTGGCATGTTATAGAACAAGGCTATGAGGCCCTAATTTAGCAGTTAGGATGAATGCACGTAAAAAAAGTGAACGTATGTCACATGTGTACATACACACTTTCCTTTAGTAAGTTTTTATCTCATCCATGAATTTCAGAGTAACTTGAAAAACACTGGGGTGGCTCAAAGGTGCCGAGTCTACCAGTTTGGGGAAAGTAATATGGAGAGAAAGTAAGTGGAGAGAAGCCTTATCCTAGGCAAAGGAGATAGCTCATGACTGAAATACAAACTCAAGCTCTGGGACATGAGAGCAGAGGAAAAACATCCTGACAAAAACTCATTTGTTTCCCTCCTCCCTTAATTTCTTTTTCCCTTATTTGTTTTTGGGGTTTTTTCTTTAGCGAGGGGCAGAAGTGCATTTGGTTCCATGGGACCATGACTTCACCAGCATGGATTATGATGGACTCATAATTTCCGGAGGTCCAGGGGATCCCACGAAGGCCCAGGAAGTGATTCAGAATGTCAGAAAGGTACAGTGCAATGGCTATAGGCTGATTGCACTTGTTAATTTGCCTTTTTTTTCAAGTGCTTGAAGTAACAGTTTGTTGTACTAACGTGTTATGGGCCAAACGTTCAGACATTTTAGCTGCCTGGAATATTCCTCATGTTGGTCCAGTGAGATTTGTCTCCAGCCCAATAGTTACAAGGCTGTATAGATCTTGGTGAACAACACATGGCAAACACAATGACCACAATTACCTTACCAGTGCCTTAAAGTACCTTTGCTCTTTCAGGCCCTCTGTGACCTTAGGAAAGAACAGCACTGATTTCAGAGCTCCCGCTTGGAATAATGCCACACCCTAAATGGCTGTAATACAGTGTCATTGCTTATTCCCTCTGTGTATTTTGCCACCAACCTGTGTTCTGAGGCTTCCCTCTGAACCAGAGGAAAGGAGGAAACTTTCCTTCATAGGCTGCTGCCACCCTGGCATTCAGCTTTTTCCCAAGTCTGTGAGGGAACTAGCATGGTTTATGCTGGAATTGCTGGATGGGGACACTCCAACATCTCTTGAAAACCTTTTCATTTTAGGTCCTGGAGAGCAATCGCCCAGAGCCCCTGTTTGGAATTAGCATGGGGCATCTAATCACTGGAATAGCAGCTGGAGCTACTTCCTACAAGATGCAGATGGCCAACAGGTGTGGCATCTCTTCTGCTTCCCAGGGCCTGAACAGAGCAGCTCAGCACTGGAAAGTGCTATGGAGCAGCAGTGCTTTGCTGCTGAACTGCCTTAGCAGCTGCTGGCATCTCAGTAACACTGCTCCTTCTTCCCAGCCGTTCTCCTTGCCTTTAATTTAAATTGCCATGTCATGCTCTACTTTTGTTGAGCATGTTTTGACAGTATTTGATGTAATTGATCCCTATCAAGCTGAAGAATAGCAAAGTTTCTCCTAGGATTTATAATTTTGAGATTGACTGCCAGTATTTTACTGCTACTATTGAGCTGCTATGTATAGCCTCACAGTTATCAGCTCCTGCTAATTGCAGCACTTGAACACATCTGGCACTTCGGTCCTCTGATCCTTTTTTTCTTCCAGAGGCCAGAACCAGCCCGTCTTGAATGGAGTGACTGGACAGGCTGTCATGACTGCTCAGAACCATGGCTATGCCGTCGACAGCTCCACCCTCCCTCCTGGCTGGAAGCCTCTCTTTGTGAATGCCAATGACCAAACGAATGAGGTGAGCTTGTGCTTTATTCCAGATACCTGCACAGAGAAGCCTCTATGAGGAAAGCTCTCTGGCTTTATGTCACCTCCTGGAAGCTTGCTCTCACATTATCAAGGCTAAATTTGTTGATTTGATCATCTACTTTACTTGGAGCCTTGCCTAGCAGCCAGGGTAAGACACCACTGTACCAGTCCCTCTGCACTGGATTGCAACAGTGACTTTATGATTTCCCTTGAACAGTGACCTTATTAATTTCTGTGATTTCTCTACTCTTGGTGGTGCTCACTCACAGCTACCATTGTCTTAGGGCTTGTGGCACAACAGTGCAAGCCTGTGTCACCATTTTGTTGTGTTGGTTCTGTGTTGCCCAGCACAGAAAAGGGATATCATTGCTGTCTAATTTGGTCTTTTATTGTAAATAACAAAATACTTCCAAATACCAATGTCATGAGGAAGAGGGGCTGCCCCTAGAAAACAGCTACTGCATCTAATGTAGAAGTCCAATGCCAAGTGACATCCATGTTTGAGACAGATCTCAGCCTTGTAATTGGCCTTATCAAATCTTTTCCATGAGGTCCAATGTTGTGCAAGTTAGTGAAATCTCGTTAATTATCAGGAAATCAATGAAAAGAAGGTATTTTCAAAAGCAGTTTCTCTGATGGGAATATGCCTCTTTCTTGTTTTGTATGAATGCCCCACATCAAGTCTGGCAGATTGAACAGTGCTATTCTTAGCTACCTATCTGATGATTTTAGAATAAGTTTTGTTTGTCCGTTGCTGTCTTCTTTATCCTTACAGAAGGATATCTATAAACAGAAGGGTGTCTAAACATCAACAAATGTTAGCAAACAAAATATTGATACAAAAAGTTTACAGCTGTTTGGCTCCATTCTTGAAATGAGTTTATTTTCGCTGTGTTGACAAACTAAACCCTTTCATTCCCAGGCCTTTCATGTTTGTGTTAGCTGGAATTTGGAGACAAAGGTGATAAGGTTGGACATGAGTCTTCTGGATCTGGTAGAATTATGATCTTTTATGTAAGCAAAAATAACATTTCTGTGAGACCCAAAGCAGCAACAGTCTCCTAAATGTTCATAGATGGAGAGGGACAAGGAACGTGTTGGTTTAGCATGGGATGCACAAACAGGATCAGGGCTGGGTAGTCTGTCATGTGCAGTCTATTGCATTCCTCTGTTTGAAAAACAAAAAGCATTTCTTGTGGCTGACCTGACCCATCACAGCTGGGCAGGGCCTGCACAGGTTTCCAAATACTGACAAGCCATGGAGTGACCATTTTTTGAAGACATTTAACTAGAAGGAACATGAGTATTCAGGGAAAATGTGACAGACTGATGGAATTCTTTACTCTTGAGGAACTTCTCTACCCCCGTCTGGAGTTGGGGACCATGAACAATGACACCTACAGGGTAGTCTCCCAGTGGATCATGCTTCATGGTGCTATCAGGCCACTCAAATGAGAAATCATTTGTTCCTTCTCCAACTGAAACTACAAGCACTGTCTCTGAGCTCAGTTTAGATCCTTCATAGCTGTTGTTTGTCTACAGCAGTGGTCCCCTTTACCACTCTGCCCGACCCAGCGTAGAGATCAAAGCCCTGTGTCAGCATTTACAGTGAACTATGGAAATCAAGAGTGTGACCAAAATCTGTTTCTCCTATGACAGAACCAATCAGCTTGGGATGGTTAAACCATTAATTCCGTAACAGCCTTGTCCCAAGTGATCTTTTCTTGCCAGGTATGTTTTTCTTCTCTGCCCAGAGCCAGGATTGTCTCTGCAGGGTGCCCAGTGTACCTGCTGTTGGGTGCTTACAGCTTAGCAGTGTTTGGTGTTGGAGTGAAAGTGATGTCTCTGCTGTGCCCCCATCCATGGACAGCTGAGGGTTGCACAGGCCCTGGAGTGTTAACAGCAGAGCAAGAGACTGGGAATGAAATGGGTGTCAATTTGACAGCCCCTAGAAACATCAGTCCTTTGGCCTTTAGTGCTTACAGGGATAAGGTGTGGTTTTCTGTTCACTTGGTTGCTTGTCAGGAGGTGTCTATGAGGGTTGCTTTTATTCCTGCAGGGAATTATGCATGAGACCAGATCGATTTTCACAGCACAGTTCTATCCAGATGCAAATCCTGGGCCGAGGGACACAGAGGTAATGTATGAGGGCTGATGTGGGCTTGCTTTCAGATGGCCTTGTGAGTGCAGATATGTATCAGCTGCTGTACCAGGTAGTGATGGTCCTAAATCTGGGGGCTGGAAATGTCAGGATCCTGGCAGAGGGCCCAGTCATGCATAGGCATGTGTCTGCTTAGCCTGATCTGCAGCTAATTACAATCAGCAGCAAGAGTTCCATTGACTTCTTAGTGCTTTGGATCAGTGATTCCATTCATATCATATGTATGTATTGAGTCCTGGTGGGTTTATCTCTCTGTGTTGGAAGTTACTAAAGTGCTTAAGCCTTTGCAGGATCACGCTAAAATCACTTGCAAAAGAGACTGCAAGAGGAATAGGGTTTTATCTTAACAGTAAAAAATACTGGCCAGATGCTTTGTAATAAAATCATTAACTTTCTAATACACTTTAGTTCTACTTTCAAATTTTATAATTACTGTAGAGTTATGTAAATGGATTCATACTTCCTCACTCTGGTTCTCCGAAGTGAAATGAAATTTTAATCCCCCATCTGTGACTTCACACAAATTCTGTAACAACTGGTTGCGTAGTCACAGAATATGACTAAGCAGCATCAGGGGATGTGGAAGGCAGAGGAGGCATGTCTGAACATAAATAAGCTTTTTAGCATTTCCTGAGAGAGGAAGATGGAAGAATACCTAGAAATGCTTATTTTAATCTTAAATTGATGATGTTGATTAAACCTGCAAGTAAATCTCCTGATTTCAGGAACTTTGATAGCAGTCTGATTGACTACTGAATCTCAGAGAACTCAAAAAACTCAGCTATGTGTCTTTTCCAAGTCTGTGCACTCCCACTGCTGGGATGGTTTGATAACAGCGCCTATGCTGATAAGCTTGCAGAACCCATCCATACTCCTTGCACGGGTAATTCCCAGCGGCCAGGCAGCCTCAGGGCTGTTCGGCAGGAGTGGGGCAGGTGGGAAGCCTGTCCCGCTGCCTGTAGCTGCCTGATTCCAGTGTGGGTCCTGCTGCCTGCCTGCCCTGCCTGGCCAGAGAGCTCTTTTCTGGCAGCTGTCCTGGGACCTCCTCTGGAAGAACAATGCTGATTTCTCACAACTGATATTTACCTATCCCTGCTCAGATTCCTGCACTGTAGCAGCCACCATTCCAGATGGTTCCCAGAGCTAGTTCAGTGTACGCTCTTCTGTGTTTCAGCTTTTGATGCCTGATCACTTGTTGCACTGGCAGATGCACAGAAGCAGAGCACACAGACATGATTGATGTCTGTTTTCTTCCTGATTATGACCTCACTGTCTTGAATACAGCTTTGTCAGATATGTCAAAGTTGTTAAATAAATTTCAGATAAAGATCCCCTCTTCTCAGAGGTGTAAATCTGTCTCCTGAAGGCAGCAGAGCAGAGCTGATTGCATGAGTTCACAAATGGCCTGTGTTTTCCTTCTTTGCTCGGTATATATTTAGTTCAACTTTGGCAGTAAATACATGTGTTTATTTTTCCTAGTTCCTATTTGATTCATTTATTTCCCTGGTTAAGAGAGGGAAAGGCACCACCATTTCCTCAGTCCTTCCCAAGGCTGGAGTGACAGCTTCTAGAGTGGAGGTCAGTGTACCAATATTTTCACACCTGTCGGTGAGGCTGGGAGCTAGTTAATTCCTACTGAACCCACGGCACAAAATAGCACATGGAAGTCAAAGGAGGCTTCTCTTATAATAGTCCTGACAGCTGCTTATCTCACAGTCATCTGGCCTCTCTTGTGTTATTAACTCCCTTTTCTTTGAAAGAGTTTTGAGTTCTGATGTTTCATGTATTTTCTTTGCAGTTCTCCCGAGAAAGGTATTCTCATAGCAGTATAATGAGGTGCCCTGGGATAATCTGGCCATGAGATTTTGTGCCAGCAGTATAATGTTGATGCTCGGTTGCTTAGCAAATAAGTCTGAAATTCCTAATGTGAGCTGAATTTCATACAGTTTTGCTATCTTAAAGGCAGCTGGACTTTGTGGGCAGCCAAAGTGAGGCATGGTTCTCTGTAAGCACATGATACAATTAACATATTTATTGTATGCCCTATCCATAATTCACATATTTCTCTAAATGGAGATATATGGGAGAATTCCAGTAAAAATACTCTAAGAAGTAAAACTGAGGTGATTTTGAAAGTGACTTCTCTTTTGAAAACTTATGTTCTGTAATTTGAGACTGTTCAGTGCTGCACAGTCTCTGTTCATTTCAACGTCCACTACTCTGGGACTGATTTTTTTTCATGCCATTTGACTCTTGCAGGTCTCCAAAGTTCTCATTCTAGGATCTGGGGGTCTGTCAATTGGTCAGGCAGGGGAATTTGATTACTCTGGATCGCAGGCTGTGAAAGCCTTGAAGGTGAGGAGATACTTTGAAAATACTAACCTCATCTTTCCCTTCTCACAGCTAAACTGATCCTCCAAGTGTGTCCAAGTGGGGCTGGGAAGCTGGTGAGGATAAATAACTGTAGGGAAATTTAACCATTTCTGTTGGTGAACTTGCTGATTGAGTGGTGTGGGTTAACCACTCAGAATTATCTTCCAAGGAGAGATGTTCTCGGGGTTTCCATCACAGTCTTCAAGCAGTTTGTTATTTGTGATGTGTTGCTCCAAGCTTGTTAACCTGAATGGAAACAAGGAGGAGGAATATGGTCAGATGTACCTGAGCTGAAATTATTGGAACTTTTGTGCTATGTCAACACACTGCAAGGTAGACAACCAATAGTCGCTGAACAGTTGGCTACTCCTATGCAAAAGATTTGAACCCCTTATCAAGGCAGGTTTTCTAAATGGTGTTTATTTTGAATGGGATGAACTTTTTAAAGGTCATTTATGTCATGTTTTGTTTCCAGAATAGGTCCTAGATGGGTTGCTAAGGCAAAAGCTCATGCTAGGAGAAGGTGCAGAAGGGTAGAGTGTCCTGTGATGGGGTTATTACCGGTAATGTAAGAGTTACCCAGGCCCCATGTTCTTGTCTAACCTCATGTGGAGATGGAGGAGAGAGCTTACAGAGGCCTGACAGAGTCAGAGTAGAAGTGGCAGCTGCCTTCAGATGGAGGTGATGGTTGTGAGTGGTTCTGAGGCTGTTCTGATGTCAGGAACATTCTATCCCTTTGCTGACCCTAGAGTCAAGGAAGGAAAAAATCAGTTTCAGTAATGTTAAATATGATCTGGGGCTGCTCTGAGTTTGTCCCCATGTTGCAACACATCCTGTATTGCATATGCTTTATTTGTGTCCCATATTGCTGTTGCTGGCTACTAGTTCAAACTGAGCACATCATCAAGAGAGAAGTACAAGTCAGGAGTGGAGGATCCCAGACTTGGGGAGTGTCAATCATGACCCATTTGGAAGGGGGTATCTCCCTCCTTTTTTTCCCCCCTTTTTTTCCCCTCTCTTTTGTCCTTTAAACTCAGCTCAGGTTTGTGGAAAAAAGTGGGGATTTTTAATGATAAATCTCCCCAGTTTGAGCTCCCACAGTGCCCTTCCCCTTCACATGGCCATGCAAGAGCTGCTGTGATCTGTAGGCTGATCAGCCATTCCAGAGGCAGAACTTGCCCTTCCTGACCTTGCCTCTGGCAGAGGCACTTGGGGCAGCATGTGAGAGAGGGAGTGGCTGGTTAGCCCTGCCAGGGACAGCTGCAGAGCATGGTTGGGAGAGAATGGACAGTTAACAGGAGACAAGAGAGATTTCTTTCCCCTTAGACTTCTTCATTTTGTTTTATTTTTTATTATGAATCAACACTAATTCTCACTGCTGATGTTCTGATTCATTCTGTGTGCAGCTGTGTGCTGCTGTTCTTGCTTGGCTGTTGGATGATGGTTCATTATAAGAAGTTGCTGTTACTATTATTCAGTCCTGGACAGTTAAATGGGTGCCTCTTTTAAAGATTAAAATCCTGAGAAGTTGGTACTTCCACAGTCAGTAAATCTGTATCTGCAAAAATGTTCATCAAAGGCAGGAACATCCCCTGAAGAGCAAGGCCTGGAAGCATCTGTGAACAACAGAGTCTGGCTTGTGGTCACCTGGAAAATCTGCATAACTTTCTGTGGGGATTATCCCAACTGGGCTGAATACAGGTGGATATTACACATAAAGAAAAATGGAGCCCTCCTGGGGTGTTATTAATTCACTGTTTTAATTAAGTTGTAACAAATGCTACCAGCAGGATGGGTGGCCATTACTGTGTGTTTATAAAAAATTTTAAAAGGCAGAATTTGAAGGAAAGGGTTGCAAGGGCGAACAGCATGTGGATTAAAATCCGACATCCCAAACAATTGGGCCAGAATGATGTGATATCAGTGAAATGTGTCTCTCAGCAGAGAAAGCATTAATTCTCTGATTAATTATCCTCATTGTCACTGCTAGCTGGTCTTTAAGACACGTCCCAGATAAGCATCTCAGAAAGAGCTGAGATGTGCAGATACTCCAGCTTGTTGGAAAGTGATAAACCTTTCCCTCACCCATTTGTTTCAACAGAATTGTGGCCATGAATTTCTGAATACGTTTATGAGAGAAGAATGTTTTGGTCTTTTCCCTCACCACCACCACGAAAATGACCCAGTTAAGGGTCATTTGTCTAAATCCCAAGTATTTTCCATAAGGATTTTTTATCTTCTTTCCTTCCCCTGTTCCACATATTTCCAAGGAAAATGTGCTTCAGTGAAAAAAAATCCAACTTTTCACAGGGAAAAAAGGTCAGCAGAAATTTACAGCCAGTCTTTAAGGCAGTATTTTAAGTTTGTCAAAGGAAGGAGAGGAAATGTTATCCAACACCTGAACACTGAGAGCTCTGAGTGAGAATCCCACTGTTCCAGGTGAGCTATTTCTTTGTTCCCCCAAACCAGTGAGACAAACAATCACAAATTTTAAACAAACACAGAAAATTCCTTTTGCATTTTCATGCTTATTGTGAACTGAGGGGAAAAAAGCACTTTCTGTACTGGTCCAAACAACACTTCCATAGCATTTCCTCCAGCTTGTTTCTTTATAATCTTTTAAAAATACTGTCACTGTTCCTCTCTTCAATGGGAATTGTTGTTGTTCTTTAACCTTTTGACAACTTTTATATAGCAATTCTTTCTTTTGAAATGTTATTTGCATCTATAATTAGCATCTTTCGCAAATGGTGTGTTTGTTTGTAGGAGTTTTTTGCCTTACAAGAAACTGATGGAGTTTGGAATGGGTTCCTGTAAAAATGGGCTGCAGCCTCTGCACTTCTCAGTCCACCTTCTCAACAAAGCAGTAGAAAATTTTTCTGTATGTGCATGCCTACTGACATATTTTTTTTTTAGCTTGGCCACACTATCATTATTAGCAAAACTTGGTTGGTTTCTTCATTATGTGCTAGTATTTCAAGAGTGAGGAGGGTTGATCTGCCCAGCTTTGACTCAGACTTTTCTATTAATGAGCAAACTAATGCATTTCTGTCTGTAGCTAAAGAGTAGCAAGACTGTTAGAGCAGGAAACAGATAAAATTTATTATCTATAATCACCCTATCTCAGCTTCTCATCTATGACAGAGTGAAGTTTTGGCTAACCTTCATCTTGCATAGAAAAGCAGAGTTTGTCTTTTAATATGTGCAATATCAAATAAAAAATTATGGGATGAGATTTTTAAAGTGATAATACCAGGACAATAAAGTATTTTTATAGAAAGTCAAAGCAAAAAACGTATTTTTGTTACTGTTACTAGGTAGTACAGAAACCTGAGAACTTCAAAGACTTACTGCTTGGCAAGAAAAGATTGGCTTTCGACTAAATTTTTTGCTTTGGCACCTTTAATCTGACTTCCAAAGGAAGACAGACATGCTTATGCTGGAGTTTGTTCCTGTCTCTTCTATATTACTCTTAATATGCTAAACAATTTCAACCAAATTTTTGAATAATGTGGGTATCTCCATTTCCTCAAGATTCAGAGGTGCAAAAGTAAAGAATTGGCATTAGCTCAGCCTGGTACAAGAGAACAGAAGTCTCTTACAGGACAATACATAAATTTTAAAATTCTGCTGTTGGTAAATTGCGTGATGAACCCTGTCTCTCCTTGCTGCTGTTGTTAGCTTTTTTCCCCACATATGCCTGTTTTTAATGCAGATTTTTGTTTTTCAGGAAGAAAATGTGAAAATTGTCCTCATGAATCCCAATATTGCTTCAGTGCAGACCAATGAGACTGGCTTAAAGCAGGCTGATGCTGTCTACTTCCTCCCCATCACTCCACAGTTCGTCATTGAGGTCATCAAGGCCGAGCGTCCCGATGGATTAATTCTGGGCATGGGTGGCCAGACTGCTCTCAACTGTGGTGAGTGTGATACAGGTGCCTTGACACTCCATGCAGGTAGAATCATGGTTTTTACCAGATAAAAAGTAAAGTAATAATGGACACGACCAGAGGAAATGGCCTCCAGTTGCACTAAGGCGGTTTAGATTGAATATTTGGAAAAAATTCTTTACTGACAGGATGGTCAGGCATTGAAACAGGCTGGAAGTGCTCAAAAGATGTGTGGTTGTGGCACTTGGGGACGTGGTTTAATGGTGAACATCGTGGTGCTGGGTTAATATTTGGCTTGTTGCTCTTAGAGGTCTTTTCCAACCTGAATGATTCTTTGATTCTACCATGTGTTCTGCCGATTTTATTTGTGCAGGCATCCAAGCCTCACGTGCCTCACACATTGCCCAGGTTACTGAGGGATACAGGCAGAGATACCAACCATGGGGGAGTGAGGGATTGCTAAGCTGTGAACTATCATCTTATTGCTGGGATTGATACTTTAGGGTAATGCATATGTCCTGCTTTTCATCCTAAATCTTAGTTATCATAGTTGGATTGGGGATATTTTGACTGCCTAGAGGCAGAGATTAAAAGGAAAGTTACCTTCATTTAACATCTTGCACCAATGTTCATCTGTGCTACTTTGCTCTGTGGTGTAGGTGGTGGCCAAGCAGTAACTGTACTATTATCCCAGGTTTCATAGATTTGATGACAGAAGATTCCGCGTTATGGTTATGAGTTCTGACAAAAAATAATAAAATTAGCCATTGATGAGGCCAGACAAGTTGTCAGCTAATCAGATATCTTTTGAATACTTTCTGCTTTCTAAATTTTCTTAATTCTTTCCCGTGAGGGTGATGAGGCCCTGGCACAGGTTGCCCAGAGAAGCTGTGGCTGCCCCATCCCTAGGAGTGTCCCAGGCCAGGTTGGACAGGGCTTGGGGCAGCCTGGTCTGGTGGAAGGTGTCCCTGCCCATGGCAGGGGGTTGGGATTAGATGGGCTTTGTGGTATCTTCCAAGCCAAACCATTCTGTCCTTCTCTAGTTCTATGATTCTTCATCTACTATCAACCCTCAAAATTGTTCTTTTTTACTCTGCAGGAGTGGAACTCTTCAAGCAAGGAGTACTGCAGAAGTATGGTGTGAAGGTCCTTGGTACATCAGTGGAATCCATCATGGCTACAGAGGACAGAAAGCTTTTTTCTGATAAACTAACTGAGCTAAATGAAAAGATTGCTCCTAGCTTTGCAGTGGAATCGGTAAATCAGATAAATTTGAAGATTTGATTGCTATTACTGTTGCCCATTTAACTTAGTAAAAATATTTCGTGTTTTGTAGAGTGAAAGCTGAATGCAACTGTGGATTGTAGTGTGTACGCTTTCATCAGTACTCCTTGGTGATTAATGCTGAGTCACCATTTCACTCATTTAAAATGAAAGAAAATGCAATTAAGCACTGGGAAAACCTAAATTAATTTACCCATTGACAAGAAAAGTAAATTACATTGGGGTGACTCCTGTGCTGCAGCACAGAAGTATGTGAGATGTTGGAGGTACTTTTCTTAAATCTTATACAAGCCATTTAGAGTTAGGATTCTAGGTCCCCAAAATCAGCAGTACTGAAATCTTTCTTGAGGATTGGAATATGAAAACAAAAAATTTGGTTTGGTGGAAAGACCTGCTTGAATTTGGAAGAAATCAAAGAGGTCTTAAACCGGGATGTCTTTTGGAGGGTTTATTTCATGCTGAAGTCTCTGAAGACAGACCATGTAAGGACATTGCCCATGGCAGGTCAGCAAGAAAGTCCATGTATAGCTAAGGACAGAAGTCACCTCCTTGAGTGCCTGCTCCAGTTTTCTTCTGTTTGGCAGAAAAAGGCAATATTATAAAGTGAACTTCTATTATTTTCATTTTATGTTCAGACAGTTTAGTGTCTTACTGATGGGATTTCCAGTTAACCTTGTAACCAGAGTTGAAGACTTTATTCGTCTGAATTTACTATCTATTTCTGAGATGTATTTCCCTCTCCTTTAAGGTTGAAGATGCTCTGAAGGCAGCTGAAAAGATTTGTTACCCTGTCATGATACGTTCTGCCTATGCCCTTGGTGGTCTGGGGTCTGGCATATGTCCTGATAAGGAAAGTTTGCTGGACCTTGGTACAAAGGTATGTCTGGAACTGCAAACTCTGGGAATAGAACTGAACATTTGGTTTTTTTAGATACTCTTCTAATGGCACAGACACTGGAATTGTACATACCTTACCTTTCATCTAATCTGTAAAATGTTGCCCTGGTTAGAATCTGCCCTCCTTTCATAATTCCTGCTGATTTGGGTAATGGAAATGGCTCAATGACAGATCTTTTAAATTCATGACAAGTCATAATTTGAGCAAGTTTTTCAGCAGTTTTGGTCTGAAAAGAAATATATTAGCCTATATTCACTTACTTTCATGAGTAAATGATTATAAACCAGTGTCAAGGAAGTTGAAAAATTTGAAATGCTGAGTGGTAACGTGGTCTTAGGGACAGAAGAGCTGGGAGGCTTGGGCCTCTTCTGTGTTTTTGTCTAAAGATGGTAATTTTGTTAGGTCAAAAGCTCATTTAGCAGGATGACACTTCATCATTTGACAACTACCAGCTGTCTCTGGCTATGAAGACAGCTCTTCTTATGTAGAAAATCCAGGATTGTTTAAAGATTTCCTGTGAAAAGTAAACAGGTAATCGGGGAAAACAAATCAAAACCTTTTCTTCCGTGTCAAAAATGCAGGATTTCAGGAAATAAAACTCTATCCCCATGGATCTCTAAAATTCTTGTGTTTGTCTTTTCCTGGTTTGCTGAGCCCCTTAATCTTTCATGTTATCTTTAGAAAGAAATACTGTGGATGCCACTAAAAGCTGTATGTGCAAATGACTTTTTTGTGTTCCCCTCCTCTGCTGTCATGTAAATAGGCTTTGGGTCTGGTGTGCTCAGTGCTGAACAGGCTTGGGCAGCTGTGGGAGGCCCAGGAACCAGGACTGGCACATGTAGGGGAGGCACTGGGGGCAGGAACCCCATCTTACAGATCCATGGTGAGCTTGGAAACACATAGCTTGCGCAGGCTCGCTCACGGGCTGTGTTTAGAGGAAGCAGAAATTCACCCATAAACCCTGGGAGTGCAGCTGTCTGACAGGTTTATATCAAATCATTTTTCACTAGGAAAATTCTTGTTTTTTCAGCAGGAGAAGCCGATTTTCATCAGCACATTATGTTTTTTTTAAAAGTGAGCCTGCTGCCTGCCAGCACCCCCAGATTCCTGTCTGCAGGGCTGCTCCCAGTTAACACTTCTGCCAGGTGTTGCTTCATTCTAAGTGCAAAGTCTGGCATTTCTACTTGTTAAATGTCATCCCATTAATCATGGCTTAATGCTAAAATTGATCTGGATATCTCTGCAAGGCCTCCTGTCCCTCAGAGAGTCAACAGCACCTCCCAGTGCGGTATTGATATTTCAAAATTTACATTGAAAACCAATTTGAGTCTTGTTGAATTAACTCAGATTTGGATGCTCATTTCCACAGCCCAGCAGAAACTCTGTTCTTTTCAGTTATGAAGATGATCTGTAGTAATTCAGTGCTTTTCAGGCGCTGGACTGAACTGTTTATAATTCAGATAACTGAACAGTGGGTGTTTGATAGTGCAGCTAGTTCAGGTAACCTGGCCTTGAGGTTGTGTGTCCTGAGCCTGCTCATTGAGTGAAAGAAGGTGCCAGATGCAGGAGCAGCCAGGACTGGTTTGCAGGAGTGGTTAAGTGTTCCTGCTACATCTCCACCAAGCCAGTGCCTGCTTAGGCTGGGCGTGACGTGGCATTCCTCAAACCATTTTTTCTTTTTTATGTGTGATTTTGGCAACTGAGCTAAGGGCAACGTTTGAGTAACAGCTTGAGTTAATGACAGAGGGAACCAGACTGAAGACCCAATTCATGGGCAGCATTATAGCAAGAAGCTTTGCTAAAGGATGGATTGATAATGTGCCCATCACTCTTTAGGGTTTTAAGCGAGTATTGATTAATGATTTCTATCTGCTAAGATTAAGGCCATGTATTCGCTTAGATTATGCTCATTTACCAGCAAACTGTATTTTTCATTCTTGCCTCATGTGCTGAGGAATATTTTCAAGATTAGTTTAAGAATAAATCATGACCCTTGCCTCTGGTTAGTATGCCAATGACAAGCAGCATTATTAGTGCTATTAATTACGTAGTGTTTGCTGGCACCCACACTCCCATCACTTAGTCATTTTGCTTTTTGCAGCGTTCTCCTATTGAAGTCCTTGGGGCTACCCACATAAAAGCATTTCTGTTGCATGATTGAAGCCTTAGATGTTTTTATATTCCTATTTGTTATTTATATACTGTGGCAAGCATGGCATATAAATAGGGTTACTCAACCTTTTTCTTCCCCTATCATGTCACATAAATATTTTCAAATGTGTCTTTCAAATCACAGTAAAGCAATTAAGAAAGAAAGAAAGAAAGAAAAAGAAATAGAAAGTGGGTGTCATCAGTGTTATGAACTTTACTTCTTTTCCTCTTTCGGTGGATCTGGGATGTCTGGAGATAAGTCACAGAAGTCTTAAATGTGCAGTATGCTCTAATAAGGGATTTGGTGCGTGTTTTTTGGGGGATGTTGTGCGGTTTTTTTGGTGTTTATTTTCCCTAACCTATTTCCAGGCATTTGCAATGACTAACCAAATTCTGGTGGAAAAGTCAGTTGTTGGCTGGAAGGAGATAGAGTATGAAGTTGTGAGAGATGCTGCTGATAACTGTATTGCTGTCTGCAACATGGAAAACATAGATGCTATGGGAGTCCACACAGGTAAGCTTGAGCACAGGGTGGCTCAGTGATTTTTTTTTTATGCAGTGTCCTTCTGCCTGCTGTTATTGACAGAGCTTTGTGATCGATGAAGTGGGCTGTGGAAATACTGGTCAGGTCCTGAATACAGCCAGATAGGGAGTGAAACCAACTAAACCTACATCTGTGATTCACATATCTGAAATATGTGTTTTCCATAAGATTTCCTACACTGTCCAGTTCTGGGCTTCTGGCTATCTGTGGTTTTCATCAGCTGTGCATGCACAAGATGTAATCTCTGTGATAATGTCATTGCTAGTAGTGGGTTAGGAAAGAGAGTGATTTGTGGCCACAAATTACTGCTGCTGAGCTGCTTCTCTTTTTCCTTCTCTGCTACCTTGTGACAAACAGGAGATTCTGTTGTAGTGGCTCCAAGCCAGACGCTCACTAATGAGGAGTTTCAGATGCTAAGGGATCGTGCCATCAAAGTTGTCCGACATTTGGGCATTGTGGGAGAGTGTAATATCCAGTTTGCTCTGCATCCAACTTCCCTGGAGTACTACGTCATTGAAGTTAATGCCAGACTCTCGAGAAGTTCAGCTTTGGCCTCCAAGGCAACAGGGTAAGATTGTTTTTGAAAAAACAAAATGCTACAGAACAAACAAATGAATAAACAAAAAATTGAGGGTGGCAGAACAGAAAGAGAGAAGTACAAGAAGGGATTTGGATCAATGTATTATTTAAATAAGTTGGTGACAGCTACAAGGAAGAAGAGTTCCAGCATCTGCTCTCCATGAAGTTAAAACATGGAGTTGTAGGCCACATTTTCATCAAGAAAGACTGAAATTGGCTGGTAGAGAGAATTCTGGTGCAGCCAGGTCAGTAAGGTGCAGCTTTCTGCATGGGAAGCTTCTACGAACAGCTCTTGTCAGCATCTGTTAGGACTGACCCTTGGAGAGTTGGTCCTGCTGGGAGATGGAGGGAAGGGTTAGTGAGCCCTCCAGGTCATTCCAGCCTGCTGATGCTGTTACTACAAATGGAAAAGCTCCCAGGAGGCACGTGTAGGGGAGCCTAATCCTTACAAAGCACATCCACTGTATCCATATGTTGGCTGCAAATCATCTCTGGGACCCAGAGGGCACAGTTATTAATGAGCTGTCTGTCAGATTGATGCAAATGGCATTGCTAGCTGCCTTTGTTTTGTTGGCTAATCATAAACTAATCAAGATAAGGATGGTCAAAGCAGGCTGTTTAAAAATTGGCTTCTTAATTGCACTTTGCAGGTGCTGTTGAGAGGCACAAATTAATCTCTAATTTGCAGTTCTCAACAACTCTTATGGTTGTTTAAGAGCCATAGCAGGCTGGAGATAAGCCATGGTGTTGGGCATTGGGCGTTTGATTGTGTTCTTTTCGGATGACAGACTTGAAGCTAAACATATCTGTTAGTGTGGGCTCACTGTGGGTGTGACAGCTACTGAAAGGGGTGGCTTTGTGGATAAAAAAGCAAGTCCCAGATCTAGGGAGGTGGCTCTGCAATGTGTTGAGGTAGGAGGCTGGATGGGTCCTGCTGTGCTTGAGCACAGGAGCCTTCCATGTGCTGATGAGGGACAATCACCTCACATCTGTTTAATTGGATCCACTCCTGGGATTTGCAAAAGCAGAGTACTTTCCACTCTACTGTTCTCTACTTCTCCTCTGTGGCAGGTATCCATTAGCATTCATTGCTGCCAAAATCGCCTTGGGGATTCCTTTGCCAGAAATCAAGAACGTGGTGACAGGAGAAACCTCTGCTTGCTTTGAGCCCAGCCTTGATTACATTGTGACCAAGATACCTCGCTGGGATCTGGACCGTTTTCAGCACACTTCCAACCGGATTGGGAGCTCCATGAAAAGTGTGGGAGAGGTGAGTGCAAGACTCTCACCTTCCATTCCACCACTTGGTAAAGCCACTTCTCTTTCTTGGAAGCCCTCAGAATGTCATGATCAAGGACCTAATGAATTTGAGGGTATATATTAAGCTCAAATGATTTTTATCCAGTACTATAATTAGTGGAAATGAGTTAGGATTGTGTAATGTTGGTTATATCACAGTGTGGATTCATAAATGGTTTGACTCCTAAAGGAGGAGATCACTATGGATCACCTGGGGTTGACTTCATTCCCAACACTCACTCCAGGGCTCTCAGAGTTATTTTTTAGTTTGAAGTTCTGTAATGATGGTTAATTACAGTATAATTTCACCAGTAGTAGTCTGTTAAGATTTTCAGTGGTGCCCATGAGCCACAGCTTTCAGTTGTTCCCAAGTTATTTGTCCTCTGTGTTAAAACCATATGCTAGATCTCAGCCTACTTCTTCTCTTGAAATCCAAACACAACCTGTCATCTTGCTCTCAAGTTTTGACTTCTCTTAGAGATTAAGTCTCTTACATCAGATTTTAAGGTGTCTGGATGTTAACAGTGTTTTCAGACCCATTTTAAGAAAGGGAAAATGAAGCAAAATTGGTAAATTACCCACTTAATTACGTATCAGCTACCAAAGCAAAATAATTATTTGTGTATTTTTTCAGTTGCCTTTTCAAATAGCTATTTTATTAAATTATTTTGACATGCAAGACCTTCCCAATATCATTGTTGTCATTAACCTTCATCAGAACCGGGGAGATGAACAAGAATTTGATTTTCCATTGGCAGTTTTGGCCTGTAATGATTTTGAGGTGGGTTTGTTGTTTCCAGTGACATGGTGCTTCCTGATATTAACCCTCTCTGCTTAGGGGTTTTGGGACTGTTCTGTAGAACTGGAGTTCCTAAATACAGTTGCCTTGTGCCCCATCAGCTGTGGATACTTCCTGGCCATACACATTTGCAGAAGGAGATGTTGAGTCCTCCCAATGTTCATATGTCACAGAAGTGCCTGAACCTGTGTCCTTTTCCAGGTGGGATACTGGGTAAAGGCAGGACAGAGATACAGGGAGAGTCAGTGCTCTAACAGTGCAGGTGAACCGAAGCAGGGATGGAGAAGCTCAGGGGATGCACTTTGCAGCTGGTGGAGGTACAGAGCTGGAAGGTTAATCTGCAGGACCTGTGGGTAGGAGAGGGAGTCTTTGAAGCAAAGAGTTTCTTGCCACTGTGTCTCTATTAATATGGCACAGTCATTTCCCCAGGCCTGAACTTGAAGCCAGATCGCAGCACCTACTGCATTTTTATTAATTGAACAGTCTGGCCTGGCCTGGCTTTTCCTGAGCTCTGTTGTGCTGGGCAGTGGGCCTGGAGCTGTGAGAAAAGAGAAAATGATGTTATTTTTTCTTTTGACATTTTTCATCATTGTGTTTGGGAAGATTTTTATGCTGTTAGGGTTTCACTGCACAGGGAAATAAAAATGTAGAAGTTTGAGAAAGGGTTCTGTTACCTTGCAGATTTCCAGACAGAAAGGCTTGTTTTCTTATTAGATATGATGTCAAGACTGAAGGAGGGAAACCCCAGTGCTGCTACACCAAGGAGGAGTAATTGTTTAAGAGAACCCTCACAGGGAAGAGTTACTGTTAAATGTAATTTAAAGGAAGAGGAGCAAATTTCTCCTGAACCTTAAAATTCCCACTGTGGGTTTCTATCTCTAACAGGCTGTTAAACAGAAATATTCTTCTATATTACTATACCCATGCTGCTGCATAATGCTTCCCTCTACCAGAGCGCTTCAAAGCAGTTTACAGAGGAGAGCAGCATCTTCCTGTGTGTTACAGACAGGGAGATGGAAACCAAAACTGCTTGTCTGGAGTTCTCCATTGATACCATGGCAGAGTCAGATCTAGAAGTGAGGCTCCCAAGGCTCAGTCAGCTGCACCTTGCAGCCAGCAGGACTATCCTAGGGAGGAGTCCAAAGGCTGGCATCCTTCTGGGTGCTTGGCTTTGTGGTTGGAGCTCTCCCTGCTCTGTTACTCAGGACACAGCTGGGCTCGGCTCACTGCAGCTCACGTGGAAGTGCTCTCCCTTACAGGTCATGGCTATCGGACGCACGTTTGAAGAGAGCTTCCAAAAGGCCCTGAGGATGTGCCACCCCTCAGTAGATGGCTTCACTTCGCATCTGCCTATGAATAAAGCCTGGCCAGCCATTGTAGATCTCCAGCAGGAGCTCTCTGAGCCATCCAGCACTCGGATATATGCAATAGCCAAGGTAAGAAAGGATAGAAGGACCTTGACCTATGCCACTTGATCCCCCCTGGAACTACTAGATTGGGTCAACTTGAAACAAAGGATGATAAAGAATGGCAAGATGCAGTGAGAGCTCTGTCTCCTTGCAGTGGCTGCATTGTGTGGGCTTGAAATGAAAAGAACTGCACAACTCTATGTTAAATTTCACAGGCAAGAAATTCATGTTCTATGAAACAGGCTTAGCTTCCTATAGTATTCTTTTAACCTCTCTCCTGTCACACTGGTCAAATCACTTCAGCTTTCAATCTGTGTAAAGGGGATTATTATTGTAAGGGGACTAGGGTGTGAATATATTTGTTCTGTCATCTCCTCAGTGTTTGCCTGTGTATATCATGTGGTAAATGTGGGGTTAGTTACTTTAGAAGGTAGGTGCAATTTCACACTTTGGCTTTGCTGCAAGTGACATGTTCATCTGTCCATACCCTCTTATGAGGAGGGGAGCTCAGCTGTCTTTTACAGCTCCTGCTTACTTGTTGGTTTGATTTTTTTTGAGATTGCAAACCTTCCTGGCAGGGGATGCCCAAATACTGGTTTTTGTGCCCCTGAGTTTGTGTGGTGGAATCTTGAAGCTCTTTGTGCTCATATGTAGACACATCTTGTTACACCTCCACATGAGTGAGGAGCTAAACCTGTGCTGTGTTAGTTAAAAGGTTTTCTCATAGCTGTTCCTCTTATAAATGGCTTGAACAAAAAACCACAAGGTGTTCTATAAATGTGTGGCTTGTCCAGCTGTTCTCTCTTGCTTTTCAAGCTGGGGAAGTGCATGTCTTCATCCTTCAGTAGCTGTGTTTGGTCTTTATTACAGCCTTTTTCTTGTGACTGAGAAAAACCTTGTTGCTTGTCTCTCTTAGTGGCTCAGAGCTTTTATGAAAGGTTAATCTTAGACCCATGTTAACACAGGGAATCTGGGGAGATGAAGGTGAGTTTGGGTCCCACTGAACACTGGGTGTTCCCAGCTGCTGGTATTTTCACTGGGAGCTGTTCAAAAAAGCAAGATCAAACTCTTAATCCCTCCTTATAAAGGGCTGCCTCTGCCCAACACCGTGCACTAATTCATCCCCATTAATGAGTGAGGCAAGCAGTGTAAGTAAGAGGTGCTTCTGGCAGCTGGAGCTGTCTGCATGGAAATCCCTTCCCATCTTGTTGACATTTAAAAGCCAACAGTAAGTCCCCATTAGCCATCAGCTTTGAAACAGGATGGAACTTTGTTATATTTTATATGTCTTCTCTCCCCTCCAATCCCACTAGTCAGCTCTCCAAGGCTTTTTACTTTTTCCCTCTCCTTTGCCTGTTGGATGATGACAACAGTAACTGTTCAGGTGCAAGGAAAGGGAGTTCAGCTGCCATTCAGAGCTGTTGCTGTTGTAATGGGGCTCCCTGTTGTCATGTAAAAGAAGGCACAGGAGAGAGGCTGACATGGATGAGCCTTGTTCCTTGGCCCGAGTGGGAGTGCTGCAAGGATGGAACAGCCTGATGAGCAGGGATGCTCAGGCTGTGTCAGGTCTTCTCTGCTCTTAAGGTTGTTCACAAGTGGCCTCAGAAGGCTTAGGCTGCAGAGTTGTTGCACGCTCTGTTTCACACCAGAGCCCTGGTCTCCTAGTTGCCCACACTACAGATGTAGCTTGCACTTGTGCTGCTGTCCAAAGGCACCTAAATACTCTCTGGTGTGGAGCCAGGATGGAACTGGAGGAACAGGGGTGCTGACCCTAGAGCGAGCACAGGCAGCTGAGCTGCCCTCCACTGCTTGGCCTGGAGGCCAGGCTTGCTCCATGGCTCTCGGTGTGAAGGCAGCCCTGTAAACCCCTTAGCTCCCCAGCCTGGGCCAGTCGCTACTGGATGGGAAGCTCCTGAAGTTGGGCAGGGCTCTAAAGTCACACTGTCCTGCTGTGGCTCTCTCCTTCTGTTTCCATGGTGTGTTTTGGCTATACTCCTTCATGTAACTTTGAAGAGAGGAAAGCCATCAGAATTCAGGGCCTCCCTGATCAAATTCTACGCTATTGCCTGCAAACCTGATTTGCTCCAGGAGTGTGGTGATAGGGGCCAGGACATGTCTGCAAACTCATTCTTCTCTCCCAGGCTCCAGATTTATGTGACAGGGATAAAGATGGTTGATTTTCTCTGCCTCTTCTCTGATAAATGAGTGGAAGGCATATGTTTTTTTCAGTTTCCTTTGAAGATCACCAGGACTTTGAAATAAAGTGTCCTAAGCAGCTTAAGAGGATGTGGCCATACTACCTGTGTCTGTATGTGTGGCTCAGGGACCACTGACTGAAAGCTGGAAATCCTCAGATGTGCAACATGTGTTTTATAAAAATAGGTGGACAGAAAAAAGACCAGCTCACATCCCGCTAATGTGACCTCACCCTCCAAGCACTAAGGAATCAGGATGGGAAGGACCCCTTAGCAGTTGCCTCATACCAGCAGTATACTCAGAAATGTCTGAGAAGCCCAGCTTTGTCATTGGCTGTGCTCGGGGACTGCTGTGAGGATTCTCATGGCAGGCATTGGGAAGAGCAGTGGCTGTTGGGTGTCGAGCATGAGCTGAAGACTTGGTGTGTGACTGGGTACTCTAAAGGAACAAAATATGCATTAGAGGTTTTCACTAGTGCTTGTGAGCATGCAGGATATTTTCAGTGAGTGTTACCTCTCAGAAGAGGATAATTGCAGGAGGGAGACACAGGCAAGCTGCATGGGAATTCTTTAGGAAAGGCAGGAGGTACTGTCTGTATTTTTTGAGAGCTGCCACCCATCCCTTGCCCATGTGGGTGGTGCCTCCCTGAAGTGAGCAGTTTCTCTGAGTTAGCAGAAGGTCTCCCATTGCTGAAGCACCTGGTGATGGTACCAACACAGTGCCCAACATTGGGTAACGTGGGGGAATAATGCTGGGGTGCAGTGGGCCAAGCTCATTCCTGGATTAATGCTGGAGTTTTCTTCAGAGGCATTGCTCTGGCTTTGTTCCAGGGATGCTGCCCTGAAAAAAAACAATTAAGCGTGGTAAGAAATTAATGAGCCTAATTACTTTAGCTCAGCAAAGATACTGTGCTGGCATTATTATTATGGTTGATTATAGTTGCTTTATCAGGAGAGTTGTAACTGTACGCCACTGGTGAGACCCAGAAATTGCATTGACAGAAGATACATCATATTGGGGGGCTCTCTGAGGTGCTGGGGGTTTTTTAATGTTACAATGTTTTGTAATCCATTGTCTTATGAATAATACCTCTGTGGGGTTCTGTTTTACCCCATGGCTGCAAACAATTGACTTTTAAAAACTCATCAATAACCCCAGCAAGATAATGCAGAGAAATTTGAATGGTTTTGACATTGCCTTGAGATAGAGTGAGAGAAGCCATAGCTATGCTGTAGCTGCAAGCATTGCCCAGGACCTGACTTTCCCTTGCTTGAGAGGTAGTGCAAAGCCACATGCTTTGATTCAGCCCTGTATTTCAAGGGTATATCAAGATTTATGTTCCAAAGCAAGAAGCTCCTTCACAGCTGAGAATCTGGACTTTCCTATTTAACATTTGCAGCTAGGAGGTTGGCAGCGGGCCTGAGATTTAGGCAACTTGACTGGTAAGAAATGCAGATGATGCCCGAATGTGCCTCCCTGCAGTTGGCTAAGCACATTCTCAGTGGCCACCCAGCCTAGTTGCCATCAGCTTGTCTGGTTGCTGGCTCTGTGAAAAGCAAATTATCTCTCTCACTGAAACAGAAGCCAGCTTTTGGAACCAGAGCACAGGGAGAAGTGGCTGATACATCCCTGCACTCTCCATGGGGCACAGTCACTTGCTGCAGGAGACAGAGTCAGGGGTTAGATGAACCTTTGATTTGTACAGCTTGATCTGCGAAACTGTTTTCTTTATGATATATACTTGCTGCTACCTCTTTGCAGTCTAAATCTGTATTTATGCAGCATGTGTTAAAGGGGCTGTTTGGTGCTGTCCTGTTTTTGGCAGGCCTTGGATAACGAAGTCCCCGTGGATGTCATTCACAAACTCACAGCCATTGACAAGTGGTTCCTGTATAAGATGCACAGCATTGTGAACATGGAGAAGATCCTAAAGGAAGTAAACAGGTAAAAAAGGCCTTGTCCTAGGATGCAACAGTTCCTCTGTGAATCCTGCTCAGAAATCTGTGGTAAGCATAGATGCAGTCAATGCTGAGAAGTTTATTGAAGTGCGTGGAGTAAACAGTGTTGTCTTAAAACCGATTTCACTATCTCAGTCAGCAGAATTTTTGAAGAACACTCTTTTTGGTAAAATAACTCCTTTGAATACTTGGGCATCTTGGCTGTTTTCAGGGATTATGGAAGTTATGGTTTATTTTGGAAAATCCTCAGTATCTCTGAGGCTAATACTGGGAATGTGGTTGGCTTGTGATGAGTTACTCATGTACCTAGGACAGAGCTGTTTTCAGGGATTATGGAAGTTATGGTTTATTTTGGAAAATCCTCAGTATCTCTGAGGCTAATACTGGGAATGTGGTTGGCTTGTGATGAGTTACTCATGTACCTAGGACAGAGTTACCCTTCAAACTCAACACAGGACTTGACTTACTACACCTGAGGGTCACATATGCTGCATTTCATTTCCAGCCTGGCATATTGATTTTTAAGCTTTTCTGCTTTGCTGTGATCATGCATTATGCGTTGCTTTTGTACCACACCTTCAAACATCTATAGTTCCAGGCATATTTAAATATAAATCTTCCTTCAAGAAAAATGACCGTATAAAAGCAAACAGGAAAGATGGCAGTAAATTAAAGCAGTGGGCTGTATTTCAGTTCAGCCTCTTGCTGACTTGAGCTTTCCCTTCATGTTTTACGAGGCTAGGAGAGCCTCCTCACTGAGTTATGGGCCGAGTGCTGTTGGCTTCTCTGCCTCTGGTACCCGTTGTGCTCACACGTGTCACCACATGATGGCAGTGGGAGCGCGGCGGAGACAGTGAGCTCTGAGCCGCTCCTCAGTTCACCTGCGTCACCTCTGCTTTTTGACCAGCTGCACGCTTTTAATTGAGCAGCTCTTGTTCTCCCTTGCCCCCGCAACAACCTGGATCTGGAGCTAAACAAAAATAAATGTGGAGAGAGGTGTGGAAGAGACTGAGTAGCTTGATTATTTGCAGAAATCTATTGTTTGGCTGCAGAATTTTTTGTCCTCTGACAATTATGTCACATTGCATTCGTATCTGGCCTCTTAAACATGCATGTACAGCTCCTGAGGAAAAAAAACAACATATTAAGAATCAGTTTGAGCTTGTCATTGTTGGAGTGGCATGCTCTGGAATGAGGCCCCAGAGATTGGCCCCATCGTCTGTGCTGGTATGAATCCAGCATCACTCCACAGAGGCTAATCTTCCTGAACCCTTCTATATCACTGAGGTTGCTTTCCCTTTCTCTGTAGTGGATGGCAGGTGATTACACTCCCATTGATCAGTATCTGCTACCTCCCCATGAAGTTTTTCATCCTTCTGGTGCCCAGGCAGCAGTCTATATAGGCAGCCTGCTTCAGAGAGCCCTTGTGCAGTATCCAGCCTTGCATTTTTGTCAGACACAAGCAATGCTGTGTCCCTTGGAACTGGATTATTGCAATTCAAATCAGACTGTGGGTGGTATCATAAAATCACAGAATGGTTTGGGTTGGAAAGGTTTTAAAGATCATCTAGTTCTAACTCCCTGCCATGGGCAAGGGAGACCTTCCAGTCAACCAGGTTGCTCCAAGCCCCATCCAGCCTGGGCTTGGACACTTCCAGGGTTGGGGCACACCCAACTTCTCTGGGCACCTGTGCCAGGGCCTCCCCACCCTGACAGTTAAGAATCTTTTCCTAATATCTAATCTAAATCTTCTCTCTGTCAGTGTGAAGCCATTCCCCCTTATCCTGTCACTCCATGCTCTTATAAATAGTCTCTCTCTATCTTTCTTGTCAACTCTCTTCAGGTATTGGAAGGCTGTGATTAGGTCACCTGAAGCCTTCTCTTCTCCAGGCTGAGCATATAAATTACTTATCAGTGCAGATTTTCACTCCACTATCATTGCTCACACCTTTGCAAGGAAACTGTCTTACTCCCAGCCAGCACTGGAGGGAGGGGATGGACTGTCCGGCTGCATTAGATTGAAGGCACGAAGGCAAAGAGCCAGGGGAAAACACTTATGGCTTGAACTAAGAGGCTAGTCCAGCGAGCCACATCAGGAAACATATCTCTGCCATAGCCAAGGGAAAGCTAATTGAGTGATGCAAATGAGACTTGGCACACATGTGCTCTTCCTGCAGCCAGCTGTTTCCAGTCCCCAGCATGCCTGGCATGAGTTCTACCTGTGCTACGGGATAGTTTCCAATTGAAAAGAATGAGAGATGATGCCATCACTGCTTTAAATCTTTCTGTTGTTAAAGTACAGTTACCAGAACCAGATGTAGTTGCCCTGTTCCTGGGCATTGTTGCTGGTTGCAGGCTGTTTGGGTGAATCCACCCCTTCCTTTTTGTCTCTGTGCCAGTTTTGGATGCAGTTGGAGTAACATGAGTCTTGATTTGGGCCCTGCAGAGCTGTTGTAGAGACTGGTAACAAGGAGATGGTCTCTGCCAAGAGGAAATACAGAGCTAGAACAAGTGGGTGTGACAGACAGATGGGGAAGGGGATCAGAGGCAGGTGGAGGCCTTTGAGAGCAGTTCAGCAAGCAGCTCTCACACACCACATACTGCCTTGCATCCTTGCCATGTGCAGTGATTCAGAGGTGAGCAGAAGGTCTAACTGATACATGCAAGGGATCTGCTTACACGTGTGAAAGGCTGTGTGAGGTAATGCAATGCAGAGGGAAAAACTCTCTGACCTATAAATGTTTGTGCATTCTCTGTGGTGTAGAGGCAAGGCCAGCCATTTGCAGAGACAGTAGGGACTGCAAAGAGCACCCTCTTCCCCATTTACTTTTGTCCCATTGAACTTTTTTCCAAAGAAGATTGGACCTGGTGCTGGTGGGACTGTATAGCTTTGTCACGCTGTGGCAATGGTTCCATTTGACTCTGCCTCCGGGCCCTCTAGAATGGAGAAAGAGTTGTTTCAGATTATGTGATGTGGCTACAGGAAAGCAAATGGCCTGAGTTGAATTGGGAAAAGAAAGCCATTTTGAGAGTACTTGTGAGAATATGAAGTAATATCACTGATATGTCAAACATGTGCCTCTGTTGTTTCTCCTGTGACCTTACATATTTTTTATCTTGGAAACTTACATTTGAGGGGATTTTGTTGTTGTCTGACCAATTACCTTTATACCTGGAGTGTAATTTTAACTTCAACCTTCCTCACCACACACATGCACATAAACAAATAGAACCACACATACATGCTCACATGGAAAGAGCAAGCACCATCCCATGCTGTCAGTCCATGAATAGGTGATGATGTATGAAGCAGTGACAGTGCAATAGGATGTGCTATTATCCAGAAATGATTTCTCTACATTTGGCTTTGCCAGTCCCGTGAGTGAAAATGGGAGGAAGGGCCTGGAGAGACCCCACTGGCTCTTCATCACACTGACAGCTCATGAAGGAGGTGGAAATTTGGATAGACCGTGTCCAGCTGTCTGAGGCAGCAGGGGGTGAGATGTCACATTAAGGCCAGGGCTATGGACCCCGTCCAGAGCAGATCAGATTTGAAGCAGTGATTTTTCCAGTGATATCAACCACCCCCAGGAGCACAGCTGAAACCCAGAGCTGGAGGCATCTGAGGCATACTTGACTAGCCTAGGTGCAAAGAAAACCTCTTTTGGAATTTATATCTCTTCTTTGACTGTTTGCATTGAAGATTTGTTTGCATGTAGCCGTGATTATTTTTATCTGTTCCTGATTTTGGGATCCCTGAGAACTGTGGCTCTCTGCAACAAGAATGTACAACAAACATGATTAAATAGAGGTAAAGAGATAGGCAGCTATGATGAAATCATCACTTAGGCCCAAGTGACATGGGGACAAAAGCCGTGTTGGAAATCAGTAAGACTTGTGTTCCTAAGTCACTTAGGTATCTCTGTAGCAATGGAACCTGCAATTGATTGTATTTTCCATTACTTGGGAGCTCATAGGGATGGGGGAAAAGTAAAAGTAGTGGGATCAAGTTCACTTCTGGAGAAAATCCGAGAAAAAACCCAGGAAAGCCATCTTGCAACAGGAGAAGTGTAAGTATATTGCCCAAAGAGGAACATGTCAATATTGATTAAAGGCTCTAAAGCAGAATTCAATTGAGGAAAGAGGAGCATAATAAAACACTGTTTTGAAGAGCGAGGCATGAAGAAATGGTGGGCTTGCCCGAAGTCTCAAATAGAGTCTGGCAGTGCAGTGAATTGAGCTCTGTCACCTGAAATCTCAACTCTTCAAATTAACATTAATGGAAACAGCAGATCATCTTTTTGGCAGATACTGAACTGGCCAGCCTGCTAACAGTGGGAAATGAGGGTACCCATAATGTTTTTATAATTTTCTACTTTGGAGCTTTGTTTTGAAGGAAAATATGTCCTTGCTCTGTGGGTGTTTTGTGAAAACACCCCTGGCCTGTTTGCTTGAAAGGGGTAAATGCAGTTCTGACTATCACTCTTGATTTTCCTAAAGAGACATGGGTTAATTAAGGGGAAAGCAGACAAAAGTGAGAGGGTGCAGATACACTTTAGCCAAGCATTTGTAGCTGGATGCTCTGCTCGGTTGCCCATGGGAGAAGTTGTTTATTGCAAATGCCTTTTAGGAGCCTGTGCCCCTGGGGCCCTGCACGGTGTGCTTTGAAAGCTGTTTGTTGGCAGCATGACTTGATTTCAAATCATGACTGTGGAGGAGTAGCCACAGAAATACAGGTGCTGGAATGAAAACCTGACACCAGCAGGTGACCTGGGAAGGACTGCAGGGAGGGAAGCTCAGAGAGGCCATCAGTAACCTGTGCTCTTCTACAGGGCTTGCTGCACCCCCAATTTTCTCAGCAGCAGTTTCTGCTGACCTGTGTGCTTTTGGGACAGGTTAGAGTGTGTCACACAGGTCTTGTGTGGGCATCGAGCAGACCAGGTCCAGTGACACTACGTGAGGCTATGCTGATTTATGCTGTTTGAGGACCTGTCACTGACATATTTGTAGTGCTCCTCTCTCGCTAACTGGAAAGATTACTTTTGTCTACTTTGTCGACTGTAGGGCAGGGAAGGCCTGGGAACAAGTTTGGAATGCAGAACATGAGGGGAATAAAATACAAGCAGGTATTCAGCACTGTTGTTTGTGCTTTGTGTGGATCTAACATAAGATGCTATTTGTCTTGTAGAACCATTGGTAATAATTTCACAGCTGTATTTTCTTTCAAAGCATCTTTACATTTGTGCAAGTGCAATCTATATGTTTTCCTTGATGCAGAGGATATCCAGGCATTACCTTAAAAAGTCATTGGAGAGTCTATGTAGCCAGTATTTACAGTGTACAGCAGGGCTGTCTGTACCATGGCATCCCAGCAAAGACCTCAAAGCTCTCTTTTACCTGGGGTAGAAAATAGACTTCAGGAAGCATCTACGAACCATTTCTTGGCTGTGTTTTGGTGTGAGCTGCTGCTTTAGTGCATCACTTAATCTTGTGAGTGAGTCATTCAGGTCTTAGGGTGCAGTGTGAGGTTCATGTTACTTAAATCAAGATGTCCACAATGAGATTTATTAGCCCAGGGACCAGAATGTTAAAGGTGCAGAGTGCTGGAGTGACAATTGTTTTGTGAGTGAGATTTGTTGGTTTACAGCTCCTGCTTCCCTAAGTGCTCCTTTGACAGCTTTTTGTCAGTCATCTCATGAGTTTCTCAGGAGGGGAAAAACAGAAACAATCTGTCTCCTTGAGAAGAGGAGTAGAGAGAGAATTTATACACCGATCTCATTATTTTAATTGTAGCATGTTCAAAACCTTGTAAAACATCAGAAGTAATCAAGGAAACCACTAGGAGCCTTGAAGCAGATCAGGACAATGAGAAAATGAGAAAGAATATGTTTTTGTACATAATCCAGCCTGAAATTCAGCAGGCTTTTGAAACCCTCCAGGCCTATGACTACTGAGAAAGAAGAGCTCTCTAGGACTGGCTATAATTCATTTTGCTCCAGCTCTTCTGTGCCTATCCAAGCCACTATTTACAGCTGCTGAGATGAGGCAGAGTTGACAGTGCAGGTGTGAGCTTACAGGGCACCTCTCAACTGGGACACAGCCCGCAGTAGCTGTGTCCCAAATGCTCCCAGCTCAGGCTTTGGCCCTCAGTTCTCAAAATATTCCTGATCCTTTTGATCGAGTTCCATTTACATGCACCTAAGTTGTATGTGGATGGGCATAAACTTGACAACATACCTAAAAAGAAGCAGAGCCTGATTTGTGAGGCAAGAAAAAGAGTGTTTCTTCTGCTGGCACCTTTATTGGTGGATCAGATGAAAGCTGGTCAAGTGGAAGAGAGGGCTCTGCTGAAGCGAGCAGGGTCTCCTGATAATTTCAATGCTGACAGCATTCCTCCAGTCAGTTAATAGATTTCTCCAGGTCCTCTGTGCCAGGTGAGCATTTCCTCATTAAGCAGAATTTATTCCATTTTCTCTTATCGTTTATTATTGAAGAAATGAGTGGATGCAGTTCCAAAGGTGACAGGGTAGAATTTTAAACTAAAAGCAACAACAAATCAACACTGGAAGCTGAAACGGAGTCACAAGCAAGGCTGGGGAAAGGCTCGTGTTGTTTATAAACTGCAAAATGAGCAGTGGGCTTCAGCTTTCTGAGGAGGTGAACAGCCATTTAATAATTATGGCAGTGTGCAAAAATCTAATTGTCTGGGTTTAAAGCTCTAAAAGTCCTGACTTTTCATTTTGCAAAGGGAAACATTAGAAAAAGGAGCATTATAGAAGTCTGAAATCATGGTCATTTAGTTTTTCCTTGTTTCAGAATTGATTCTAAACCAGTGAGGGAGTTTAATCTTTGGAAGACTTTTTTGCTCTGTGTTGGGAAAGTAAGTGATGCTCCAGGGGAAAGTGGAAGGTGGTGATGTAGGACTGGACTAGCCAGAGCTGAGAATTTTTGTCTTGTCTTTTAGTGTGAGATTTCTGGTGAGCTTGAAGGGTTATTTGGTCTCAAATATTCAGAGATCAGCCTGATTCTGCTCTTGCTGGCTTTAGTGTCTCTAGCTTGTCTAAAGGGCTGTCTCTGAGCAAAGGCAATGGGAATGCTGGACCTTTAAATTGTCACCCCTTAACCTCTGCATGTCTGTTTTGCTATCTGCAAGATAAGCATCAGTCTACCATACTGTTTGCATGTTTCTTTATAGTATTTCCATGAAAGCTGAGGCATAAATGCTAAAAATGACCCTTATTAGTAAATAGAAATTATTCAGTTATGAAAATGTGTGTCCAATACATGCAGAGAGGCAGCCTGATTTCCATACCAGTGCTGAGGATTTGCAATTCTCTGATTCAGTTCCCATTAACCACGCTGGACCAATTCTACTGGCTTCTTCCATCATGCTTTGGGGGTAGCAGAGAAAAAAGTGCATGGAAAAAATGCATGGTTCCATTTCCCCTTTAGGGACTTGGTTTTTCTCTTTTGTATGCTGGTTTTCCTGTACAAAACCAGTTACCTTTCTGCATGGATTAGTGAGTGGTCTAACCTAATTTAAGATGCTAGCCCAAGGCAAATGAATCATGGTGCCAAATAATCACTGCTTTTGTTCTACCCACCCAGCTGGGGAGGGGAGGGTGACAGTGAATGATATTGTTATAATGAGATACAAGAAATGGAATGAAAACAAGCTGCAAATGAAGGCAATTTGCTGTCTCTGACAGTAATCAAATGACAGCCAGCTATGTGTGTTCCTGAGGCAGAAGGGAGGGAGGGCAAGGGAGTAAACGGCACTGAAACGGGCTCATTTTCTTGGGGTCATCAGGTCTGTTCACTCCTTCTGAGGTGGCTGAGTCCTTAATAGCTGGTGGCTGCTAGCATCAGTTTTGACAGAGAATTGGTGGAGTTTGCTTTATTTGCTCCTGTAAAACACACATCCATGCCTTCAGTTCTGGTGTTCATGGTTTATGCAAGAAGCTCTGCCTCTGAGCTGAGATCAGAAAGCAGAGGAGTTTATGGTGGAGGTGTTAGTGCATGGAAACCACAAGTTTTAATGTAATGTGGTGCTGCAAAGTGAGAAATCCAAAACCTGGGAAGCTCAGCCTGCTGGCTTAGGCAGGGGTTTTTCACAGAATCATAGAATGGTTTGGGTTGGAAGAGATCCTACAGCTCATCTCATTGGCTCATCTCATGTCCCTGCCATGGGCAGGGACACCTTCCACCAGACCAGGCTGCTCTGAGCCCCATCCATCCTGGCCCTGAGCACTTCCAGGGATGTGGCAGCCACAGCTTCCCTTCTGACCGTAACCAAGAGGAGGCTTTGCTGCAGTAAGAAGGGCAATGTGGTGCAGGGCTGTAGAGAAGGTCCAGGGTGGGTGCTGCTCCTGCCTGGAGTCCCCCGAGGGCAGAGCAGGCTGGTTCTGAGGCCAGGCTGGGACACAGCATGGAGGAGAGGAGTTACAGTGAGCATTTCCTTCCTGCAGCTTCTCACCAGCTTTCCATTTCTGCTGTTGTGGTGCTGGAAGGTGGAGTGCTCTCTTCTCATACTGCAGGGCAAGGAAAGAGGTGGCATTGGGAATTTCATGGGGCAAGTCCTATCTATGCAGGGGATCAGAGCTGCAGAGTTTCTGGTTCCCAGTTCTGCTCTCAGAATAGCTGGTTTGACACTTGTGTGACTCTCACCTGTTTCACACCCGCCTGACTTTACTGAGGGCAGCAGAGCTGCTCTGTGCCTAAGCCAGAGTGGAAAATTCAATCCAATGACTTTCTTTCATGCTTCAGCTTCCTGACACACTCCAAAAAATATGGTCTTACCCCTCTTCTCCCACTCAAATAAAATAATACTATTTATTTAAAAATACCATCAAGCAAAGGACATAATTCAAAAGCTCTGATTTAGGAAAATGGCTTGTTTGTTAATCATATTTTTTCCTGATTCAGAATTTGCTTGCTCATAAAATATTGATTTATTGGGCGGGCAAGAATGCTTTTGGCAATGAAGACGTAAAACAGAAGTGCTGATAAAAATACAGGCTTTTTTATGTTTTTGCAAAAGCTAAGCTTAGGTAGCTTAGAAAGAGAGGGAGGCAGAAACTATAAGGGTGGAGTCAAAACAAAGCATTACAAAGCATAACAAAGAGTAGAAGAGAAAAGAGTAGAGTGAATGAAGATGGAATGGAGAGGATTAAAAAAATGAAGAGCAAAATGGACAGGAAACTGTTGATCTTCAGAGATGGCAGGGGGAAAGCAATGTGTTTGGAATAAACAGAAAAAACTAGGACTCCTTCAAAGCAAAACCAGAGGAACAAGAACGTATTGAGAAACCCCGGTTGCAAATGCAAAGTTAAAAAAGGTGCCTCTGCTTTACGTGGTCTATCCCCCCCTCTCCATTTTCCCAATGCAAGAAACAACACTAATGATGTGGATAAGGTATATTGAGACTGTTACAAGAAAAGTCCCACCTTGCGTGTGAGCCTCTGAAGGTCATTTCTGCTATGGATCGCTGAAGTGAGATGCTTTTTCCAAAGACTGGCCATTTCAGAAGGTAGGCAGAACATCCTCAACAACAGAAAGAAAGACTTGGTTGGGACAAATGATAGTGTTTTGAGACCAGGTTTCTGCCAGTTCAGCACAATGGTCACAGGGTCAGGGTCAGGTTATGCCTTTGAATGGCTCATCCCAGAGCTTCAAGAATTTCTTGCCTTTGAGTGGAGTGGGCAGCTGCAATGAGAGGCAGGAGATGAAAGCACATACATAATGATTGGTCCAGCCCAGTCTGGTAAGGCCTAGGTTTAAAATTTAAAATTAGGTTTAAAAAGGAGGAAGAATGTAAGGGAGATATTAAGTTAAAGTTTGGGCATGGAGTTGTAGGGATACTGAATCCAAGAAAGGAATCACTGTAGGCCCTCTGTGGCAGCTGAAATGGTAAACGACCATACAATTGTTGTGGGTACAGTCAACTTGTACTAGCCCAATGGCTCTCATCACAAGTCACTGATTCCTGTCTCAAAATTGCAGTGAAAGAAAGTATTTTGCATCCTACTGCTTGCAGTCTGCCTGTAGACTTTACCTCAGAGGTGTTTGTGTGGGGCACCCAGTGCAAAAAAGGTGTTTTATATATGAGCCTTTTTCCTTCTTTTGCCTTCATATGCATGATCCTATATTGACTGTACGCAGTGTAGAAACACAAGAACTCATGTATCTTCTAGTTATTCCTGTAAAGCCTCATGCAGAAGTGTTTTTTTTTTTAAATTTAATCCCAGCAAAACAGTTCCAGAAGAGACACTGAGGAAAGCAAAACAGATGGGGTTCTCTGACAAGCAGATTGGGAAGTGCCTGAGGCTGACTGAAGTTCAGTGCCGTCAGCTGAGAAGAAGGAAGAATATAGTGCCCTGGGTGAAACAGGTATGTGAGAAACATCACTGAGTCTGCTGGGGGCTTCCAAGAGTGGGCAGGAGACCTCCATGTCTTTAGAAACCCCTGAATCTGTTAACATCCTCAGGAGTTTCGATGTTGACATGTGAGGAGAACACAGTTCACCCATGTAGATATTCCTTCTGCACTGCAGGCATCAGTGTAATGCCATGAACATTCCCAAAGAGAGACTCAGAATATTCCTGTTCATACTCTTTGTGGCTGAGGGAGAAACACAGCTGAGTGGCTTCAGGAAAAGGCTGAAAATGCTGGCCCACCATGATAGGACTATGAAGAGCATATCTCTTCTCTCTTGGTAGTAACTTCTTGCAGGCTAATACTTTATTTGAAGTGTGCTATTGTTATGGGTTCATTTGCTATTCATTGTGATAGCATGAGCCTAATGAGCTCATCTAGTATTCATGGCAGTGTCACTAGGTGCTTTGCTGTTGCATTTAAGGTATGTTGGTATTAAACTGCCACCAGCTGGTTTTCTCTCCATAAAAAGGGGAAAAAACCCCAACCCAAACTACTGAATATTTCTGAAAGAGTTCGTCTGTATCCTCAGGCCCAGTTCCAGATACCAAGTCTTCATCTGTTCCCCAGCTGTTGTTTTTCTTCTATGGCTCACCTGGCCACAGAAATGTGCCTGGTCTTGCGCTGTGTTCTTTCAGCTGCATATGGCACTGCAGTGCTGGATTGATTTGTGTGCCAAGGTACACTTAATAAGGTCATTCTACTTGTGCCTGCCTGTGTACCTTCCAAGCATATGTTTCTTCTTGAGCCATGAAGTACAAGTCGCAGTATTAGCAACAGTAATGAGCAGCATTCACTTACATGGCACTAATGACGTAAGGTCACATTCTCCATCATTCATAAGGATTTGGACAGCCAGTGGGGATTCCTGAAAGTGCTTGAGGTTTGGACAGATTTTTAAATGGTATAGCATGTAAAAATTCATGTCAGGACTGCTTTCATATTGTTCCCTGTTCAGTATTCTCCGTAGAAGTGTTCCAGATGTTCATTCAGGAAACTTCAGCAGTTGCTGGTGACCTAGATGGACTAGTTACCTTGTGTAACACGCCATGAGTAGTTGACACAAATAGTTTGTGAACAGCCTACTGGGCAAATTATTCTTCTGGGCTCTCTGGTGACTAATTACATAAGAAATCGTTGAAAACTACGTATAAAGGGTGGTTGAAAATCACTCTTGCTTTGTGTACCATTTAATTATCAAAGTGTGTGTTATGTTGTAACATAAACATGTAGTAATTGCGCTGCCACTCCGCAAGATTTGTGAGTGATGTTGTATGTGTTTGTATTCAGTGTGGGAGTAAGATGGGGTCAGGAGTAGAGTCTGAAGATTCCAGATGGCCTAGTTAAAGAGGACAGAGGACCTGGAGGAATCTGTAATTCGCCAAACAAACTAGAGAATGAGGGCCTTGGCAAGTAGGGGAAAATTCCTAGGCTGTGTAGGTGTTTCACCAAAGAGGTGCAGAGCTAAAACTGCAGCTTAGAAAGAGATGGTAGAATGTTGTATTGACTGAACTGTAGGGTTGGGGTTGGGGTCAGGCATATGCTATGTTGCCAGCACAGGACAGTTCAGATCACCTCCTTATGAGGAAAGACATGATGGGAAAATAATAGGAGTGAAACAGCAGTAGAAGGGGAATGAGGGAAAAGAACCCAGATATCTGCATGTAGGAGAGATCTTGCACTGGCCAAGTCACAATCCCCCCTTTTTCCCTGTACAGATTGACACCCTGGCAGCAGAATACCCAGCGGTGACAAATTACCTCTACGTCACGTACAACGGGCAGGTAGGCACCCTTGGAAACAACAGTGTCACTGCTGTCTGGTTTGATCTCTTCCCTATGCTGTGTTATTTCTGGAAATCTTGCAGATGCCTTGGTCTCTGTAGCAATTCTTTTGGATGGTGTTATATATAATCCCCTTACAGCAGGCCTGGAACTTTCTCTCACTCCAATCCTGATCCAGTGCATTTACTGTTAATGCCCCTGTGTTGTTAAGAGCCTGTCATATATCACCTGTACATGCACAGGTAGGTGCTGGGAATGCAGAACTCATATTTCCCTTTTCTCATCCTTACATTATTTTTATATGAAACTTCACGGGTCCTTAGGCTGCTTAAACAGCCAAATTAAAGCTGCTCTGTCTTCTTTGGTCTGGGTGCAGCACCACTAATTCCAGGAGAGCTGCATTTGATTTACACTGCAGTATGCAAGATCAGACTGGAGCCCTGAAGGACCAGATTGTTGGATTTGGGCTGAACACCAGAAATTGTTTATTCTGAAAAGCATGGAGTTAGGTGCTGTGGAGTACAGATCCTAATGACTTTTTTCTCTCCCTTCCCAGGAACATGATGTAAAATTTGATGACTGTGGAGTGATGGTGTTGGGCTGTGGACCATATCACATAGGTAAATCTTTCTTACAACTTCTCTGTTCTCCTTGCACCCTCAAGCCTTCTTCAGGTATTCTTGTGGTTCATTTGTTCCTCTTCTCATATGGTGAAAAACCCTCCAGAGCACAGTGCACAGGACATCAATTCCTAACGCAAGGTTTGCATTTTATACTTGCTTGGAGATTTCATTTCATGCCCTGGAAAAAAACAGGAGAATTTTATTACTTTTCACTTGGTCCTTAGTTGTGATTTCCACAAAGTTTTACAGAATTTTTTTAATCTTACTTTTTTCACATGTTAAGGTCCTGAGAACCTCATGCCTTGTATAAAAGTTTGTTGCTCCCACACCTATCTTATATGTTTACTGCCAGCTCATGATGATGTTGTCACTATGCATTTTACAGCTGTAAGTGTAGGTGACTCTGAAAATATTTTGATCTCTTCAGCTGCTTTTGTATAAGCAATTCTCTGTATGCTGTTTTTTCAACCCACTGAGATCATTATACAGAGTAAGAGTTTCCTCATGGCTGTGAGTATTGGGTAGAATTCTGTATAGGATGACTTTCACTTTTTCTTTTTGTGGATCTCTCCAAATAGCTTGCAATTATTGACAAGAAAAAAATTGCTTGTTATTCAGAAATGTTTCTGCTCTGCGTCTCACAAGAACTGGTGATGGGTTTTGAAAACTGGAATTGAAAACTGCATCCATTTGTTTTGCTTGGATGGAGAGGTCACGTGCTGCACTCCTGTTGCTGTTTGTAGGACATGTCTGTTTGAACTCTGTTTCCAGCATGGATGTTGAGATGGGTGAAATCAGGAGCAGCACTCCATGATTAGGCTTATTTTTTGTGAATATTTCTGCCGTTCAACAGACTATGTGGCTTGGTACAAAAAATGGAAAGGATGGCAGTATTATTTCATAAGTTGATTGAACGTATGTGAATACATTTTGCACTGTTCACCTAAAATTCCTCATTGCTTAGATTAGACGTGTAGGTCTGTTCTTGGTCTCATCTGCTCTGCAGCTTTGATTAGATCCATCATGACCATCTTTGGAAGAGGTTGCAACTAAATAAAGGCTGCTAGAAAGAAGCAAAACTTGTACATGTAGAAGATTTTTTTCCTAGGTGCAATAGCCAAGTTGATTTTCTTTTTCTGTTTTTTTATCATTTGAAGGCAAGGAAGCAATGTGCTTTTCCTCTATGCTTTCAGAATTGTAATCAGAATTCAGTAAGATCAACTTAGTTCCCTTCTAGGCCAGAAAAGGCTAAATGATTTGGATGGAAGTTAAACACATGACATTATTTCTTTTATTTCCTTTGTGAAAGCTAAGTTTTAGGTTAAAAAGAAACAAAACAACCTTTATGAATTTTATTTGAAAATAGTTTGTAATGTACTGCAGGAAAATGTTGAATATGTTCACACTTCTGCAAAGAAATAAAAATATTTGAGGGAAGTGAGGCCATTTCAAAAGCCATGCTATATTCTGTGTTTAGAAAGAAAATTATTCAAACCAAAGTGTGTTTTTTTGAAATTTTTTGTACGCTAGTATGCCATAAATATAGAAATGATATAAAAATAGAAACATGATGTGAATCAGTGCAGTTACACATTCTTGAATTTCAGTGCTTGCTTTGGCACACCTTTCCTACCCACAGGAAGCCTCAGCAGTCCTCACTCTTCACTTGCTGCCAGGAGGGCATCTCCTGTCCTGGGAGAGGGTTTGTTTGTGTGTCAGCCCTGAAAGCAGTATAAATATATTCCACCACTGGCATGGGCCAGTGCTTTGTAAGTTTTAAGGTGTGCACATGGACTCAGTGTGATTGAAACATTAATCTGAGCTCAAAACCTTGCATGTATTGATGTAGTAACTGTCTCCTGAGGAGCAGTGTCTAGTTATGTTACAACATTCATTACTAGTTATACTATTCCTTTTCTGTTTCCCCTTTTCCCATGTTTGGATATGATCATTACTGGGTGTGCCTGGAATACACTTGCAGCTGTTCAGCTGTTTTCCCAGGTTGTGTCTGGAGCAGTCACATGAGGTCTCCAGATGACCATTGTGTTCCAAAGTTGAGGTTTCTTAGGCATATAAAAATACCTGAGTAATGGAAGTGGAATACAAAAACTGAATGAGCATCTGGTGTCCCTTCTGGGGAACATCCAGTTTCAGATTTGATTTTCCTCTCTTTTCTGTAGGGTTTTAACTGAAGCTTAGGCATGTTTTGAGGTTCTTGTTTGACGGAAGTGGGGAAACAACTTATGTGCCTGTCAGGGAGTGACCTGTGCCAGCCATTTGTTTGTGACTAGGTAGTGGGGTCAGCAATTAAGCATAGACTGGATTTCTAACTTATCTTGTCACACAATTGTATGTAAAAATAATACCAGTGGTTAACGATCATGTAATGACTGTGAATGCAGCATGATGAGGCCAAGGTTTCCTTGTAGACTGTAAGCATAACCATTTAATGATGTTTTTTAATATGCATCATTCTTTGTTTATGGTACCTGTCTTAGATGTTTGAGCATCAAAATGTGTGGGGTAGTAGCTGTTTGCACAGGTTTTGATTCCAGTGTTCCTGGAGCCTGCAGCATTGCCCAAGTCCCAAGAGCTGCAGGTTGCTCAAGGCCAGGCACTAACTCCTGGTGCTCACCCAAGCCTGCTCTGTGTCTCTGTCCATTCGAGGTGGCCACTGTGCTTACTCAGGGTTTGGGCCAGTAGGACGTGCTTGCACCAGTGTTGCCATAGTCACTGTGGCCTTAAACCAAAATGAAAGGATCTCGGAGCGGCTCTGGAAGTGTTCTACTGATCCGCCTTATCTGGAGTCAGTGTACCAAAATGGCAAACCCATTGATCTGTGATTCTTCTGTTGTTGGTTTAGCTCTTCTGGAAGGTAAAAACCACTTCAGTCTTCTGTTCTCCACACCACATCTGTGCAAATGCTTTGTGTTTCCTGGAGTAAACAGCATTGTCTTATAATAACAGGAACTCAGTTTAGTTTACTCCGCTCTTTAGTTTATCCCAGTGCATATTGGTTGGGAGGCAGTGGTGGTTGGATGAGCAGCAAGAGCACGTGGAAGTGTTTATGAGCACAGGATGACAGACATACTATAGAGGTCTGTCACTGCTGAGCAGCTGAGCCAACTTACCTGCAGTGCTTGGAGGTTCACCTTTCATGGATGATTAATTTCCATGGGAGGACAATTAGATTTCTGGCTCTGAGCTGACAGGAGGCAATGCTGGTTGTTTGTTGTTTTTTCCTTTTTTAAACTTGAGTGCTGAGAATGTCTATTTATGTTTTCTTCTCTGCATCCTTCCTTTCCTTGCCCGCTTTTCTGTCTCTTGGCAGGCAGCAGCGTGGAGTTTGATTGGTGTGCTGTCTCCAGTATCCGCACTCTGCGTCAGCTTGGCAACAAGACCGTGGTCGTGAATTGCAACCCAGAGACGGTGAGCACAGATTTTGATGAGTGTGACAGACTGTACTTTGAGGAGCTGTCACTGGAAAGGATCCTGGACATCTACCAATATGAGGTAAAGAAAAGCAGAAGCACTATAAAAAGCCATGAGGCAAACCAAACTTTTCAAAATTCTTGTCACTAGCTTGCATAGCAGCTGGGGGTGAGGGGAGAGAGCTTGCTCGCGAAATCTGTTTGCTTTGGATCCCGATGTTGCATTTTACACATCGCTGATGCTCCTAGCAAGCTGCTCAATAAAGAATGCCAAGTAAATATTAAATTATTTTGCAAGATGCCATATTGTGCAATATTTACAAGCAGGCTTAATTTGCTGCACAGACATTTATCGCACAAATTGTTCTGCCCTTGCGTTGCTGCGCTTTAGCAGTTAAGCACACCCTTGATTTGAAGCACAAGTTCTGCACCTGGAGCAGTAGAAGGAACTCTGTGCATCACACCAACATGTGCTCAAGAACCTGCAGGCTTGGCCTTGTAGTACAGTTGGCAAGTGGATGTGGTCTAGCACACAGGCAGGCAGATCAGGGAGGGGCATTGGGATCGCCTTCAAACCAGAACATGTTCCAGCTCCTGCTCCCGACATTGCACTGGGCACTTAGCAATTTTCAAGTGTTCAGAAGTGCTGATCTAAGAGATGGAGAAGAATCCCAGATATATTTGGTAATGGGGGGATATATAATGTAAACAGTTGGCCCCAATATGGAATATGTTGATTTCTGGTGGGTGACACACTCATCTTGGATCTGTGGCTGAGGCTTTTAAAGGTGCTTTCAGGAACTTCATCTACCCTGAAATTCAGCACGAGTTGGCCGTGTAACTTGCTGAAGCAACTTTGCAGAACCCAGGTCATGTTAAATTTGTGATTTTTTTTGGCTCCTTTTCCTGCTATATGAGGATCTGAGCTCATCTCCTTTGTGAATGGGTGCAAATTTCTAAAAGAGTTTTATAATCTGGCCATGTTTTGATCATTCCCAAATTTGGAACCAGGCAAGAGTACATCAGAACTTAAGTTCCAGACTCTAGGCTCTGTTCTTCAGCCATTTGCAAAATACTGTCTATGACCATTTTTAGATTGCATGTTCATACTTTCCTGTTTCTACAGGTTGTTTTACCTCTTCTTTAAATTTTTGTGAAAACAGAGACTGCTATTGGAAAACACAGATTTACATCAGGCCAAAAGACTCTGGTGGCTCTCTGGACTCTTAAAGGCTGATTTTTGAATGTTTTAGGATTATCCATGAAGCTCAGCTCCAAAAGCACTGAACCCTTGTTTACTTAACAGAACTGAACTTCCGAGCAGGGGCGTGGAGGAAACTGGTGTGACAGTTTGTCAGACAAATAACACTGATGAAATACAACACCTAATTACTGCAGGATCAAAGAGAAGGTAGAGGGAGGTGATGAGGGAGCTCATTTCAACATGGAGTGCTAGTAATTAGCAGGTTGGATAAGAAAAATATGTGAAAAGAATACTGAATACATATGGAAACTTGCATTATCCTGCTTGTCAGAGCAAGGCTTGGCCAGTTGGATGGGAGGCAATGCAGATCTCCAGCTCTAATAGCAGCTTCCTGTGATATCCAGAGCTATGGAGGAAAGACACTGTCGATAATTCCCCCAGTTCAGACAGCCATGCTCATCAGCTGGACTGTGCTTATGATTTCTGGGCATGTTTTTAGCCTGCCCTGCTTGTGAATTAACCAAAAAGTGGTTGTGGGAGGAGAGAGGGTTAGGAGAAGGCAGCAAGAGCTGAAGTGGTGGGAATAAAAAGGGGATAAGAGAGATGCTGAGAGTTTGCAGAGTATTCTGCTATTCTGATGTGGGTGTGAAAACGACTGACTTGATGTTTGTGCTGGAGGTGTTAAAGCCATCAGAGTCTGAGCCTAAACATCCAAAATCAGTGTTGTACTGTCTAATAATTCCCAAGATGAACGAACTCTTCCAAGACAGTAAATACAGATAGTAAAACCACTTTTCTTCATCAGCAAGATAAGGCAATGGTATTACTATAGTAGGGAAAGTAGGGAAACTGAGGAGTAGAGAGACCTGCACAGTCATGTAGAAGACCTGGGGACAGAGCCCAGAACTCCAGCACACTGTAGTCTAAGATATATTATTTGTTGTATGTCATTTCTTTGGAAAAAATAGTGAGCCAAATGCTAATATCCTGTTCACAGAATACGTCCTCAGGCAAATGCAGTTGGAATTCACCCCCTAAGGAAAAAATCAAATTAAAAATGAATCTGATTCTGAGATCACTCACCAATCCTATAGATAGCCATCTCTCCCAGCTTCACAAACAAAGCATGAATAGTGTCATGATTTCAGACTGTTCCTTTAACCTCTCCTGCTCATTGGCCTCCTGTGGTGCAAATAACTGGGAAGTCATGGATCATTGGCAAACTGTATGTAAAACCATCAGCAAACAATGGACACAACCCTGTGCCCTCAGTAGAGATGATATTTCAGCTCCCTGAACATTGTTAGGATTAGCAGCAAAGCTTGGGCAGCTGTGAAGCTCAAGTAAATAGCTGCACTGAGTTCTCCTTGTTTTTCTGGTTACATAAATTAGGCTGCATCAAGGAGCGAGTTTACCAATGGGACTGAGGCAGCTGCAACCTGCCCAGCCAGAGATGCTCACAGCTTCACACAGCTCTCTCCCAGGGATGTACTCAGCTGTCCCTCTTCTTTCTCTTCCTTGTGTCCTCTTTAACCTCCAGTTGACATTCACAGCTGCTGGTGACTCACCAGAGTCTGAGCTCTGCATAACAGAGATGTTCATTGGAGAAAAGTTTAATTTACTGTGAATGTGCAGAGTTAGGTGGTAATCTGTGAGGACAATAATTTTAAAAAAATAAAATTCCTTCCCTCGGATTTATTGGCTTTTTGTTTCCAGAGAAGATGTTCCCTTTTTATTTTAATATCTCTCTGCTTGAGGGCCTTTACTGATTCTTTTTTCTGTTTCAGAGATCATTCTGAAACAATTCATAAAACTAAAGGAGGCTCTTAGGTGCAATTTTAATGCTCTAATTTGTTTTCAAACTCAGGGGAAAAGAAAACCCAGCTCTATTACTAATGACATAACAGCAAGGTAGTAATAAAAAGAGTGATTTTTGTTATAAAGGGGAAAATAATTCTCTCTAGGCTTCTTTCACTGGATTATGTATTGCGTATCTTTTAAAGATATCTAATGGCAAGGATGTTAATAATTTTCTTTATAATTAAAATATGGCTGATGACAAAGTGATAATGCAGTGGTGTCCCCTTCTGCCTGGCCACATTTCTCAGTGGAGCAGTCCTGTTCCCTGGCAGAACCATGGTTGCTCTTTGGGTGGGAGCATGCTTTGGGAAACAACAGCAGAATTTTAAAGTAAGAAGTAAGCAGCAGCTAGGTCCAGTTTATGGCTCTTCTTGAGTAAAAATGAGTGCATGATTCTTTGTTATCTGCTTGAATAAGCCATCTCCTCTGTCTCCTTAGGGCTGGAGTGCCTAATTCTGTCCCTACTTTGATTTAGGCTGTATTTAGATTTTAGAGGCTCAGTAATTAGCACTGTTTTAAAGGAAGAAATAAGCAGCAGCTGAGGAGAAGCTGTTAGCTGGGACACTTCACATTTCACATATATCAAGGATAGATTAAGATGTTGGTTGGCCTTGGAAGCAAAGCTACTTTGACTTGTTACCCTCCTTCCAAGCTGCAAGGAGGGGTTTGCTTATTCACTCTCTGGTTCCTCACTGTGTGGGATGATAAGGGGCCCAGGGACTAGAGAGAATTACTCTGTTTTGGATGGGTCTGGAAGCAGAAAGACATAGATTTCTCTTCCAAGTTGGAGATGGTGAGGTCCAATGTCATGAGACAACCCCTTGTGGGCAAAAAACAGCCCCTGTCCTTTTTCACTGCCTGTCCTAAGCTCTTTCAGATGGTTGCTGTTGGCCAGCATCATCATAGCATCCCATAAGTGACTGCATGGTGAAAAGGAAAAAAAGTCATCTCATGCTGTGTATTAGCCTGCTGAGCAAATAATCTTTTAGACCTTGGGACTGTAAGTGCTGCTTAAATGCCAGACTGTTTTAGTGGATCTTTATTATGGTAGGAAATAACCCACATCAAAGTTGAGTGGGGATTGTACTAGCATTTTTCATCTATATTTGCACAGTCACTCACAGGCCATCCTGCTCTCAGTTTACGATTTTGCCACTCCAAATCCCTTTAAATCCCTGATGACGAAATTCCTCTTTCAGGAAGGCCAGTGGGGCTGACCTTCTTCAGGAAAAACACACTTGTTAATTAAAAGAACATTGTTCCTCTATCTTTTAGAGCCAAACTATGGATCACTTGATTTATGTTTCTCGTTTGTTAGAAGTGGATGAAACTGTAAAACCCATTTGGTTCAAAAGACTCCTTCACTGAAGCTGTTCTGTGGGCCAGATTCTCCTTTGGGTAAAGTTTCACCAGCTTTAATTTGAAAGTAAAGTGCCCTTTGTTGCGGGCAGTCTAAGGCCTTTTTTTCCTATTGAAAATTTTCACACTGACCAGATTGTACTTGAAAGCATTAGGGGTTCTATGTGGAAAGACAAAAAAGCCCATATTTGCACCTGTAAAAGGATGTGTGTTAGCAAGCAAGCTCACATGTCTCTTGTTACGGCTTATCATGGCCCAGTCACAGCCATGAAATGCTCCATTGTGGCTGGAGGATGCTGTGCCACCTGTTCTGCCCCATCTGCCTCTGGAATTGGAGTGCTTACAAATAACCTGTGTGGAAATGTGCACGTGTGACTGTTTACTGAAATACTTGCTACTGTCCAGGGCACTGTGAGAAATGAGGAACTAGTCAGGAATAAGGAGCATTGACTAAAATGAAGGGCTGAGAGTATCCAGAGCATTGCAGGCTGTGTGATGGGTTGGGCTCTGTTGACCTAGGCTCTGCGTAGCTTTGTTACATGCCTTAAAGATTGGCTTCACCACCTTACTGAGTAGCAGTGCTGGCAGAAAAAAACCCCATAAATTCCAGTTGTTTCCCATTGCCTCTCTGCTGAAGATTACTGCCTTGAATCTCTAGAATAAAAAAGATTTTGCATAAACGTCTGCTCCTATGGAAGTATCTGACCATGAGCATGGGAGAGGCTGTTTTCTCCCAGGAAAGAAGACCTCAGCATCTTGTTTGTTCATGCTGCTGGGTCCAAAGGCCACAGTGAGGAAGGGGGGTAGGCTCAGCTGTACTGAGAGTCCCCATGTCCACATGTGCAGGAGCACCTGACCCCCCAGAGCAGAGTGCTGAGGTTTGTTGTGAGGCAATGCATGTTCCTAGCACAGTGCCCTTCCTCTGCAGAGCAAGGCAACGTGTGCCAGCTCAGTGCTGATCCTCACTGTGACAGCACAAGCACCTAAACGTGACATGCAAACGAGGTGACAGTCTGTGCTTCAAGCAGGACTTACAGAATCATGGGTTGATGTGAGTGCTGCAGACTTCTCTGGTTTCCTGGGGAATTTGACCTCCAGTGATTGCTGGGTTTTGAGTGATAACAGGGAGGATATTGCTGTTTTAAGGAGGCTACACGCTCCAGATCACGCTTTGCAGCTTGGGTACCTATGGATCAGCATAATTAAGATACAATCATAGAATGGCTTGAGTTGGCAGATACCTTAAAGCTCACTCAGTTCCACCCCCTGCCGTGGGCACAGACACCTTCCACTATCCCAGGTTGCTCCAAGCTCCATCCAACCTGGCCTTGGACACTTCCAGGGATCCAGGGGCAGCCACAGCTTCTCTGGGCAACCTGTGCCAGGGCTTCACCACCCTCTGAGTAAAAAATTTCTTCCTGACATCTAATCTAAATCTTTCCTTTTCTGGTTTAAAACTGTTCATCCTTGTCCTATCGCTGTCTGTCCATGTAAGAAATCACACTCCCCTTTTTTTATAAATTCTCTTTAGGCTTTGGAAGACTAAGTAAGGTCTTCCTGTAGCTTCTCCTCTCCAGGCTGAGCAACCCCATCTCTCTCAGCCTGTCTTGATCAGAGAGCTGGAGCACCTCTCCTATGATCTTTGTGGCCCTATGATCTGTGTTTGTGCACAGCAACCTGAAACAGGATACAATCTAAACATTGGATTCTTTTTGTGACAGCTCTTGTTGTTAAGATAACTTGGACATGACTGTGCTCCTTTGTGTCTTCCTACAGGGATGCAGTGGCTGCATTATTTCTGTAGGTGGGCAGATTCCCAATAACTTGGCAGTACCACTGCACCAGAGTGGAGTGAAGATCCTTGGCACAAATCCTTTGCGGATTGACCAAGCAGAAGATCGCTCTGTGTTCTCAGCTGTTCTGGATGAGCTGCACGTGGCCCAGGCTCCCTGGAAGGCAGTCAGCACGCTGGTAAGTTGGGATGTGCATTTGGAAAATGCTGAAGCAGGTGGGGGTCGGGATGTGCATCTGCTCAGGAGGGACTGACTCACTGATACATTTCAAGATTCCAAAGGCATTTGACAGTTTTTTGCTCCCCATGTTGAAGAATTTTTTGATCCCTGTTAAGTGATGCTACTGCTGCACTGGGAGTGAGTAGAAACTGGAAAGGAGGTGTCTTTAAACCACCTTACACAACCTGGGGTATATACCCAGCAGAAGTTAGCACCACTGGCAGGCAAGTCTAGATATCCTGCTGGCCTTGAGATCTGTTCTAGCAGGTGGAGATTGCAAAGGAATAGAGATGTGTTGGCACTGCTCTTTTTTCCCAGTGAAGCTCTATGGACAGGGGAGGTCTGAAGGTGACAGCTCTGGAACCAGGTAGTTGTGTGTTATGTTCAGTCCAGGCCACAGTCCCCAACTTCTTTCCCTTCATCTTAATTGCTAGTGAAGTGCAAATGGAGTTAGAATTGGAATTTTGGAATGACTTTATAATATATTCTTGTTCACAGCATGTTTTCCCTCCCTTTCTCTAGAGAGATGCAGTTGAATTTGCAAGGTCTGTGAGTTATCCATGTTTGCTGAGGCCCTCCTATGTTCTGAGGTAAGGGTCAGCTGTCAGAGCTCAGCGAGGTGGGGTTTGAACTCCAAAAACCTCTCTGAGACAAGGGAGAACAATTTCAGGGGATGTGTGGAAAACTCTTTGCTAGGTGTACATGGCATAAAGCTGCCTGTGAGACAACTGCTCAGACCAATTCATAAAGCCAATGCATCCCTGAAGTCCACCAGGCACAGATCAAAGGTAGAATATAATCATAAGAATGTCTATTCAGCTGTATTACCTTTTGCGTATCTCAAGGCCAAAACCATGAACCATCTGGGATAATCTTTAAGGTTCCTGAGATTGTGACCTGTACAATAAAGTCAGAAGATTGTTTGCCACCAGGAAAAACAGAAGGGAACTGCTGAGGCCGTTTATTGAGATAGGCATCTGTTTTCAGAAAACGACAGTGCATCTTTTGAATTCGGCTTCTTATTTGCCAAGCTTCTCTGCTTAAAGGCATGTTTTATGTCCCTACACTGTGGCAGCTGCTTCTCATTAAACAGACATTGTACAGAGTCCCTCATTTCCAATAGCCAGACTTTTTGAGGAGGTTACACCACCATGTGCACGCAGCAAACTCACAAGTTCTGAATGATTGCTCTCTGTGAGAAGTTTCTTCATAGCTGGGTGACTCAGCACAGAGAGGCAGTATGCTGGGCACAGTTTACAAGTGCAAATAAATTGGAGCCAGGATCCTTTTCATATGAAAGGCACACATATCAAAATGAAGAAGCACAACATCAATTTTCAGGGCTGGGGGGCAAGCACACTTTTTATTTTAAAAGAAGAAAAGGATAAGGGTTTCTTCAACCCTGAAGGAAATATTCTTTAGAAGAGACTCCTGAATGTGACTTTCCTATCTTGTCTCTAGAGCTTGCGGTGGGGCTGCAAGCAAAGTTAGAAAACAGCCCTTGGGTCAAGAGTGAAGTATAGTTAAAGTATAAGGTAAAAACTGCTCCAGATATAATTCTTCAGACTTTTAAGGAACACTTCTTTTAGCCTGTTGTTTCCATCTGTATTAAAACCATTATAGGCCCTTTTCATGTTGAGTATTTAGCTAACGTGTGTTAGTGCAGTGCAGGGGGTGACTTCAGGGAGAAATATGAAACTGGAGGATGCAAAGCTTGAGGAACCAGAGTGTGAAAAGCCCTAGGACAGCACTCTGCCTGGTCTCTGTCTGCAGAACAGCAGCAGGTCCACAGCTAGACTTCTTTATCCTTTGAGCAGATCTGATGTTCAATATTTGCCAGTTTCTTTGGAAAACTAAATGCGTTTCCCCACCAGTTATGTCCTGTGTGCACCAGCCCACATCCTCAGTGGTGCTACTGACACTAGTCCATGGATTTATTGAACTCTATTGATATACATCAGCTGAAGAGGTAAATATAATCACCTAGGTACCTGTGTCTACTTATCTTAGGATAAAGTGTCGGATTTTTGGGATAGATCCTTCTTCCACTTTTCCCCTCAGCCTCTGTGGCTTGCCCAACAAAGCAAAGGGGAAGCTGCGTATCAGTGGTAGAAATGGGTACTGTAACATCTTTTTTACAAGATTCTTGTCTTTAAAAGGGACCTGAATCATTTACTCTAGACCCATGTTCTCCCAGATCTCCCTCTCTGACATTCCTGACAGTTACAATTAAAGCAGCCTTCATGTATCTGCTGTACTGTGCCTGCTCCCTTAAGGAATGAGATGTTAGGGGAGGACCACAGTGCAATGGGCAGCAAAGAACAGATTGTTTGCATCTGGATTGGCACTGTCACAGCCATTGCCGGTGACCTGTGCATGCCTCACTTCATCTGTCCCTGAGGAGCAGCTGGGCTAAAGTGAGCCGAGTGTGTGTTTGTCCTGAGCTCCCAGCCAACCTGCCCCAGGGGAAAAGTCTGGGCCTTACGGGGGCTGGCTGCCTGAGGAGCCATCTCCCCCAGCTTAGGGGGACCTTCAAGGGCTCGGCTCAGGAAGGGGATATGGCAGCAGTGCTAAGGCTGCAAAAACACAGTTATTTCTTTGTTCATTCACTATGGTTCTGGGGGTCTCCTCTCTTCTCTGGGAAGAGTAATGGAGGGTCATTGGGTACCACCTCTGCCTCTCTGAGTCAGGAGCAGAGCAAGTGGCTGGAGTCAGGAGCCTGCTTGGCTGTCATACAGACGTAGTTGGTAACCTTGTGAACTCTGTGCCCTGGTGCCTAACACTGATCTCTCCCTAGAATTCACAAGGGAAGCTCACCTGGGTTCTTTTCTTTCCTGTTCTCACAGTGGGTCTGCAATGAATGTAGTATTCACTGAAGAGGAAATGAAGAAGTTCTTAGCAGAAGCCACCAGAGTCTCTCAGGTACCTCTTTGTGCTGCCACCTCTTTTTGTGTTTGCCTAATTTATTTCATCTCTACTGTGTTTTCTATCTCTTTGTTTCCTTGTTGTGTCTTCCTCACTCTTTCCCTTCCCTGTCTGGGGAGAAGCCGCTGAGTTTGACTCCTCAGTTTGTTGCCTAACAGGCTCCCTAGGCAGGAGCCTGTGCAAGCATCCTTTCTGACCCCATTGGGATGCTGCATGGAGTGGGAGCAGCTATTGCACCTGGGCATCCATTCCTGACCAGTAAATTATGTAAACAGATGTAGGCTGCTGGGCTGGGACTCTTCCAGGCATGCTACTGGCAGGTTTATGCCAACCAGCATAGAACTGGTAGCATCTTTCACTCACTTTTTGAATTGTTTTGTTTTGCCTGGCTTCTTTCAAAAACTTAAAACTTCATCTTGGCATCTCTTCGGAGGGATATTTTCTCTTTTTTTTTTTCTTTTTTTTTTCTTTTTTCTTTCCTTTTTCTTTTTTGTTTCTTTCTCTTTATTTAATGGTCACCATTCTGAAAAGTGCTGTGGCACCATAAACACTGCTGTCACAGCAATCTTGGAGTTAAAAATAAGTAAATCAAAGAGGGACTCTCTGAAAACAAAACTGGCTATGGAAGTCAGACATACTGCGGCTTACTCGGGATTTCTCAGGTGGTTAAAGCTTGAACAAGAACAAAACCATGCAATTTTTAAGTGTCTGAGGCAAATGGTGCAAGTTTAGCTTTTCAGCAAGAAATGGTGTAATGAAAGGGAAATACCTTGCAAAGTAGTGATATCCTGAAGGACAGGTTAATGTGGAGGCAAGGAGATCACTTATTATCATCTTTGAATGATTTTTAAAGGGGCAGTGCCCCTGTTACTTCCATCAGAAGGATTTATTTAGCTAATTCTCAGAAGACTACAGGGTCAGCCTGTGGTGGTGCGCTAGGTTCGCAGCAGTGCTCAGCCTCCAAAAATGCCTAACATCCCTCTGTACTTCATCTGAAATACTCTTCTTCAGGTTTGTACTCACAGAAGCAGGGCAGGCAACTGCCTTAAGCCCCATTGAGTGGGACAGATCACTTTGTCATGCTGCTGGATGGCTTTGTGATGGCACTGGATGCCCTATAGGATGCTGTGGCCTAGAAAAGTGACCCCATGTCAGCTTAACTTGTCACAGCTTGACTGACTTGGACTGGGCAATTCTGTTCTTTGTTTCGGAGAGGTCTCATCCCTGGTACAGGAGGCCTTGCTGGGAGTTGCACTTTTAGAGTCTTGGCAATACATGACATCATTCTAGAGAAAAGAGTGTTCCCGTGGGACCCTGATGATATCTGTTCTGCTGCACACACAAGGCACTGCTTCTTGCTGCAAACATGACCAGTTGCACACCATGAGTTTTTGGGTGCTCAGGTTCTGATCTTGAAGAGACTTACACTAGATTTACATGCTATTTTTTCCCTTGTGTAGTCAATACTGCCAAGGAAGAACTTCTTCCTTCATCCAGTATTGTGTATTGACAAAAGCTATGGTATAGGTGAAGCCAAGCTAGCAAAAACCAAACCAGAACAAAAGTACTGTGTTCTGCTTCTAAATTAGGGACGATTTTTCAGTCTTGTCAAGGCTTTGTGGCCTGTGAGTGGTTCCACAGAAGCTACCAGTATTAGTTGTGAGCATCTTTGTGGGACACAGACTTCATTTTTCTGGTTCCATAGCCTTGCCTAGTTCTGCTCCATCCAGCAGAGCATCTGCAGGTAAAGGGCCTGACTAGTTCTTGTTCTGTTGTTTTAATGACTTTGCTGTTTCAGTGTTGTGTCATTATGGCATTTATGTTGTCAATAATGTTCAAAACTTCTAGTGCGGCTTGAGACAGATTGAAGTAAACAAGGTTGTGTGCACATATAAAACCTTCCGGTGAAAAACTGCAGCAAGACAGAAAGTAACAGGACACAAGCCACTAAATTTATGAAACAGTGTAGGCTTCAGCATTGTCCTTGCCTTTGAATTTACCCTTGCACTGATAAATGGAAGGAATTGTGTCTTGTAACTTTTGGAGTTGCTTGATATTTTTTCAAGAGGAGCCTTTAAAGCATGCACAAACTGTCATTTATTTCATTTTATTCTCTAATAAATAACAGGCAGTTAATAGCGGATGGGACAGGAAAAACGTTGAGACACAAAGCTGGCCAGGAAGAATGCAGATTAGACTTTTTTGGAGCAGGTGTCTGGAAGGAAACAGTGCTAGAGGAGAGTGGAAGTGTGTGCTAGCATCCCAAAGACAGGCAGGAAGAAGAGGAAATAAAACAATGTGTATCAGGGAAGATAGTGAGAGTCAAGGACAGATTGTTCCTGGCTAGCTATAATTAGTGGCAACCTCTCCCTGAGAGACTTAGGAAACCAGGCAGAGAAATTAGAAAGGAATGGATCAGTTGCCTAAAATATATGGCTCTAAAATAGCAAACAGCCACTCTGCAAAGTCATTGAGAATGCCAAGAATCAGCTCCTTTGTGAGGCACCATGTTCAGTGAGATGCCTGCAAGGCTCAGACCAAGGAAAAATTTAAAATCTTGGCATTAAGGACTGTCTTTGGGAGACAGGATTAGAGGTCATTGGATCCATGCATTTCTCTCTATCTTCTTTGTGCCATGAGCTCATGTAAAAGCCCTTGATGGTTTTGCCCCAAATTTCCCTGTCATGGTGTTGTTATAGAGACTTCAAACTTTTTTGCAGCAGTGGTTTTTGGGAAATTGTGCCAAGTTTTCCTCCATTCACTTTGTCCAGTTCACTTACCTGTGGAAATGAGGATATTAATAGATTGATCTTTGGGGCTTTTGCTTCCAAACGACCCTGGGTGGTCTACAAATACTGTCTTACAAAAACTTTCTAATTTTTTCCTGTCTTGATGACAGGATCACCCTGTGGTACTCACTAAATTTATTGAAGATGCCCGTGAGGTGGAAATGGATGCTGTAGCCAAGGCAGGAAGAGTAAGTACTTTGCTTTTCTTTAACATTCAACTTGTTTTTTCAGGATCTGAGATCTGCAAAAATGTGTAGTTTGAATGATTTACTATAAAGCCATGGATTCATGCTGAGGAGAGTAAAGAAACAAGAAGAATTAATCTTAGCCTCAAAACCATTGTGCTTGAAAAGTTCCACCTATTTATTGTATACATCTAACCTGTTATTTTTTAAGCATTGCTTATACATGTAAATAGATCCTTTAGAATATAATTTTTACCAGATTTGCAAGTCGCTGGCTTAAGAAATTACTTTCATCAGAATTATATCAGCATGGGTTATAGAATTTCCACAGTTATTTAATTTTGTTTTACAACTTCACCTTGCCCTTAATTATTTGCAAAGGCAAAAAAATCACAAACTTCTCAATTAACAGAAATACTCGGTTTTCAATCTTAATTTTTAACCAGCAGGCATGACCACTTTTTTGGTATTGAGGTTGTGTGCCTTGACAAAGTTCATTTAATTTAAATCTTTGCTTGTTTTTCTCCATGATAAAATACCACAAAAGAGTGGGGGTAAAATAATATACTGATGGTGTTAGTTCATGCTTGTTCCTGTTGGGAAATGACGACTTTTTTGTGTTCTGGCAAGCAGAACTTGGCTGGTTTAAAGCCTCCTTAGCTTTTACCTTCTGAGCCCACATGTGTTAGCGGAAGGAAGCCTTACGATCTCCAGGCTGTGGTAGGTTTTATAATGTTTATTATTTGCTTAACCATGGTAGAAAAGACACTGATGTGGTCTAATCATTCATATACCTGCTGTCTGCTTCAGGCATATTCTCCCCAAAATCTTGGGAAATTCACTTTTTGTTCTGCCCTCATCTGTATCCTTTTTTTGGATACAGCTCTGTGCTGGGTGTGAGGCAGCAGTTTGTGAGAGGGTGAGATGACCGAGTGCTCTCTCGTTGCTGTGTGCAGGTTATTTCCCATGCCATTTCAGAGCACGTGGAGGATGCAGGTGTTCACTCAGGAGATGCCACCCTCATGTTCCCCACACAGACCATCAGCCAGGGAGCCTTGGAGAAGGTACGTGTTGCCCTACCACTGGAAAGAGAAAAGGAAATGAGGGTTTGAACCTGCTTTTCCTCCATCACCAGTGGAGAAATCAAATCGCCAATGATTTTTTTTAAGGCCAGTATGGTATGTGCAAGTGAAGGATTTCAGGGCAGCCCTGTGATTGGCTTGATCATCTGAACTGTATCCCAGTAATTTAAGCAGTAGATGTGCACACTTTTAGACCCATTGGACCTTTTTTTGTTTCCTTGGTTTAGAACCAGCTTCCATAGCCGTAGAGGATTGTCTAATTCATATATATGCTATGGTTCACTTTCCACTTTCTTTTCTCCCACAATCCTTAAATGATTATGTCAGATGTATGACTTTCTAGCTGCCTGCTTTTCCAAAAATAATATCAAAATGAATGACCCTCACCTCATTATGAATTTTTCCCTTTTCAAGAATAAGCTAGTGATACAGAGTTAGTTGTCAGGATGCATTTTTTAAATGAAATGTGCCATCCCCTGTGATGTCATCCTGTTAAGAATTTCCTTGGAAGCCAGCAAAAGCTATAATGCAATGATCTGTGCTCCAGCTCTGTTTCCAAGAATGTCCGAGGCCTTGTTTCTGAAAATAGCAGAGCTATTTAAACCCTTGTACTGACACACCTGGGAAGTAAGGCTTTCCTCCCAGTTTGTTCCAGAGTGTATCTGCTCAGACACCTCCCACTGTGATGGGACAGGCATGCTGGTGAAAGACTTTTAAAACACTTACAAAATGGAATAGGTGTTCTCAAATAACGAAACATTATTCATTATGTCACCAAGAAAGGTGCAAACACTCCAGTGTGCAGTGTAGGAATTGCTACAGGGCAAGGCTTTGATTCTATCTCTTTCTCCTTTTGCCCTCTGCTTTCTCACACACACAAAGCTGATTTTTAATTCTGCCCTCAAATGGCACTTCAGGCTCTAGGTTACCAGGGAAATGAAACATGTTTGCTTCTGAAATAGTGCTATTGCCAAAATGGGGGTATAGAGAAAAAAGAGTGGAGAAAGATGACGTTTAAAGGAATCCACAAGTGTGGTGATTTATTGTCGTGATGCTGTCTATTTTGTGGGACCTAATTAGTTACTCTATATACACACATTTACCCTTTATTTATTTGTTTTTTATAGGTAAAAGCTGCTACAAAAAAGATTGCAAATGCTTTTGCCATCTCTGGTCCATTCAACATCCAGTTCTTGGTGCAAGGCAACAACGTGCTGGTAAGAGCTGTGTGAGTGTGGCAGGGCCCATGCTGTGCTGAGCTGTGTGGGTCCTGCATGGCTTTGGCCACTGTGGCAGTGGCAGCCAGGGCAAGTGACCTGCCTTGCCAGAGGGTGTGGGCTCACTGGGCCCCCCCTCATCACACAGCTCTCCTGCCCTGGGTGGGAGAGAGCATCGGAGGGTGAAGAGAGCCTGCTTGCTTTGTCTGTCAGCTTGGTTTTACTGTGGGCTGCTGTCCTTCCCAAAATTATCAGTTCGGAATAGGATGGACAGCACTGGGACCTGCACCTCATCCTATGGACTGGATATCATGGCTTTTAGATCTCCAATATCCTCTCTCATCTTTAGCTATTTTGGTGTTAAATTAAGCCTTCAAAGGGATTCAAAGGGATTGAAAAGAAAACAAGACAATGTAAGTGTTTAAACCCTTAATATAAGCCATTAAGATGGTTATCTTAATAGTCCTAGTAGCTATTAGTAACAGAAGTACAGCAGATGTCTGACCCTTTCTGGGTAACAGTTGGCTTTCTTTTGCTAATGGAAGGGGGTCAGAGGAAGAGGTGAGCAGCGTATGACTGAGGAAACAGTGAATGGGAAGAAAACCTGACAGGGAACAGAAGAGATGCATTATTGGTGAAAATTCCTCTTTGGGCTATGAGTTGAGTAAAATGTACTTACTCTTCCTCACCTTTTTTCTGTTTCACACATGGTCATTCAGAAAATCTACAGAGGAAGAGAATAGAGTTTTTCTTTCCTTGCTTTTCCACAGCTGTGCTTGTCTTTCTCTGTACAGCTCCCCCTTTTCAGTTCTACCTTAACTTACCTATTCTTTCCCCCTTTCATTCCCCTTCATTGTCACTTACAGCAATTCCTCTTCTGCTCTTGAGCTCGGAGGTGGCTTCTCAGCAGGTTGCAGAACTTCTTTGTTGCTTTCTTGCCTGGCGGAATGACTTCCACACGTGGGTGAGGGAAGTCAGTAAGGATAGTCCAGTCATTCAGGGAGTGCCATTACCGTGGAAAAAGAACAGGTTGGGCTTCTAGAGGTTGTACCTAATGCCTGTGTGTAGGGTTGCTGTCGGGATGGAGACGAGAGATCTCTGGAGTTTGGTCTTAGAGCATGAGGTTTATTGTGAAAGGGCGTGGGTGCAGGGGACCTGCTGGGAGCTGCCAGACACAGCTCAGAGCAGGGCAGAGAGGGGAGAGAGAGAGAGAAGAGAAGTACCGAATAGAATATAGAATAGAATAGAATAGAAAGTACCGTGGTTGCTGTTTAAATCATCTTCTGTGCTGAATATTCTAATTTTCACTAACCAATCTAGAACAAGCTACAAATCCTACAACATTTACATACAGCCTATGAGAGTCATTGCATTACCATACGGTGCTATATTTTAAACTCTAAAAACTGCTTTTTGGACCCTCTGCCAAGTTGGTAGGGTCTGCTCTGACCCTTGGACCTGTCTGCAGGCACAGGGGATTGTTTAATAAAAAGGGGATTACCTTCAATGGCCATACCATTGTTTTCCAGTTGTTCAGTGCCTGGGGTTTGGGATCTCAAAGCTTGTCTTCATTTCAATCTCGCTTATAGTTTCCATATTCTCAGCATCTTTTTCCAGGTAATAATATTTATAAGCCTTTCCTATTTCATCCTCCCCAACACCTGTGCCTATGTTTCCATGCCTCTTGCACATTAACTTAGGATGTAGTACAGCCTGTTTTCTCACTGAACTCTGGCTTCCCCTCAGTTCTGATATTCAGACAACGGAGATGGATCTCAGCTGAAGAACATCAGGCTGCTTGTATGTGAGGCTGGCCATTCCCCATCCCTCATCCCTGTTTTCATAATGATCCCAAGTTTTGTGTCTCTTACTTGACAGTCTGAAGATCATCTCTGCCAAGAGGAATCAGGGCTGATTTCAAAAGAGTATGAATCAATCTATATCTTTCCTGCACAGTGCCTGACCCTGGCATTTCTCTTTTTTAATCCCACCAGGTGATCGAGTGCAACCTGCGGGCTTCACGCTCCTTTCCCTTTGTATCCAAGACTCTGGGTGTGGACTTCATTGATGTGGCCACTAAAGTGATGATTGGGAAAGAGGTTAATGAGTCGTCCCTCCCCACAATGGAACATCCCATTATTCCATCCAGATATGTTGGGATTAAGGTACAGTTTCCAAAAGAACAACAAAAACCACACCACAGAGCCAGCACATAGCACATTAATATACAATTAGTACTTTAATGCCCAGAGAGAACAATTTACTCTTTGGCCAAAGACCAAATCGACCTTTTGTGGTTTCTGTCTATTTGGAAACTTTAGAGAAAAATCAGAGGAAAATTATCCAGTGAAACCAAACCTTCCTTTATTTTTAGCTTCTAACCTACTCTGAATCCTGTTGATGAACTGCATAATAAATTTACACTTGCAGAGTTGAACAATTAAGTTCAGACTATTTCATGATACTGTCCAATACACGTATGGACATGCACAAGTTTGTGTTGTGAGTGCTCCCCAGCTTTTATCTGCAGGATCTGGGACATGGGCTGTTGAATGCATATAATCCCCTTTATATACACCACCAGTTAAAATAAGGGTGAAAGTCTTGGATTCTTTGATTTCAGTAAGGCCAAGGTTTTACTTTTCATAATTACTAAGCTTGTATAGGACCCAAGATAATAAAGTGTTCTGTAGATATTTTTGAATGCTTACTGGAAGAAAAAAAAATTAATTGAAGCTCCTAATCATAAAAATCTAGAACAGTAGTGCAGAAAATCCAAGGGATAATGAGAAACTTTGAAGCTTTAATAGCTTCCATATCAAGTGGAAACTGAGGAAGCAGAAAACACCTAACATCTTTCTACTAATAAACTGTTCAGACCTATTAAAATGGAAGCCAAATCTGTGGATCAAGCCAGTCAGTCTAGATGTAGCTTTACATTTTATTTTGATGCCACACATAGTCATTATCTGAAATTCAAACTTGTGACTTTTTTTTATTTTTGTGAGTCTAATTTATTTTTATAAATTTCTACTATTTAGACCTGGGGCTTCTGCACTGTTGTTAGCTGAACTGTCAAGAATTTTGTCTCTCCTGGGAATGCTGGCTACAAAGCAGAAAACCCAGCTATATTCTTGAAAACTTCCCTACAAAGCTTTTTATACTGCTTGTGTTCTGTGTGGATTTGTCAAATATAAAAACCTGGTAACACCTTTGGAAACGCTAAACTTTGAAAAATATTCCAGTTTAGCCTGTTTGTTGTTATCCATGCATCATATTTTCTGGCCTCGTACGATTTATTGCTAGTAGTGTTTGCATGGAGACAGGATCTTGTTTCTTCAGCAATTCTAAAAAGAGAATATGAGGCTCTTTTCTTCTTTCTCAACATAGCTGCTCCTTTGTGGATTCGAGTACCACTCTTTAGGCTTTAGTGACTGAAATACTGTCTTGCCATGTTTGCTTCCAGACTGCTGCAAGTGTCATGGCCTGACCAAGGTTAAATCCTGGGTAGAGAATGACTGACTAGGTTTTAGATAGGGTTTAGTTGCAGTACCAGAGTCTGCTCCTGATGATGCCTTTTTGTGTTCCTGGCAGACAAAAATTAAGGAGCTGGTGGAAGGCTTTGCTGCTTGTTACCTTTCAAGGCAATGTACATTAAAATAATCCACCTTGACTGCCGTATCTCAGTTTGAGTTGGCCACTGTAAAAATTTTATCTTTATTTATAGTGGAAACAAAACTGATTTAAAAATCACAAAGACACATGACATTTTTGGAGAAACCTTTTGAATTTCTGCTGTCTCATTTTAGCTGGTCATTGTGAGGTGTCATGAAGCAGCAGCTGTCTTGTCTTCAGTGTTACCCTTGGAGATTTCCAGGGATAGAATCATGGCTTTGGATTTAAAAAGAGATTCTTTTTCAAGCAGAAATCTTGCTGCCTTTATGCAAATACCATTAGTGATTTAAGATGTGGAGAAGCCCTACAGAAAATTACTCAGTAGTCAGAAATTTGTTCCATGTTTTTTACATGTGGTCATTGGTTCCTTCACAGAGAGTTTCTTTTCCTCCCTCCCCTGCCTGTTTCTTATGTTAAGATCAAATTAGACAAGAGAACTCAGAGAGTGCTGTAATCTAAGTCCTCAGAAAATAATAATAATCATCATCGCCATCATCATCATCTGGGGCTTAATATTAACATACAAAATAGAAAAGAAATGCAAGTGTGTATTTTGGGATGGGGGGAGAGGGAAAATACAAAAATGATTTGCAAAGGTTCATCTTGTTTACACCAAAAAAGTGCATTCCTGTGGAATAATTTTATTTTGCAAATGAAAAATTTCATAGAGAGCAGCGTTATCAGAAAAACCAACTGGATTCAGATAGTATCTCTCCTTGTTCCATGAATTAGGTGCTTCACAGCCTTTTTGTTTAAAAATACATCCTTAAAATGATACGGATAGTGGGCTACCACTGATTGAAAATCTACCCCTGGAATGTGAGCTGGATGCAAGAGTTAGATGATTGACTTATTGGTTGAATACATTTATTTGTTCCAGTGCAATCTCCAGATGCTGAGGGAACTACTTTGCCAAGTACTCCTTTGCTTATGAGCTTTGACCACTGCTTTTTTTGGATAAATTCATGTCTCTTTCTGTCACTTCCAAACGTAGCTGGAATTTTTGTATTTTTTTTAAATGATGCATTGAATTTTTATTCTTTCTCCCTCCTTCCTCTTTCACCAGGCCCCAATGTTTTCCTGGTCCCGGCTGAGAGATGCTGACCCTGTTCTCCGATGTGAAATGTCCTCTACTGGGGAGGTATCTTTTAGATTTACCTTTATTTTTTAAGACCAAATTGACTTTAAACATCATGAATCTTTGAAAGTGATCTTATTACTGCCTGAATCATGATGGCATCTGTAGCTTCTTCAGGAAATTGAAAACATCCTTCCTAGCTGTAAACCCCACAATATCCTGGAATATCCAGTTTATTCAGCCACTGGATGTCCCTCTTTACCTGCATGTCAGCTCCCTGAGATGGACCTGGTTGGTGTGACAGCCTGAAATGAGTTTATCTGAGAGCTGTTGGGTTTTGGGAGGCTGTTTTATGAACCATGTGCTCTGGACAGAGAAGTGGTTACAGCTCCCAGCCCCCATGGACACGTGCTGGAGCAGCAACATCAAGTCTCCAGGACATGAGCAGATGGCCTTGGCACGTGCCAGTTGCTTAAAGGCAGCAAAAGTGTGGCATTTTCTTGCTGTCCCGAGGTGCAAAAGGAAAGAAAGAGACAATAAAATGTGGTGGCTGCAGGGGCTGTAGGCAGGATGAGTCTGGGCAGCACCCCCACCCTTTGTGCAGCCAGGCTGTGAGGCACTGCTGGAATGTCCCCTGGTGTGGTTATGCCACACTGTGGGGGCACAGGGCTGAGCATCTTCCTGCCCAGGCTCAGCACTCTCACCGTCATGGGCACAGGTTTCCTTCCACATTGCCTGAAATGACACTGACTCGTGTAGAACAAAAGGTTTCTTTATGAGTTATTGCTGAGCTATCAAGGGCTTCCGTAGATTCCAAGTGGTCTTTAAATTTCTGTGTTCTGTTACATCTAGAATGAGGTACAACAGCAAAAACTTATTCTGGGCCAGAATGAAGTGAAGTGATTAAATACTGAGGCAATTTGATTAGACTTAAATTCGCTGTACCTTCACTAGGCAGGTGGCAGAGCCTGGGCTGCTCCCCTGGATGTGAGCTTGGGTATGTGTGCAGGAGCTGTTTTCATTAGGAAATACTTACCATCTTACTATTAAAAAGTAGTCTACCCAGACACAAATTAAGAACAGCCCTAGGTCTCCTACATCTCTCCAGAATTACTTTATTTTACTCTTCATAATGTGTGGGAAATCAGTATTGTTTAAGATTTCCTTTCAGTGCAGTTAATGGGCAGAAAAAAGTCAAGTGACTTCTGTGACTTCCTGATTTTCAGAACAAAATTGAATACACAGACAACCTCCTTGCCAAAAAAAGAATAAAAATGTAACTAGGAACAAGAATTATTTTTCTGGGCTTTATACAGAGTTAGAGATTACCATGGTCATAAAGGAGGGATTATTAACTTTTATGAGTTGGAAAGATCCATATTCACAAATGCCATAAAGTGTGACAGTTATGAAAGTCTTTCTTGTAGTGAAGTAAGGATAATAACTTGCTTTGAGTAAAATGCTCCGTTATTCCACACAGACATTTTTCACACACATGGCTTGATCTGGGCTTGAATTTGTCTCATGTCTCTGGCAGAGATGTATTTTTCTGGAAGCCATGGGTCCCACAACAGGAGACGGCACAGTGCTGGGGGTCCCTTTGAGTATTGTGGCTGTAGACCATGCCATAATGATAAACCTCTCCAGGCAGGGTGGAGAGCCTACAAGGCAGGGTCTGTCTGTCACCCAAAAAAGTCCAGGATATACATAAAATATAGATCCACTGTGTCATGTTGTCATGGCTTTTTTTTTAATCCCTTCCCTTGTGGGATTTTTGTTTGTTAATTGTTTGTTTGGTTGGTTTTTTTAAAAACTTCAAAAGATCTGGCAAATCATCATTTGTTCTTCTTTCATGAAATACTGGTTTCTGCTCACCATGGTAACAGTGAGACCATGAATGTGAGGGCTCACTCTGGGATGGGAAGGACCATAAGAGGAAAATGGGAGAGCAATCCTCAATCAGCCCTTTTATTCCATCTGTATATGTTGGTAGATTCATTATTTCAAAGAGAAAAATCAGTGACAGTTTCTGCTTCTGACTGTTTTTCAACAAGTGTGGAGCTGACCAGGAAAAGTGCAGGTTGGTTGGCTGGGATTTTTTCTTTTTTAACTTTCACAAAAGCTCATACATTGCTCTTTTTGTCACCAGAATTCCAAATTTTGGTTAGGAATGCAGTTCAGCTCTTTCAGAAGATTGTTATCGTATGATAGTCTGTGAGGAACTGAGCTCTACATGCAGTTCTGAATGCTGGAGAACTGCTAAATGATTCTTACTGGTTTCTTCTTCAACTTTTCTTTATATAAAATAAATTATTATGAACTGGCCTGATTACTTTGTTCTTTTCTTAAATAAATAGTAAAATTTTACTTGAATTTTGTTCATCTGTGGACTTTTAATGGAAAAGCATCTTTATATCCTATGGTTTTCCTTCACAAGAAATGGCAGGAATACAGGAGAGCACAAGCACTGCCTTACCCTGGTTTGCAGGCACAGAGGAACGTGTCTGTGTGCACAGCCCTCACTGGTGTCTAAGCCTTCTATAATGTTAAATAATTTGCAGTGCAATCCCAAACATTGACGCAGAGGCTGTGTACAGCATCCCAATAACTCAGCAGAATCAATTGTTACTCCTCAGTGTGCTGTTTGAAACTAAAGCGTTGCTTATTCCTTCTATATTGCTTCATTAAAATTACGAGATTTGTCTGCAATGATTTTCTGATTTATTCCCTGCTCCCCATGCCTGCAGGCTCCATGCAAAAGCAGTCTGACTTCTTCACGCAGAAACAAAAGAGCCTATTTAAAAATGTCATTCCTGATTCTTTTTAAAGCAATGTTTTTGGGTTGTTTTTGGTTTTCCCCTCATGCTGCCTTCTTTGTGCCTTTCTGCAGGTTGCGTGCTTCGGGGAGGATGTGTACTCTGCCTTCCAGAAGGCTATGCTTGCCACAGGGTTTACATTTCCTAAGGAAGGGATTTTGATTGGAATACAGGTGAGTCCTAAAAATCAAAGCTGAGAAAGGATAGACACAGAGGAACTTGGTAGCTTTTGCCTTGTTTTCATTCATGTGGCTTTATGGCGTAAATGTGTTTCTCTGTTTCATCTTAAAGCGCAGTAAGACAGTGAGGAACAAACACCATGGAGAGATCTTAACTGGATTCAATAAGGCCAGCCTCGTTGGTTTTCCCTCTGTTTCCTGAGAGTTTCTACTGGGAACTGCAGAAGTTTGCTGGGGGAAAACCCCCAGGGATTGCTGCAAGTAGAGACTTGGGATTCCTGGGAGAGCAAAGGCCATGGATGGTCAGTTCAGAGAAATCCCGACCAGAATCCAGAGCTCACCCTGCGCTCTCTCCCAAATGAGAGCCCTGGCCGTGCTACTTTCCACTCAGATGAACTCCTTTCATCTGTGTGTTGCCTCTTGCCCTTTTCAAACCAGTTCCCCTCCAACCCTCCCAAGCAGCGAGGCAGTTTCCATGCTGCAGAGCTGGATCTGCCAGGCTTTCCCCATGGAGGCACACGTTTCATTCCAGCAGAGCTGTAGCACCACTGACAGTGCAGAAAAGCTGATTTTGTTGGGGTGTTGCAGTCGGGTACACATTATTGGTGTAATGCTGTTGGGCCGTGAGGTACGGCACTGTCACATCCCTCTCCTCACTGGAGTCACAATGGGAATTCGCAGTGGGGTGAGGGGGTAAAGGATGCCGGTTTTCACACTGCCCCCCACTTTCCTGCCATCAATCCTTTCCCTGTTTGATGGCTGTGCACAGCCAATATTGTTCCCTGCCCTGTGGCTCCTGTGAGCCAGGAGTAGCTCAGAAAGGAAGAGCCAATGCTACATTTGTGTATTGATGTTTCTGGTTTCGACCCTTTGCCAGAGCTGTCTCCTCTAAGGAGTTGCCTCTCGCACACAGACTCTGCAGGTCCCCTGACTCCATGCTAGACTAAGAACTTGGACTTTAGGGTTTCATCTCTTGCTGTCATCACTGAAAGTTGCTGTGTGTGAGAGAAGGTTTAAGTAATGTCTTTATGGGAATGTTCTCCAGTGCAGCGGCTTCTGCAAAGAGCCTTTATGTGAGCGAGTTCCTGGTGGATTTGCCTTAGGAACAGCCCTTCACAGGCCTGGATGAGTAAGGAGGCTGTGTGTTTCAGGATGAACAGGGAGCTAGGCAGAAAAGCAAAAACCGCCTTGGTTCTTTATCAAGGAATAGTTACTGACTGCATGAGGTGCTGAAATCAGAGACATTTGTAAACTTTAGGATGTATGGATGTTCCTCAAAAATCCATGTACTTCCAATACTGCTAGAACATTCTTGGGCCCCATAAAACCATCTGATTGCCTCCTGCCATTTTCACATTGTGCTTGCAATAAGTTTATGCACTACATTATTGCATAAAGCTGATAAAACAAAAGCCCAGAATAGATTAATTTTCCTGTCAGACAACTGGGGTGTGAAGAATGTCTTTTGCTGTTTGTGCCAGCAGAGGATGTGAAGGAAAAGTGGCCAGAAAGGAACACGACTTCAACTAACACCGATTACCGCTGAGTCTTTAAACGTCAACATATAGACACACATCTGGGGATGGAAGCACTTGGTCTAAGTTACCTCTAATAAGCAGAAAAATTGCTTGCTACCTAGATAAAGTTTAAAAGTTCAGTATGAAACTCTGGACAGGTGGTACTGTATGTCTGCTGCATATGATGCATATTTAAAATCAGCATTTAAAAAAGGAGAAAAGCAAAGCCAGGAGAAGAAAAAAGGAGAGAGACCAGTGTTTAAAATTTAAGAGTATTTTTCTGAGAGCAGCTAAAGGGGAACGGGCAGAAAAAAAGTAAATTTAGCTATAGAAAGCATTTATGTAAGTTCTGTGTCAGTAGCTGTTAAACTGAGCCAAGTTCTTTGTACAAAGATGTTAAGAAAAAAAAGAAGGGGAAAAGAAAAGATAAAACAAAGTCAAAAGCACAACTCCACAAAGTTTTTAAAAGTAACAAGATTCTGTCCTTTTTAATGAGTGGTTTACAGTTCATTTTCTTGCAAAAGAAACTTGAAAACAACAGATCAATTGCTTAAAGGTCTCTGCATCTCAACATATTCCTTCTATAATTAAACTCCAAGAAGCGTAAAGTTTACTCTGAGAACCGGGGATTGCTCCCTCACCGGTTTGGAGATTGTCGCCTACACACTTTTCACTGGTCGCTTTGAAACGGAGGGGAAATAAAGCCCTGTGAGAAGGGAAGTTTGAAATGCTAACCTTTGCCTGACATGTAGACTGAGAGGTCTTTTCTGAATATTAGGCTGGAGTAAAAGGGAGCCCCTCGCTGCAGAAAGAAGAGACACAAGGAATGAGGGATCAGGCTGTAAACACCGGCACTGCGCTCGTTTCAATCACAAACATGAGCCCACCTGCCTCAAACAGGCAGAGTTGTCAGGCTATCCTCAGAGGGGAAATACAGTCTCAGAAGGACAGATACCAGATGGCCTCTCTCGACCATCACGGAGTGTTTTCAGACCACAGGATGGTTTCTGCAAGCTGTTCTAGTGCTCTGGGGGCTGATCACTGTCAGAAGCAGGTACACAAGCCCCCTTGGTTGTCTCCGAGGAAGGTGCTGTGGTTCACCTGCATCACATGGTGAACTCAAAGCCCACCCCAGTTTTGGAGGCTTCATCGCTTCATGACTAGCACCTTGCCCTGCTTTTTAGACTGGATTTTTATCTTTTGCAGAGAGAGAAGCAAGAAACAAAAAGGTCTTGAATTCTCTCCAAAGTATCTAGGCTCATATTTCAGTGATTTGGTATGCTGCACGTTTATACCTTTGCTATTAATCATGTTGAGGTGAGAGGACGCTACCTTCTTGAAGGTAAAAGTCAAATGGATGTAGTTAACAGGAGCAGAGAGGGAGATCTTGGTTTCCTTGCAAATGTTCCTGGGGTGTTTTGCAAATCAAGAGTCCAACGGTTGTGCTGTGATGTGCAGTCCGAACTGAGCCCAGTATGGGCAGGCAATGAACCCACCTTGCTGGGGAGCTCCCACACTGGTGTGCAGCTCCAGTGGCAATGCTCGTGGTGCCACGCTGAGCTGTGGGTAACCAATCATCACCCCCAAGGTCAGGCAGCTCAGCGCTCCTTGGCATCCAGGGGACAGCACAAGGCAGGCTGGGCTGGGCAGGGACCGTGAGCCTGCTGGGCTGTCCTTCAGCTCTGAGCGCCCACTGACCCTGCACAGGGCGGGGATGCCCAGGGTCTGAGAGCTTTGATGCTCTCCCAGTGTAGATGAAGTACAACTTCCATGTTAGGCAAATGAATCTCTGCCAGTTTATGTGAGCTGATAACCTACCTCTTTCCACAATCTGGAGAAATCTGTGATGCTGAAACCCTGAGTCTGTCATTAAATAATTTCTATTTTATGCAAAAGGAGTTGAAAAGCTATTTTTTTTTTCTTTCCTGATTGGGCTATTCAGTGATATCTCTGGGATGGAGTGCATCTGTTTTACATCTGTTCTGGTGACCATGAGATGCGGAAAGCATTGACAGAGTATTTTATTTTTAAATCCTGGCACTCCAAGTCTGTTGTTTCAAGGTAACCTTCTGCCTTGGTTCCTCAAATACCAGAATTTTTGTATCCTCCGCTGTGGATTTGGATACAGAATTCAAGATTTTCGCAGGAGATGAGCTGGCTTCATTTTGAGCTGGATCTTAGTGAGAACTGGTGTAGCTGTGTTGGATGAGCTAAGGATGTAGCCCTTTACAAATAGCAAGGCTTGCTGGCAAACATGAGAGAGAGGTTGTAAGAAATGGAACTTTTCCGATAAAGGAAAAAGAATGCAATTCTCCTACAATAAATACTTTCCACTAAGTAAATCTGCTTGTACTTTTCACCTTTAGTAACTAATAGTTTCTTACACAGGTTATTTCAGCTAGCTTGTAAATCTGAGGCTGCTCCGATACAAGCTGACAGCTGTAATTTCTTTTCATGGAGAGGCTGTTTTATGTGTCACAAGAGTTCAGTACATGTTTGATAGAAGTTTATAATACTGTTGTGAAAGCCAACACCCCTGACCAGAAGGCAGAACCGTTCTCTCTGACTGGGAAGCTGCCAGCCCTGTCACATCGTATATTTATATTTTCCAGTTAATGTACAGAACGAGATGGCGTTCAGAATGATGTTCTTTCCAGAGTGCTCGGAAAAAACCCTGTTTACTCCTTTTCTTCATCGGAAATTGTTGACCCTTCAGGATATTGCTCTCTCATCCATAAAGGTTAAACTATCAGTAGCTCCAGCAGGAACAAGGGAGCTTGTAATAATCTTACTTGCTGTGGTAGTTTTGCCTGGCCCAGTTTTTGCCAGTGAACAGGGTGGGGTACAAAGATGGCTCCTGCATGTCCTGAGTAAAGATTCTGGAAATTTTCCACCATGTCCAGCAGAGCCAGTCTCTGATGGCTGTAAAATGATGGACATGCTGCTGGTAAAACCTGGGCCAATTAGAGATGTTAGTTACGCCTCTGTGAAAACATATTTAAGAAGAAATCAAAACAATGTGAGCACGCACTTCTTTTTAGCCAGAGAAGGAGGAGGAGGAGGTAAAAATATGTGAGAGAGAACAACATGGAGGCACCAAGGTCAGTGGAAAGGCGGGGGAGGAGGTGCTCTAGGCGCCGGAGCTGAAACCCCTCTGCCAGCCGTGGTGAAGACCATGGGGGAGCAGGTGGTCCCCCTGCAGCCCATGGAGTCCAGGGGATGCAGAGCAACCCCCAGAGCCTGTGGGGAGGTGCCCACGCCAGCGGAGCAGATGATGCCTGCAGGAAGCTGTGATCCAGTGGGAGTCCCAGAGACTGAGAGTTGCAAAGGCCTTGCAGGAGAGAGAAAGGCCTTGCTCCCGGGATGGAAACAGCCTGGCCTCGGCTTGGAATTCTGCAGCCTGGAGAGAATCTCGGACAGCAGCAATCGGGCGGGGCTGCTCGTGAGATTGGACCCACGCCAAAGAAGTTCGCACAGGACTGTCTCTCGTGGGAGGGACCCCCATGGCTAAGTAGAGGATTCTTCCCCCTGATGGACTGACCCTGACCAAAGGAAACCCCCACACCCTGCCCCCACCCCGGAGCTGCTGGTTAGAAGGAAGGAGGGAGGGGGTGAGCTGAGAAATGGCCTTAATAGGGAGAGGGGTGAGTAGAGAAGCAGTGATTGTAGCAGACGAATTGTGGCCTTGGACTGATTAAGAAACCCCACATGCCTTGCCCTAGCCCAGATCTGTTGGTTGAATAGAGAGAGAGGGCAAATAGAGAAACAGTGTCTGCAGTAGAAGAATTGCGATGGACTGACCTAAGAAAAACCCCACACCCTGCCCCTGCCTGGGAGTTGTTAGTTAGAAAGGAGGGAGGGGGTGAGCTGAGAAGCGGTGCCTTAAGAGGGAAAAGAGGGGTGAGTGAAGAAATGGTGTCTTAAGAACTTATTTTTATCTCCAGTTTATCCTCTGACTCTGTTAGATTAATAAATCACTTTTTTTGCAACTTTAAGTTTCCCGCCTGCTCTTGCCCTGAATCTCGTGCGGCCCTTATCAGTGATCTTATCTCAATTCATGAGTCCAGTGTTTTGTGTTAGTTTTTCCTCTCCTCTGCATAGCTGCAGCAGGAGAGAGCATAGAAAGCAAACGTTGTAGGTGCCTGGCATTTAGCCAGGGTCAAACCCACGACACTTGCAAATGGCCAGACCAGGGTAAGGTTAAAAGCAAGGCCTGGCTTGCCTTGGCAGTGAGAAAGGCATGTGTTGCATCTGATCTTTGCACTACTGTACCTTCACCATCCCAAAGATACTTAGGCTGGTATGAAATTTTCACTCACCTGTTGCTCTAAAATGGCTTGTTCAAGTGCAGGTGTCTACAGGAGGTTGTCTTATCTTTCTAAATGATGTTGGATCTGGGTATGCATTATAAGAGAGTCTTTCTAAGGTGCTGTGAGTCAGGCATTCAGATCCTCATGGGAATATGGTGTCCCAGTCTCCTGGGTGGTTTTGTGTCCTCCATTTCCATACACCCATGGAACCTAAAAGTGAACTCACACATACGCAAGCTCTTATTTGTGTGAATTTGCAAACAGAGCATTCAAAGACAGCCCAAAGCCTGTCCATATATGTTATCTGCCAGAAGAGAAAGCAAATGTTAGAGCAATGATTGAAAAAATACTCAAGAGCTGAGGAGACCGTTGTTGGTGTGTTTGAGAAGGCAATTGCCCAGATAATTAATGTGCAGTAGTAAATCTTCGGTGGTTGTGGTCCAACTTAGTATAGGAACATTTACTCTGGTGTAACAAAAATGTCTTAGCTGGGGGTGATTTGGGCTTCAGGATCCAGACAGTTGTGTTGGGAATGGTGCTCTATGTGCCCATGCAGACATTTCTGTCAGTGCACACACTCGGCACAGTATTTGCCTCTTAGCACAGTGTGGAGGAGCTTCATGTTGTCCAGCAATGTACTGTTTCCAAATCGTAGCTTTGGTGCTGTATCTAAAAAATTCCCTTTTTCAGAAGTCCTTCCGGCCCAGATTCCTCAGTGTAGCAGAACTGCTGCATGAGCAAGGCTTCAAGGTAGGTGGTTCCACATAATTAAAGCTAGAGAGCTTTCAAAATCTGAAAGATCCTCAGCCTGTTACAGAAATGTTGGAGTTTCTTTGGACATAGAGAAAAAAGGGTAATTTCAATGTACAACAGGGATTTTTAGCTGGGTGATCCATAAAGTCAGCAGGAACCACTCAACTAAAAGCTTTTATGATTGTTTAATTAAACATATGGGTCTGTTGTGAGGGCAGGAACAGCCCTGGCTCTGCTATCAGCCTGGAGCCGAAGTGGACATTTTACATTCCCCCAACTTCTCCAAGAAACAAAAATGCCAATGAGATGCCATGTATGGCAGGAGACGAGGAAGGGAAAACCTTTTGTATGGAGATCTTTACAGTGCAACATTTTCAGTGATACTTGCAAACTGCAGAGGTATGAACTTTGTGATGTTTACATCACTCTTACAACTCCTCCGTATCATTTGGCATCCATATCTCTATGTAAAAGCAACTAACAACGCAGCCACAGAAGATTGGTGAGAGTTTTTACAGCTCTGCCTTTCAAAACTTAGTGCTAGGCATTAAAAAGAAAAAGAAAGTGGCAAAAAAATTATAAATGATTGAACTTAAGCTCTGTTGAAAGTCACAGGGATTTAGGTTTTCCTAAGAGCCACTTCACTGCTTCTGGATGTGTTACTACTATTCCTTGGCTATCATCCGTCAGGAAATCACAGATAACAGAAAGCTGGGAAGGTCATTCTGTTTTGTGTGTCTCTCTATATGGAGACACCCTTGTTACGGTAAGTGCCTTCCAAAATCAGCTCTGACAACAAGGCTGTGTGTTGGGTGAGGCCCACGTGGTTCAGTGGAAATTTTTGGTATTGTGAAGTGCACAGTAAATAACTTTTTCTTCCCTTGGCAGCTTTATGCCACAGAAGCAACCTCAGCCTGGCTCAATGCTAATGGTATCCCAGCAAATCCTGTGGCATGGCCATCGCAGGAAAGCCGGAATCCGAGTCTCCCCCCAGTCAGGAGGTAAGAGTAACGCTCACTTTGTCAAATTTGTGTTTACAATCCTGGGCAGCAAACACAAGGGGCAAATTGCCGGTCCTGTTGAGATCAGTGGTAGGGATTTAATGGGACTTCGATTCAATCCAAAAGTTTTGGTTTATCTGATTCTGTTTGGAATTGTCACAATAGGGAGATTTCAGCTTAATTAATGAATATCTCACCAAACTGTCCTATTTAATATGGCTTGGATGTATTGCTCTACGTTATATATTCATGCAAGGATACATGGAATCTGAATTTTAGCCTTTTAATGACGGTCAGTCCCACCTTTAACAGAGTTGTGCTGAGCTTTACCAAGGCTGAATATTGCTTTTCATCGCTGACTAGAACTGAAATAAAGCCCAAATTCCTGAATAAAGCTTAGTGCCTTAAACCCTTCACCCCTTGTTTTTTGAGTGAAGACTAAGCTCAAATGACATTTTTCAGTGTTGTTTAGCTGCGTGCCTGTGCTCTTCATCAGAGGGTTTTATTAGGCAGGACACACTGTCATACTGTCTTGTGCATTGTCTCTTCAGGCTGGTGAAGGATGGGAAAATAGATCTGGTGATTAACCTGCGCAACAGCAACACCAGGTTTGTCCAGGATAATTACGTGATCCGGAGGATGGCTATTGACAGTGGGATTGCTCTGCTCACTAACTTCCAGGTACTTCCCATATTGCTCTTTCTCCTCTTAGACATAAGACCCTTCAGAGCTTCCAAGCCCTTGTGACCATAGATTCCAGTGTGTTTGGACCCTCATTATCTCTGACAAATAATGTATCTGAAAATTGTGACAATACAGTGGTTTGAATATATTTTCTTTTTGCTACTATACAAAATGACATTGTTCTGAGAAAAACAAAGCCAAACCAAACAAAAAAAGAGAAAACTCTGAAATTCTGAGTCCTGTACTGTGCAGCTGAAGTTGTCGCTGCATCATTTTCACTTCAGAGCAAACATCTCACATGGGATTGCCTGTAACATTTTAAAATTAGGCATGGGAAGAGCTTTTTAGTGGAGTGTTGTCCTCGTATGGTCCTTAAACCTTTCAGCAGGATGTAGCTGGGCTTTCTTGAATGATCCTTGGGGCAATCCAGTTTGGAAGTGCCATCCAAGTGGAATTGCTGCCTCTCCTGTTGTAGTCCCCTGTTGCTGGTCATTATGGGTTTGTAGCTCCTAACACACCACTCTCACATGCTGATAGGGGAAGAGATATTTGGTAATGCAAAGAGAGATTCCTGCTGCCAGCAGCACCTTGCCTTCCTTTGCAAGTGGCTTCGACTGCCACAGAAGAGCCTCATCTGGCTCTCATTAAGCACAGCAGCCAAACTCCCACTGATTTTGGTGGGCACTGACATGGAACCCAGTGACTTGAACTGGTGTCCAGCTGTGCAAAACCTTCTGCTATGATTGGAGTGAGTGGAGAGCAGGGAAAATGACAAGCTGTAGGTTCTTAGACACGATAATGCCAGACATGATTAGCAGGAATGGAGAATTGAAGACCCATCCTTTCCCTACTAGCAAAACACACTCTGACAACCACAACAAGGGTCCCCATCCAAAATTTATTACCACACCTGCTTGATGCATTTCACTGAACTGTTTGGATTGTAGAGTTTTAATCTCTGAGTTTGAGAGAGAAAAACAACCCTGGTCCTCTTTAGATTTGGACTGTAGGGGAAGCAACAGCTCTCATGGGACAGAGCTGTCTTGAAAAGGAAGCCTGGCACATCTCCATTTCTCCAGCTGGACATGCAGGCTCCAGAGGGCTGGAGTCAGCTCCTGTGCACAGTCACCTTGAAATTGGGATTGATTTGGATGGTCTCAGAGACTGGACCTACACCAGGAAGTTTCAGGGTGACAGAGCAGAAGTGTCTATTGCTCAGCCTTTGCAATGCTCAGTACACCTTTGCTTTGCATTGACAGGTGACAAAGCTTTTTGCTGAAGCTCTCAAATACTCTGGGAAATTGGACTCCAGGAGTCTCTTCCACTACAGACAGAATGACAGTGGAAACACTGCATAGAAGAACTCTCTCCAGCCTGCAATCTTACTGCTTCTGGCACCTCAAAAGAGGGGGGATCTCAAATCATGCACCTAACCATCTTTCCATGTATTTTGCTTTTTATTTGGCCTTTTTCATCCTGTAGCCTCTCTCCTTGATGGGAGAAGAAGGCTTCATGTGTTTGTCCTGCAATTGCTTCCAAGTTCTGCTCAGTCCTTCAAGCTACTATCATTATTATTTTTACATTCTCATTCAATATTGTGAATTCAGGTGGCTCTCCCTGTATCATAAAGACTCTCTCACAGCCTTGTGTCTGGCTTCAAAAGTGGAGAACTCCCCAAAGGCTTCTCTGTGTTGCTGTCCAACATTTTGTGCCATGATTGTGGGCATTAAAATCAAATCCTTTTGAAATGAGGTGAAAGTGTTGCAGTGCTTTACCCCTCCCAGTTAAGTGACCCTTTCATTTTCATTCCCACCTTCTCTACCGCTATTTTAGCTCTGGCAGCACCTGCGACTGCTGTCTGTGGAGCAGATCCCTACTGAGGCACATGGGCTGTGTTATCCTTGGCAGAAGACTTCAGCAGCTTCAGGGGCCGACAGCACTTGCCGTGCCTCCTCTAAACTTGTACCAGCTAAGGAACACGTGTGTCTTGCTTCCCCCGTGCTGCAGTGCATCCACAGCACACCCAGGAGTTGGGAGGATTCAAAGCTGGACAACTTCTCTGACACTTGCTAGAGTTAGCTGAAGTGAAACATTTTCTTCCAGCCACGCTCCGCCCGCCTGAGATTCCAAATCCAGGACACTGCTAGCCTTAGGTTTCTACCTCTTACATATCCCCCAAGACCTGCAGGCCCTGCCAAGAAGCATTGCTGCCTCTGGTGCTCTGCTGGTGGAGCTGGCTATCACCTAGCAGTGCCTTCTGAAGCTATCAGCAGTGCAGTTAAGGTGGTGTGGATGAGATGATCAAATCTGGGCTCATTCTTGTGTGTGCTCCCAAGTTCCCTTGTGTCCCAAGAAACTTCAAGTGTGGAGAGAGAATCAGGCTGAAGAGGTTGTCTGGGGTTTTTTTTAAATTAATGCTGAAATGTTTCAAGAAGGATATAAAATCTGATGAGAGCTGTTACTGGTATGTGCAAAGATGTGAGCAGAGGCTGTGATGCCTTTAGTTACCAAGGGACTCTGAACCACAAGTGTTAACTTCCAAGACCAAATTTTGAGCCAGACTTTATTTCTGGTTGGCATCCCAAGTGCTCTTGTCATGGTATTTCATCAGAACTATCTTTTGTGATGAACACAACCCTGCCTGCTCTGCACAGGGAGAGCTTTGCACTTTTAGAGTAGAGATGTTATTAAAAAAACTCACAATGACCTCCAAAACAACCAAAACTCCAGAAGAGCCCAAAGGCATCAATTGTTTGTCCATTTAGTTGTGAAATGGATGACTAATGGTGGTTAATGAAGCAGCACTTTAAAGACAACCTGTGTATATTTTTTCAGTGGCAAAAATCCCATTAACAACTGGTGTCATTTCACATCCACCCACCCTGCTTTCACCTCTAGTAGAGAACAAAGCAATATCTTAAAACATCTGTATTTTCTTGTTCTTCCTCTTTTATTTTGTCACTTGTCTTATGAGGTTGAAAATGAAATAAATGCCCGGATTGTGACAGCTACTCTTTCTTAAATTCTGAATGGCCTGGATTCTGCCCTTCTTTTTTTAAGTATTTTTTTAAAAGCATTGATGAGCACTAGTCTGTGAGGGCACCATCATTCTTATGTGTGACAGTGACCACATCATTTCGTGCAGAGCTGCTGAAATGCCTCAGAGGTGAGGAGGTGCTGGGAAAAGAGCAGCAGGACAGAGGCTTCAGCTGTGTGTGTTCAAGAGAAGGGAGAAGCCCTGATCCCCCAAAAGGCACTCATGAAATACAAGTGAGGAGTCAGAGGATAGAGCAGCAGGCTAACAAATACTGGAGAGATGGGAAGTTTTAAAAAGGGGCTGTCACTTGTGGAAAAATGGGAAAACTTTGCCGCTTTTAGTTCAGCTTTGTTAACCAGTGCTCCTGCCAGTTAGCTGACAGTGTGGGTGTATCTGTGTATATTTGTATCTATACAATCCTGTTGCTGCAGCAGCTGCAGGTACTTCATCCACAGCTTCTTTGGTGTCCCCAGGCTCTCCACAACTGGAGTGGAATCCTGTACAAAAACACACCAGGGCTGAATACACACCGAGTACTCTGTAATTAGGCAGTAATGTTCATGTTTTGCTGCCGGTGCTAAGCACTGGGCCCTTCCCCCTCCTCTGAAGCAGGTGACAGGAATGTCCTTTCACACTCACTCAGACCCATTGTGCTGCTTTTGCTTGGCCTGGTTTTGGGTAGCGGGGGGGCCACAGAGATGGATTCTGTGAGAAGCTGCTGGAAGCTTCCACCATGTCCAGCAGAGCCAATCCCTGATGGCTCTGAAGATGGACCTGCCGCTGGCCAAGGCTGGGCCATTTAGAGAGGTTGGTTATGCCTCTGTGATAACATATTTAAGAAGAAAATCAAAACAAAGGAGGATGCATCTTTTTCTAGCCAGAGAAGAGGAGGTGAGAATATGGGAGGGAAACAACATGGAGACACCAAGGTCAGTGGAGAAGTAGGGAGTGGAGGCGCTCCAGGTGCCAGAGCCAAGATTCCTCTGCAGGCCTTGGTGATGACCATGGTGAAGCAGCTGTGCCCCTGCAGCCCCATGGGGTCCACGGGGGATGCAGAGATCCACCCCGAGCCCATGGGGAGGTGCCCACATCGGAGCGGGCACATGCCCGAGGGGGCTGTGATCCAGTGGGAGATGTGGTGGAGAGAGGGGGCCCTTGATTCCAGGCTGGAGCAGCCTGGCCTCAGAGGACTGCAGCCCGTGGAACAGTGACCCACACCACAGCAGTGCTGGGAGGACTGTCTGCCTGAGGGAGGAGCTCACGTTGCTCACTGCTGCTCGAGAGATTGGACCCACGCTGGAGAAGCTCACGGAGAGCTGTCTCTCGTGGGAGGGACCCCACGGCGCAGCAGGGGAAGGACTCCTCTCCCTGAGCAGTGGAAGAAGATCTCTTTGTTGGACTGACCAAGCCCCCATGCCCTGTTCCCTGCACTGTTGGTGGGGAGGAGGGAGGGGCTGGGGGAAAAAAGGGTGTCTTTAAGGGCTTATTTTATTTCTCGTTATCCCCCTCTGACTCTGTTAGTAATAGA